>CM055971.1:46620000-46977500 GCA_029531755.1 Holothuria leucospilota
GAATGCTCCCTACGAATCGCTATTTCTTCAGCAATTTAACTCATTTAAAAACAGACCTTTTGACATTTGATAGAAATGAAAAGAAGAGCAATATCTTGATCTCCGTTTTATCTTTATCTTGTATGAGCCACAAATGCTTAACAAATTCCCATGAATAGTCTGAGTTGCATTTGAATATTCGAATTTGTAGGCCTTGTGAATGACAAATTCACACTTAAACTTTTGATGTAATTGCTTTACCAAGGGTAATAGATTTCTAATTTACCGACTGGTTGGCCTGCTCTATCCATTTGATCAGTCCTGCCTCATTCCGACGAATGTTCTGTCGGTTTGATAATAAACAAAACAGTGGTTTTGTGACTGAATAATGCATAATTGAAAGGGTTGAATAGTGGGTACAAGGTAGTATAAAGGCAATAAAAGGTAAGTGTCCCAAGGTTTATCTGATTTGATAGTTCTAAATCTATTACGGCTCTTTAACAGCATATTAACTGCCTTTGTAAGTCCATCGCGTTCTCACTCTTAAGCAGAACAATATGCATGGTGTATCAGTTTACAGCTCTTTAGCTGGAAAAGTTATGCAGTCAATCACTTCCTCAAAAGATGTAAAAATCTAAATATCCAAATAGAGCTTGACGATCATATCCAAGGAGGTCCAAAGTGTTACAATGAAAACTTTGTAACTCCCTAAAAATGAATAAAATTACGGATGTTTATATGACACTTTTCCCAGTGGCATAGCCCAGTAATATCGATAATGGGGGCTGGAGGGGGGAGGGCGATACCATTAGAATTAGTACATATTTCTTTGGCTTCAAGAGGACGATAATCTCATGAAGGGTTGTGCTCCTAAGACCAACCTTAGCAGCGCCACCGAACTTCCCGGATCCCTTGGACGGCAAAACGTAATCGATTCAATGTGAAACTGCTGCTCTTCTTTTAAATGCTTTGATCCAACCGTACTTGTGGGCACATACACGCGTTTTAGGAATTACCTTTAATTGCAAACTAAAATAAGTCTGAACAAACCATTCGCTTAAATCTTTGTTAGCATGAGTATCGGTACATATCAGGAGAAGTCCTTGGTCTGTGTGGCTCTTTGTTTATTTAAGGAAGTTTTGATTTGGATGGACGTTAATTAGGCCTAAATCTAGTTGTTGTCTCGTGTCATCTGCATTTCTCAACTGCAGTTTGTAGGGACCCCCTCAAACAAATTTCAAGTGGAATGTAACATTTTGTTAAAATGTTTTTTTTTTTACAGACCAACCGTATGACAAGTTAAGAAATTTCATCTTTTCAGAAAATAGGAACTAGAAGTTGATACTTCCAATGCTGTCGTTATGGAGAAAGTACAATGAGTGGGACACACAGAAGAATTTGTAACTACAGAATGAATTTGACGATGAAATGAGTGTAATAGAATTTCAAAAGAAACTCTCCTGGTACAACTGATGGCCGTTTTGAACGTCTACTTTTCATCTTCCTTGCGCTTTTGGTCTGTGTCTTGTTATCCCAGTTCTCTGCGCCAGCCTATCATTCCTACCATCTGTGACAGTATAAATAATCTCCTTAAATTTCGAACCAACTTTACATGAGCGTTTCTTTTGCACACACACCTCTGATAAGACTTCCTTTGAGGTACTCCACAGAGTGGCGAGAGATTACTTTGTACCGAAGCGTTTACATCTACTTTCAAAAAAACGGTACTAGTCGTTTTTATTCAAAGGCTAACACTGAAGCAAACATCACGTTTTACCTCAAAACTAGAAAGCCGAAAAGACAATACTTGTTGGGCGTGGTAACATTTCTGAAAGCGATGACTGAGAGAAAGCTTTAATATTTTACGGGATCCACACTCTTATTTTTGTGTCTTAGCCAATAGTTTAGTATTCCATTGTGTAAGGTGATTAAATGTTATAGATTTCGAAGCCCAGAACAGGCGCTGATCCAACAATTCCTCAGGAGAGGCTCAGACAAGATGTTTCATCCAGCTTGCACTCTTGTGGTTGAGTGGTCCCTCGAAAGGGCCCCTAACGGGTGGATGGAGAAGCATGATCCCCAGAGTTCTCGCAACATTACATATTAAGAACACAGATACTCGGTTTCATTATTTCTGTTAAGGACATTTCATACTATAGCATACTTTTTTGCCATAATGAGTACTTAATATTGTAATAAGGTAAGTCGGATATAGGGTGTGAACGGCAACAACTGCCGGCTAAGTGTGTGTAAAATAAGGTAAGCTTATCTGTATGAAGTAACGAAATCTTCTGCTCTTCTGTAATCACGTCTTTGCACACACGATAGTAGTTTAAATGTTTACCCCCATTAAAAGAAATAAAACAATCAAACACACGTGTCAACTTGTTCTTGTAAACACGCAAGATCACCAGTGAAAAACAAAAGATATCACCATAAATTTGCTTTAGTGAAAAGACGCTGTAAACCTGCTTATTTAGAAGATTTCTGAACACAGATTTGAAACAGTTTTGGGAGTGCACATTGATTTCCCTTCAATTTCGTGCGACAGATTTTTATCTCAGAATTCTTTGTTAAATATTGGACTTAATTGGCACAATTTGTGCACAAACACATACATGTGGTATCCTTTGGCAAAGTGTACATGGAAACAGGATAACCTGTTTCAATGGCTAGGGGAAAGACAGGTTTCCAAATAAAATACGTGTGATTACGTACGTCAGACACAATTGAAAACCTGTGAATTGGAAACAACTGACAAAAGTTTTTTATTCATTTTTCTAAGAGACACGGAGGAATATTGCTAATAATTTTACGGCTGTATTGATAATAAGCACGCGGGTATATGCACCAGGGTACAAGCGGCCTGAGTGGGCGGAAATTATAACAAATTGCAAACAACGTTTTGATAGAATAGATTATAATGTATACATGATTCAGTCGAAGATACAATTTACCCTCCACAAATCTTTAGCTTAACACCGTTTGGGTTCATTAAAGAAAATAATCGGAAATTTTCGGAATCAATGGAAACATGTACCCCAAAGCATCCCGAGCCGGCTGTGCACACTACAGTACGCCCCTCTACCAGAAGAGTGTCTTTTATCATTCTATTGTATGGGGAAAATTTTCATCTCCATCCGCCTAGATTGCAGACATTCTTACTCTTTGAAACGAACTTTTTACTACAGTTTAACGCAGTAGGCCATGCTCACTGCATATTTCATTATGTTCACGTCCGTAGATCTGTAGATTTTCTTTCTGCTTTTTTTCTCCCTTCTCCTTCCATTTTTTTGCAATGGGGGGGGGGGGGGGGGTGGAGTCTTCACCTGCTTCTCCTTAACGTGCACATGACCCAAAGAGGGCTTAGGTTTGAATTGATCATGAATGTTGGCTTGGAATAGGAAAAATTATTGCCAACATGATAAATTTACAGCTCAAATTTTAAGTGATCAAGATCTTGCTGTAAAAAAGTAAGATTAGTATATGTTTACTGAATCGGCATCCATACTCCGAGAACCTGATTTACCGAGAGCTAAAATGTATCTCACATAAATTTTAGCTCGGGTGTGTTATCAAAATGTTTGGTCATTAGTAGCGGAAATTTAGGGTGTTTGGAAAATACTATAGCTACTTTCCTTTTACTTCAGACTTGACAATGTATTGTAATGGACAGGCTAAAACTCTTAAAGAAGCCCGTTAAATAACAAATGGGATTTAGGACATACTATTTATTTCGTTTAGTTTGAGATTCATGTGAGAATATTTTATATCCTTATAAAATATCTTAATTGAAACACAACAAATGCACACCTGGAAAATTCATCCTATCAAATAATTTATTTTCTTACACTACATATTTTATTACGTCTTAGTCACTGTGATTGAATTCGTTAATGCTTTCTCTGATTTCCAATTTTCGAGGAAAACAATGTTATATATGATTTCAATAATTGAATTAAGAGAAGCAGGACAGTAAGCTATTCCGCGAGTCTAGTAGATCCAGCCTTTACTACAAATAATCAATGAGCAAAATTTATACCCATGCTGCATATATTTAGTCACCATTACATATTTTATGAACCATGATTTCTGCCGAAAACAATCTCGGGATTGTTAATTATTGTCAGGACAACTGTTAAACTAGTGCTTACCTCTTTATGAACGGCTGATTCAATTAATAGTTTGTATAACAAGACAGTATGAAAAAGAATCAATGTTTTATTAACTGTAAACATCAATTTCCTTTTCAGGTAACTAATTATGCACGATCACGTTGGTAAACTTGGTTGGTTACTACATCACGAAATCCGGCGAATTTTCATCTCCGTATATTTTGTATGGCAGTTATAACTATAATGACTAGGAAAGATGTTCTGACCGTTACCGCCGTTGTAGACACCGTTGGGGTTGGCATTAGAGCAATACCGGTAACGGCTGCCTTCTGGAAGGTGGGCAAGGGGGCAATTGTCCCTGTCTGAAATTTCCAAAACCTACAAAAAGATGCTTAATATACTAACACTCTATTGTCCTGATTATGCTTTTGAGGCATTCAAAACCTGGAAAGTCGCATATATAATTTCTCTCCCCCAAATTATCCCTGGGAGGTCCCCAGACCTCTGCGGCAAACTGTAACTCTCATTGACGAATGAGCCTTCTTCCTCATGCATGGTGCACACCACGCAGCTGAGGCCTATACCGTAAGCTTTAGGTTTTTAATACTGTTCTCACGAGGTGCCACATCATGTTTACGTAGCATAGCCTATAATACCCTTTAAGGGACAGTGCATTCAATCCAATAGAACTCGTGTACCCAGGTAGCCTAATTCATGAACCACTCTTTTAATCCAATGACAATATTTTTAAAACTGACGTGTTAAATTTATGCTTGTTTTACCTTTTGTGAATTATTTGTGTTCAAAGCATCTTCAGAGGTACTGGTAAGGTAAAAAAGGAGATTTGCAAAAAGCTTGCTGACTTTTCAAAACATTTGCAGCAGCTACTTTTCCCACCAATAACATTCGAAAATCGAGTCCGTTAAACACCCTTCCATCCTGTTTTTTTCATATTGATATAAATATTTTTAAGGATAATTTTCCTTCCGTAAGTCTTACTTAACTTTCTAAAATCATAAAGTCTCATAAATTTTTAGAAGCAACTTTGGAGGTCTCAAAAGTGTTATACCTGACAATGCAGGAGACATCTTTGACAAACTGAACAAAAAAGCCCCAGGCCACTACCATGATACAGCCCTACCATGATACAGCAGAGATAACGCTACAAAATGTGAATTTCTTAAGGAAATAATCAAATAAAAATTTTGTCAAGTTGGCACCACCTTATATCCAAGCAACCTTACATAGGCAAAAATTCTCAAAGGAGAGAGGTCTTAGGCAAAACCCCCTCCCTAACATTCAGTCAAAACTATCTAGAAAAAGGCAACAAAAGGTGAGAATTCCTAAAAATGTAACCAGTTCATGCATTACCAAAGGTAGAATGATTTTATATATCAACCATCTTACTTACACAAATTCTCAAGGACAATATGTTTCATCCGGCGCCTAGTTTAAACAATTAAACAACATTATCTAGAAAGAAGTAGCACGAAGCTATCAAGACCATGTTAGCCTGTTGTTGTTTTGTTTCACTGCTAGGAAAAATTGTTCAAACGAAAGAACATGGTGCTGCCAGTATGACATGTGTGTATCGTCGCTATGCATGTCATAAAGATAACGTACCACAGACCGGCAACAAAGAGGCAAAATCATTTTTGGTTAGAAGTGGATTAACTGTAATAGACAGACTGACCAAACTGTAGTTACACCAGCCAGTGGCGCCGGCACGAGGGGTATGGGGGCGCGTGCCCCTCCCAATGAAATTTTTTTTTTAAATTTTAAAATGATCCCAAAGGCGATTAAGCTATAGATTTCTGTAGGCGGTAGGGTGAGGTGTGCTTCAACCGAGTGATAGATCTATTTAATCATTTTCTATCACAAATGTTTCTCAAACTATCAGAATTTTCGCAAATCGTTCGCAAACTATCAAAAATTTCGCGCGCTCCGCGCGCTTGAAACCTTACCACTGCATGTGTTTTTATATTATCAATATCTTCTGATAGCAACTCCTGGAGAAGCACAGCAGCAAAAGGTGAAAGCTGTTCACGAATTAACAGGTAAAAAAATGGCTTTTTGAGTGGCATGTAGGTTTGTTGGGCAATTGAAAGTGTCTTGATGCAGATTCTGAATGCAGGTTTTGTCATGAAAATCTCATTTAATGAAAAATTTCGCGCGCTTTGCGCTCATGCTTTACGGTTTGCACTCCATTTCATGACCATTATTAACATAACAATACATGGAACTATAATCACAACATCTGTAGGGGCCTAGCATCAATATGCGATCTTTCAATCTAAGTTGATGTAGCATGATTTGGAAAGTTGAAATTACGTTTTTGCCGTTATATATTTTCCAAAAAAATTTTACCGAGCGCTTTGCACGCAGCCATTATCGTTATAGATGGCAGACACGTAGCCAAGGGGGTGAAGGGGCAGCCGCCCCCTTGAGCATTTTTTTGGTATTTTTTAATGTTTTTCTTTACAATATTGCTAGTGTTCTCCCTATTTATGTGAGGTAAATAGGCTTGGGAAATGCCATTTCCAGCGATCTGGGAGGTACTTTGGGCCAAAATTTTCTTGCACTTTGCGCCAACTCATGGTGGCGCAAAGCGCTGAGAGTCTGTTTATGGGCTTCGCTCCCTTGACAAATTAGTCCTGGCTACGCCCTTGATAGATGGCGATTTTTAATACACTTACGACAAAAAAGCATTCTGAAAAAACGTCTTTGTCAGTCCTTCACCCCTTTTGCTATACCTATCAGGGAGGTCTAATATCACCTTCTTGCACCAATAGATATAGTCTCCCTCCAGCCCGTTCCACATTGCTGGAAGCTGTTCATCTGGATTTTCTGGATTTTCGTTCAAAATTGGTAAAAATGCGATAGTTGTAAAGTGCTCTACTCTATTTTATCATTTGGATGTCAAGTAATAAGCATTATGTCATTGCTCCATTATATGTACTTTATCCAGAGCTTCCGGAAGGCCCTATACAGGTATCTGCCAGCCTTAGATGCCTTTTTAAAATGCACAATGAAGGGGAGGAAAAATTTCGTTATAGTCCAACACTGTTTCAATGGACTCTCACGTATTTCGGGGAAAAAGCTTTGCCAATAGAAGGCGGCAAAGTAGCCAAAAGGTCTTCGGGAGGTTTGTGGACAACGTATTCTTCTCTTAGACAACATGCTCTACTTTTTCACTTAACCAAAAATTAGAATTCACTAGATTATAGACATTGTCCAGCTTTATATGATCAGCTCTAAAAATATTCCAAAGATAGTACCATTTTGCATCTAAGAAACCTTAAATAAGCAAAAATTTCTCAAAGGAGAGGGGGACACTCCTTCCTCTTAGATCCCTCCCCCCAGGACGGCACCTTTATGTAGTGACAAAGGAAAGATCCTCACTGTTGTATTCAAAACGCAGGGCGCATCAAAAAGGGAATATTTAAGCGTCGCTGCTCAGTTAGAAAAAACATCCAGCCAGTCGGAAAAATTAGAATTCACTAAACTATGGACATTTTACAGCCTTACAGGTATGTGATCAGCTTCAAAAATATCATAAACATAGCACCATTTTGCATCTAAGCAACTTTAAATAAACAAAATTTCTCAAAGGGCCCCTCCCCAGGACGGCATCTTAGGGCAGTGACACCTGACAAAGGAAGGATCCCCACTGTGCATACGAAAGCGGGGTGGGGGGGGGGGACACGAAAAAAAAGCATTTTGCGCAGACTTGGGAGGTTAACTGAAGTGCCATTACGACATCATCTGTTGTGCCCCCACCAATCACCAAAGCTGGCGGCGCCACTGACACTAGCATTCGCTTGTGGATGCTATGTCAGTCAATTGATCCTTTTAATGAGCACTGGGCCTACTGCTTTGGAATGGTAAGAGCTACAGGGGCTTAGCTTGGCATAGTGTAAATGCAATGTTTACCTGAGTTTTAGGCATTTTGGAAACTTCGGAAGAGCTAGCTAGATAGGTTGTCTTTACTCAGATATTACTATAGTTTATGTTGCTATGGTAAGTTATCATGGGCACGAAACTCTGCACAGTAGTAACTGAGCGATCACATTCAATCCACCTTAGATTCTCCTATCTTTCCAACTAAAAGACCATTCCAGATTCTCAAATGCCATTCCAGACTTGTCTCCAATAGTTTGCAGCCAATCAGAATGCAGATAATCAATGACTGTATTTAGAAATTGCAAGTGTAATGCATGTGTGGCTGGTATACCATAAGTCAGTGATTCCTCGCAAGTTGTTTTAATCGATATGTTCAAGCGGTCATATCATTGTTGTACCACATGTCTAAGGAAAAACAGAATTCAATTCATACTATTATATACATATTTATATGAATATATATATATATATATATATATATATATATATATATATATATGAAATATATATATATATAATATATATATATATATATGAATATAATATATATATATATATAATATATATATATATATATATATAATATATATATATATATATATATATATGAGTTAACTAGTTATGGTTAAAGAGCAAAGACCTCTACTTAGAGTTTCACGCTGGTGCGTTCATCAGGAGGTCTACATGAGCAATGATTTTCGAGTCAGCCGTGTCCGTTTTTAACCCTTGTCGTTGTGTCCGTTTTCAACAGCTTGTTATGCCTCTCCTTTAAGGGGTCAAACGACACGCATATGTGTGTGCTACGTTATTTATAGTAACTTCGTCCTTGTAAACGGTGGCTGGTGTTAGGCATTTAACTTCAAGGGGGCAAGAATCTTTGACCCTGCAATTAAGGCCATAGTTTGGGTCTGGTAGAGCTTTCTTAGAGAGCACCTTGGAGTTATGACACTCTATGGCGGATCTCATCTCAGGCAACTGTAGCTGGCTTTCACGGTGTTTTTGTTGAAGATTTTGTACAGAAGTGTTTGGCTAAAAGCTTGAGAAAGGTTCTACCAACATTTGATTTGACTGTTTGCTATACCTGGGGTTGAACCATATAGCCTTCCTATGTCTTTGTCTCTTCGATCGTCGACAACCACAAGAAATCTTTCAACCTAGAACGTCACGAAATAGAAACAGAGCTCTCCAAACATGTTTCGTCTCACAAGCGGAATGGCCGCGATTTCTCAATACGTTGGTGCAAACTGGTACGGTCAAACATCCACAGGAACTCTTCTGGCTTCTGCAACCTTTGTCAAGCCAAAAACTTGCAATAGTCGACCACCGGTCTCCCAACCTCCTGAAAAAGATATCAGAACCCCTATCACAATGCCGACATCACACCTCAAGAAAGAAAATTACTCAGGCGGACAACGGTAAAACAGACACAACGACAAGGGTTAAAAACGGACACGGCTGACTCGAAAACCATTATTCATCTGGGTGTTTATATATATATATATTATATATATATATATATATATATATATATATATATATATATATATATATATATATATATATATATATATATATATATATATATATATATATATATATATATACCCACATGAATAATGATTTTCGAGTCAGCGGTGTAATCATGTAATAGACCATTGTTATAAAAGTGCTTCCCTTACAATTTTCATATTCTATTTTGATGTAATAGCATATCCTTACGAACAATGTTTCTAAGAAGGAGTGGTTCCATGCAATTACTCATTGGGAATGAGAACTGCCAAATCCTGGTTGAGCTTAAGATTGTAGCAAATCTGGAGGAAATGAAGTCTATCATTTAAACAGCGCGATAAAGACAATACACACACGGCAGTTAAGATTGCTGCGAGAAAGTTTCAGAAGGAAAAGAATGGCTTATGTTTGGGATGCAGGGTACAAGAAGAACTAGACAGTTCGTACTTGCAGGCAAGTACAGATCGAAGCCACTGAAAATGGTATGAAACGAAGCAGAAAAGCCCAATATTGCGCCACTCGATTCCAAGTCTCGATCAAATGAATATTATGAGCGGATAAAAAGTAGCAAACGGCCTACCATGCTCACCGCTCAGAGCAAAAATGTTCTGCCGCCAACTCAACTTTAACTGTTGTGTAAGAAACGTATCTTCCAAGCAGGCACACAGACAGTTGTAAAACGTTTCTACCCATATTCGGGCATTTACGCACGCGCAGCTTAAGCTGAGACGTGAAAACGGATTTGTAACGGCAGACTCGCGTGTTTAATTTAACAAGCGGGAATTTTCGATGGTGTTGTCGTTGAATCAGTTCTAGTATAAGTCTGCGTAGCGGCTTTCAAGTCTGGGACTATTTTACGAGTGATTAAACCAAGTATAAAAAGAAAGTAAATAGAACTGCGTAACGACTTATCGTCCTTCAAAAACAATACTTCCTATATGTCTCAAATGGGAAGACTGTTGCCATTGCAACACGGTCAAGTCAATGAAATCGGGGAAATGGTCAAAATTTCCACTTCATGAAAAAGTCAAAATAACTGCGTGGCAGATGAAATGCAGTATACTTTCGTAGTTATCGTGTTCAAATAGACAAGTATCACACTGAAAATATTCATACGCCGAGCCATTAAAGAAGGCACCGATTCACGTGACAAACTGAGCAAATCCAACAATCGAAGCTGTAGGCTTCGATTAACTAACGATATAGGACAAAGATAGTCATGTGGAACAGAATGACATGTTAAACTTCGTCTCCCTCAGCCGCCAGAAAAGCGTGACTATTCAAAGGAATTTCTAGTGAGGAAAATATAGAAACCTTCGTGAACGTTTAAGAAAGGGCGTCAGCTGAGAAACTGTTTGGAAGGCCTGACCTCTACTCCCAGTGCTATGTAGGCTCCTACGAACACATGTTTAGGAAAAGATTGCAACAGATTTGCATCACGACTCACGTAACATCCCCTCTGTCGTTTTTTAATTACTTGCACAAAAGGATCGGATCATATTGTTTGCCTTCTAGGAGTCTGATTAATAATTTACACTAGGCACTAGTAAATGATTTGATTCTACAGTCTGTCCTCAATGGACCAGCGATCTTGACATATATGAATACATTTGTTCTGGCTTATCAACTGTTCAGTGTTGTAGTTTCTTATTTGCCGAATGGTAATCTTTAAAATATGTCAATTCTTCAATATGAAAAACTTTATAATAGGTTCCATGTACTCTTCACTATCGGAGATGTAAACTATTATGAAAGGGATGTTCTTGTTTCCTTTTTTGTAATAGCCAATTATCAGGTAAGTTTAGTGATTATAATTTAGAATGTGCCATGATTTAAAATCAAATTGAACTCCGTCAGATCACCCTTTCACTAAACCCCTCGCCAGACATGAGCCTTTCCTTTCATTGTTCACGAACTATGTAATAGCCTCTTTCTTTTACAGTATGTTGTGTTTCATTATTTTAATTTTCTGTATTTAATTGATTTTTCTCTCTCTTATCCGTCGCATGTGTATCCACTTTCAAAGGCTTTGCCAAGTTCCCAGTTGATACCGCCGGTTTGTCACATAACTGCTGTTTATACCTTTGAAATCTGCACTGTATGCAAATGATGGATATGAAGTTGATGAAACTGAAAGTGGTATATTATTTCCCAACTGAATTGCTTTAAAGGGGCTCATTGAGTTGATATCGATTATTTTGTGACTAGTTTGAACGAAACCATTGCATGACAATGCTATAATTAGCTTCTCTACTCATGTATCACATCCTATAGTAACTGAAAATGTTAGAAATTGTTATTTTATGGCCTTAAGAGTTTGTGTTTTACAATGCTTGTCTACCTCCTCGATAGGCAAGCCTCTCTTTAATATACAACATGTATATACAGCTGAAGCCTTGATCACAGCAGCTGTTGGTAGCAGGAGTTGCAAGCCTGGCAATCAACTTGGTATAAGCCTTACTCATTGTTCTCCTTGAAAAGGGGTTGCATATGATTACTACCCAATGGTAAAAAGTGTCTGGTCACGAGTTTGTAATAAATGATTTTAATCATTAATTACGTATCATTATTGTGTCAGTTCTGTGTCACATGTGCAGGATCTCTTAGTTTGAAAATTTACCATCAAGATGTGAGTAAAACTCAACAGGTGTGACAAAAATCATGAATTTTGTGTACCAACTCAATAAGCCCTTTAAGGAAATGAGTACAAAAAATGACTAGGCATCACAAAATGTAAAAACACGCAGTTGCATATTTTGCAGTTTAGTTCGTGTTATAGCGTGGATCTAGCTTGTTGGGTTGTGGTTAACACGGGTATTTGATCCCTATATTCACCTCCTTTCAAAACACCATAGTAAGCTGGCGGTAAGCCGCACCCTTTTTCAGCTAGTATGAAACAAGCGCTCTGGTAGGAAATCATATAGTATGAAATAAAAGTCTTGAAAGTTTTTAACAGCCAACTCGAAATAGTAGCAAATTTCGGACATCGTGGAAAGTATATGCTTTCCACCATTAAATATTACATGTGGGAAATTATTTTGTTCGATATCATTCATATAACAAAGCAAGTTAGGGGTATAACGAACAAAAGCTGAGCTAGAGGGAGAGTAACTTTCCGTCGGATCAACATGGACAGTAAGTTAACTTTTCGTCTAGACACTTAGTGACAAAGGCGTACCAGGCACGTAGACTATAGGAAACAAAAGGCGATTATTTAACATTGTATATATATAAGAAAATAGGAACCATAAAAACTGATAAAAGTTTTGGAAGAGATGAATAAGAGATTGTGGGCATTATACTTTTCCGTCGTCTAGACACCGTCAATGTATAAGACGTAAGTCTTATCATACGAACTTCAAAAAAGGAAATAAGTAAATTTAGCAATTTGTTTGAAAAAAAAAAAATCCCCATATTATGTGAGTTTCTGCGAACGTTATGGAACAATATGCTTCACAGACACCGTTAGTGTAAAGGTTTTCTCCTAATTACAGTCGACCAAACAAAACATACTGGGTGATAAATTTGGAACGAGTTTCATTTTAATTACCCACGCTTCATAGAAGATCTCCCTTTGTCAAAACAACATGGACAGTTCATTCTTCCATCGTCTGGAAACTGGGATAGACGAAATAAAAATAAAAAAATTGTCCCAGAAGTACAGTGGTATAAGTTCTTAATTTAAAATATTATTTCGTGAGGAAGATTATTATTAAATTAAAGGGAAAACAAGATGACAGAAGCATCGAACCCATCCCCCAATGTGAATGCATACAAATTTAGATGTGCCTCGGCGTGGAAGTAATGCTTCATAATTTCTCTTATGTTATGAATGTATAACCTTCTTTAACTTTGTATAGAGACCGTCTGGCAGTGGTTGTCATTATTACTTGTTTATTCCGTTTGATATTTCGTGTCGTTTCGATGTAGCAGTTTGATTCTGTTTTAAGGAGCAATACGTCTAAAGATATGTATCCAGTAAATGGGTTGATAAATAATAACATTGGTCAGAAACGGTTTTGTCACAAAATTTTAGAAATGTCTTCAAATGTCACAGATTTTGTAGCATCTTCGGTGAATATTGTTTCATGAGAGATTCCTTAAAATCATTTAATTGGGCTAATTCACACAACTATCATGACCCATGCTAAATAAAAAAGCAACCACCACAAAAATAAGATATTAGTTCAGTTTTGTGTACCACAAAAACTTAGGAAAAAGTAAAAGATTGCCTAACGCATCCATGAAGTGTAATCAAACTAAAATTTTTCTATTGCCAATTAGCCCCACAATAGTGACTGAGTCAATAGAAATCCCCAGTGGCAAAACCAGGCCTGACCTGGTGTAAAAACAGGTTAACCACTAGCTGCAAATCAAGGTTTTGTTGTTACTGGGTTAGCAGTTAAATTTGTGGGAGATATTTTGATCCTCTCAGCGGAGCGCCAAAACAGACTCCTGTTACAATAACAGATTCCTTCTTTTGACATGTCTTTTAGAAATTGTCACTTGCACATGAGTCTGGAAAAGTTCTTGGCTAAAGTTACCTTGTATGGGAACATTATGATTGGTCACTCCTTTCAAAGTTAGTTCAGGTAAATGAAGGTCATCTTATTTTGATCTATGTGATTGAATTATTTATTATATCGAAAAGAAAAGATAATGGATCTAGAACAGTGGTTTCCAACCTTTTCCCGCTAAACGCCCCCTTTCACCAAATGAGGATGGGCAAACGCCTTTAGGCTATAGCTTACTGTTGCTATTGATGAAACGACGATAATAAAACAAAACATGCTGACATGAAAGGGTAGATCTACAGTGACATACATCGGTTTTACGTGTAGGTTTGACCCAGGGTAGCAAATCAGCAATGCGGGACTTAAGAAACTAACACCCTTTTGAGACGGCGACTCTTTAACCCACGATTTACAAAAGCTGGAAGGCTTGATCGCGGTCATGAGAGGAGAAACGTCTTTGGTGTTTAACTGACTTTGCAAAGGCCCCATCGAGTTGTGGACTGTTCCCCAAAATGAGGCCAAAGGTCAACATCCCAGTGGAGGACTGGGGGATTCGCCCCAGAAGCTGTGAAGTATTTACGATATTGTTGACACGAGAATGACGTACTGTTAGTCAAATTTTGGCTATCTTCCGATTACCTAATAACCTTATAAATACAAACTAAAAGATTGCAAAATCAGCCTTAGCCCAGTTTGTATTTCATTAATAAATAACGGGAGTTCCCTTTGATGCCGAAAGAGGCTTATCCTGTCACGGGAGGAAAAAGGATGGTAGGGGTGGAATGGGGAATTGAAAGACTTGTGCCAATCAAGCTGTCTAACAGGTAGAAATAATGAGAAAGCAGAAATTGGCGCACCGAAAAAAGGTTCGAAAATCAATGAAGAGGCAAAGCGGCCCGTTCTTGGACAAGAATTCTGATCATTGGCATAAAAGAGGACTAAATTTTCAGACATATAAAGCTCATTTCTGAAATCCCTCCTCTCTCGCTTCATAAAAAGTTAAACTAGCCAAATGATCGTGTTTCTAAAAGAGCACAATAAGATCTCACAAAATCTAGAACAGTAGAAAGGGAATTTTCGGCTATACGTAGCCATTTAAAAGCCCAGAACCTTTGAAGCAAGCGAAAGCACTCCTTAAAGACTTCTTAACCCTCTTCGACAGGAAACTGTCGAATTCCGAAGCAACTCAGTGCCTGATAAAAGGGTTAAAGTTCATTACAATTTGAGAGAAGCTAAGACTCTGCGAATTACTCAAGCCATTAAAAGGCCGCAAAACGTACGTATGAAAATTCGCTACTCCATGCATATAAGCAAATGCTTCTGACAGGGTTCCGCCTGATGTACACCGTTACTCAACAAAGGAACCACCCATGAACTTTCGAGTTTAGTGGCATAAATTGAATTTTAAAATTCTTTTCTTCCCAAAAGTTGTTTATGGAAGTCCTGCCAACTGGGGTAACTTACCTAGATTTGAAAATCATGAAAAAAGGAAACAGCCTCGTGGGCGACGGGTCAACACAAAGTCTACATCCTAGCTCACTGTTACCTTTCAGTAACCCGATCGATAATTTTTGCACAATTCGCCACCAGCCACAAAGGCTTCACAAAGGCACAATACGGCAATACGCCTAGAGTGTGCAGCCAAAGAAACAGGATTCCATTCAGAGAGGAATGTTTAGAATTAAGTACGTAGAAGGAAGTTAGCCCGGCCATTAAAGGTATTGACTACAAACGAAGGGCGCACCTACGTGTACTATACCCCCAAAAGGTTAAGAAGTGCCACCACTTAGGCTCAAAGCCACGCATACCCAAATATCTAAGAACAAGGCATTGAAAGCAAGCTTGAGAAGCACAGGGATGTTATTTTGCGTACATTCGCATCAATCCCGGCGTTTGTTTCCCGACCGTCTTTTTCCCTATCAGAGGACACTAAATCTAAAAGATTTACTTGTGTAATCAAGTTTTACTGCAGAGTCGGACGAAACAAGAGGGTACGACGATACTTTATTGCATGCGCTTATAGCTGCATTTTAAATCTCATGACGAACTTAGCCAATGTTTGAAAGGCTGCTACTGATGAAGTTCCGCCGTATAGAGCAAGAGAACAGAAACCGGTCTAGTTGGTTTTCAAAAAACCACCCAAATGTCAATTTGAGAACGACTCATATTCCTCCAAAAGAGTGGAATTTTAAGCTTTTGCTTATATCATGTTATAACATGATCGGGTACTATTCCCTAAAAAACTCAACAGTTCACCGACTTGGTAGCGTCAGATAGTGAACCGCCTACCCCCCGCTTCACTCAGTATATCATGTTTATGGACTGCAAGGAAGAAAACTACGTTCAAGGTAAAATTTGCAGGACGATTTTAAGCTATGACCCCTTCGGTCACCGCTTTAACTGTCACTGATGAGAATACAAGGTCCTTGCAGGAAAAATTGAAATTAAACACTGCAGTTACAGTAGATGCGATTTTGTGGCATCTGGGAAGGGAATATTAGACCTGCTCAACTTGTTCACTCTATTCATCTCCTTTTTGTGCGAACCAATTTGAGTTTAGCCAGAGAAATGCTTTTGGAACCTTGTAAAGCCTTGGTTTAAATTAAGTATCCATTTTTTTCAAAACGCCCCCTGCCGCCCCTTAGGGCTCATCGCACCCCTGATTTGTGTAAACGCAAACGTGAAATGGTTAAAAGGGTTTTAAATGTGATCAGCACCTGCCAAGGTGCTTTATAGAATGATGTAGGCCCATTCCGTATGTCCTCATTACCTTAATTTGTGCATGGTCGTGTCAAGGGCACGAAAAGTATGTGCCCTTCCTGGTCGCAAATCCCCTTCTCAAGTTCTCAGCATACAGAGGCGTAAGTAACAGAGCCTTGTTAAAATACCAAGTTTTGTTGAGAGGTGTGCTGGAGATTCTGCCACATTATAACACTATCTAAACGAAGCTTAACTATCACTTTGGGAAAAACGTGACAAGAGCATTCTTACCAAGATGCTATTAATGAAACGGTCCTTGTCTTTTTAGTTGTCTAAGTCTATTTTGTTCAGAACTGTTACCTGAAAAGTCAACATTTAAGTGAAAATGACCCAGAAGAACAATATCTAGAGAAGAACACGTGAGTAATGGTTCCTTCCGATCCTTCGGGAAAGCTTGTCGTCCATGGCCCTTATTACGAGACCCTGGTGGGCATCAATTTAAGCCATTTATCATACTTCTAGCTTGTTGCTTTTGGAGTAAGAGAGTGAAAAAATTTGTTCATTAAACATGCAGTTAACGTTACCTAATACGTAAATTTAGCTAATCCCAATGCAAATACCTATTAAAATGTTAGGAATGTAAACATTTTGGGGTGACCGTCTTACCCACAAGGTTTTTTGGAAGGCCTGTAAAACTTATTTGATAAAAATCATTTCCTTACCAGAACCTCCCCTTAACAAACGCCCATTATATCTCAATGTTCTTCGCTCTACACTTCCATAAGAAATTGATATTGTTCCATTATAGCCAACGGCTTGTAACACTACCTTTATGTTTACGAACCATGCGATGGCTTCTTCCATTTTCCTTACTGCAGAACACGAAGTCTGTTTTCTATTGTATTGAATTTCTTAATTCTATTACATTGTACTCTGTCTTATCCCTTGTGTGTGATCGCCTACAAAACCATGGCCAAGTTCCCAATGGATAAGGCTGGTTTGTCATCTGTCTTATGTGTGTACATTTGAGATAAAACAATGGCGGCAAATAAAGATGATGAAACTGAAACTAGCATAAATTTACAACTTAATGTCTGTTGAGGAAATTAGAAAAACAAAACCTTGCTAGGTTTCAACAAGTAATTTAACTCAAACTTGCATATGTTTGGAGTTTAGTCAATATCACGACATTGATTCATTGTGTTGTGATGTGATCAAAACTAGGTAGTTGATTTAAAGAATAAATTACATTAGGCTGCCTTTTATTGGTGAATAAACCGTCGAGACCCACGGCTCCGCCTCGTCCGTTATTTTGCCAATTTTGAGTCTCGACGGTTTAGGAGCCAATAAAAGGCAGACTGATGTGATTTATTCTATTCTACAACCCAAAAACTGATGAAAAGCAAGAAAAATGAAAGACATTGTTATAAATTGAGTCCAAAAAAGCGAATTACAGCAAGTACAATAACTAGCAGTGATGACAACCAATGAGCAATTACCATTTCAGACGGTTTCTATTACCACCATTCTTGTCTTTTGTTTCCCGGCCAACAAAAAAAAAATGGTGACCTTAACCGAATTGCGTTACTTACACACTGTGTAGTGTGTACAGTATGTACGTCACGTATGTACGCCACTACTGTACGAACTGACTTCTTTACACACTAAATTTGACAACGACAAAATGAATTCAACAATTTCATAGATACTTCAAGAGTTGAATAATAGTAAACACTCATATAATATTTTAGACAATTTTTCCATCCATTTTGTACACATTTCCCATAGAATTACTTGAACTTGAAAAAGAATTTGTTTACAGACTTGAAAAAGAATATGTTTACTGAACTCGAAATTGCGCAAATGTCAAAGGTCAAAGTTAACGGTTGACCAAAGTGTAGAATACACTTACTGAAAGAATATACTTCAACGAATTGTAAATATCAACAGTAACGTGTGAAATGGTGAAGTGAGATAAGATGAAACGTTTGATAAATCGATTAACTCTTGAGGAATAAAAAGATATGAACGTTCAAGAAGATTTATTGACAGTCACGAATGTACACGAATGTACACTGCTTTCACTTTTGTGACCAGTCTATATATATATATATATATATATATATATATATATATATATATATATATATATATATATATATATATATATATATTATATATGTATGTTTTATATATATATATATATATATATATATATATATATATATATATATATATATATATATATATATATATATATATATATTATAATATATATATATATATATATATATATATATATATATATATATATAATGGAAAGGTAGCGCACTTCACGGCCTGTCGGTGCCAACTTCGCTTAACTGAATCACGATTTTTATACCTTAATATCTAACTGACCTCTTTTCAATACAAACGAATGTTCAAATCGCGTGTTCCAATCACTTTAGTAGTATGGGGATTCATTCAATGGGAAAGCCGATAACTGAACGCGATAGTGCGGAAACCAAATTTTTACGGAGAAATGTTTCTTTTTGGAAGACATCCTTTGAGCCAAATGAATCATCTTACTACTCAAGTGATTGGAACACGCGATTTGAACATTCGTATGTATTGAAAAGAGGTGAGGTGGATATTAAGGCATAAAAATCGTGATTAAGTTAGGCGAAGTTGGTACCGAAAGGCCGTGAAGTGCGCTACCTTTCATTATTATATATATGTAGTATTTACTCTATAACGCTAGGACCGCCTGTGCATCTACCCAGGCATGTAGTACACACAACTTACAACGTACATACGTATGTAGTATATAAGCGTTACTAGTGGCAAGGCACACGCTTATTTCGCCCATCATCTGCAGCAGGTTCATGAACAACATTGTGGATTTTCAGGTATTGAAACTGCTTTTTCGATCAATGAGTTTGTTTTTTCGAGGGAAAACTAGGCCCTATGGCTAGCCTAAGTTACGCTAACATTACGCTAACATTAGTACTGTTAACGACAGTAACAAGTGTACTGTTACACCGGACACACTGCATGCATGGCTTTGATAAGTATCGGTATCGGATCGAATCGATAAACCAAGAAGCATAACCGGATGTGACGTAACGCAGTAGGCGGGTCCGAGAATTTATTCTACTTTGGCGGCTACTCAGCTCCTTTAAACTGATTGGTTCTTATCAATTTAGTTTGAACGCATATTCAATCTGACATACTCCTGGTAGTTAAATGTGGCTTAAACTGTATGCTCAGACTGATAATAGGCCTATGTAAAGCATGAAAAACCTTTTTGATTGATTTTGTCATATAATTGATTTCACATACTTTATCTGTTTCTCTTTCATTAAGATCATAGCCTTTATTATACTCTAAATACAGTTAAACATGTATGACCAGTACGATGGTTAACGTAACAGAAAGTGTACTGAACGACGTCGCCGCGGTATGGGAATTCATAGCACTTTTGTTTGTTAATTTGTCTTTTAACGATTTTTGGTATTTCAGATTGGAGATAGGTAGGTGTCATGCACACATACCAATGCTAAAGGTAACCTTGTCGGTGACAATGTAGAGAACATTCACATGACGGTGGTTCTTAGTGCAATATAAGAAAAACGCAGATAAAACAGGACGAGGTTGATGAACTGATAGTTTAAACCTATGGAATCTCATGTACCTTAAACTTGATGAATTTGACCGGTGGCATTTTGATGTTCGAAAGAAAGTTAAAGGCGTAATGAAAGTTCGTAGCTGAATTGAGTCTGGACTCTGTTGGTGGTCATTTCACTCCTCCCTGTTTCCTGGTAATGTAGTGGATGACATCAAACAAGTGCTGGTATAGTATACTGTACACGGAAAAGCTGCATGGTCAGCAGCTTTATCATCTCTTGGGTGTATCACTGTTAACGCAGATAAAATAGATGAAAATATTTATTTCTGTCCAGGGAAACTGATACAGAAATCACCAGAATCATACTGGAAAAGAAACATATGCCTTTTTAGGGAATCGAATCTGATTAATTCTAGAACTGGGTATCCTTATGAGAAGCAAAAATGTTCATTGTAGTTTGGTTGGCTATACATTTTTACTTACTAGCAACAGATAAACAATTCTAATGAATGTTTTCAGTATCTAGGCTAAACCTAGCCTAACGGAAATGGAAGTGGAAAGCTATTGTTACAAATTTTGGCTATAGCTACTTATCATCATTATGCAAAGACCAGTACTGTAAAGGGTTGTCTGGTCAACTCCTTGAATATGACTGGGTACTGCAGTACACAACAGGATATGAAGATGACCCTAGCAACTCATCTATATACCCCAAAATAGGTGACGGCTATATAAGTATTGTTCTTCTGCAGATATGTGAATATGCTGTGGTTAGTGCTTATTCCCATGGGCATTTCACTCTTGTCTATACCCCTGCATCGCTGCCTTCACCCATCCTGATGTAACGACACAATTTAATAGGCTACTGGGCTTCCCATCCACAAGATTCGTTAATCATATCCAAAGAATGATTGTATAAGTTTCATAGATCAGGCGTTCTCAAATAACATTTTATGCCTAGATTCCGTTTCCTTACAATTTCCCAAAGGAGCTTCCATTTGCTGGGTATTCTGCAATAACTCCCATGTAATCTTACCACTGACCCTGACGTAAACGCAACCCCCAGTGTAGCATGGTGCAAGCGCAGTACAACACAAGAATGACGCCCTGTATTTAACATGTTTTGGTATAAGTAAGCCTAACTTCAACTGTATCAAGTTAATAGACTTATAATTCCTGGCCTATGCATCTTTACAAAGAAAAGTAACGTAAAATAACATTTGGGGTTACGACATTTGAGCTCCTGCAATTTGGTCATTTAATACTAATTCTGGAGGAAACACTTCAATCTGAAAATTTCTGAGGGCTGTAGACCCAGCTCACCTCTGCCTAATTTTCGACGGCCCTGTTCAAAGGCCTCTGGTAGACTGGTATGACCAGTCGCAAAAAGGATCCCTGCACAAAATTCGCCCAAGGACAGCCTTTCCTTGTTTTAGTGTGACTAACCAATGTGCAAACTCAGTGAAGAAAAAATGTCTTAATTTTAACTCCATCGAGACTTGAATACAAAATTAGGATAAGAATCTTACCATTCAAATCAGATACAACTCCCTCCTCGTCTCTGGTTGATGCAGATAACTTATGAGGAAAGGTTGTGGTATGTTTCTAAAAGTGAAAAAATGGTGTAATTTGTATGTGTTTCAATGTAAGCTCAACAGGGTAGTGACTCTTTTGCCTCCTCCTATAATGGCTGCTCAGTCCCCATGCAATCACCCACTCTTAGAAAAAAAAATTCAACTTGGAACCTCTAAGGGTTCTATCTCTTGTCCTCTAGGGAGCACCCTTTCAAGTTCCTTCTAAGAACCATTTAATGAAGGTTCTTGAAAGAACCTTTCCTCAGGGGGCCTTCCAGAACTCGTAAAGGTTCTTTGGAGAACTGTCATAGGTGCTTGAATTTTATCTGTCTGCATGGTTCTTGGCTATTATCCGTCTACTGTACATGGTTCCATAAAGAACCCCTTGATGCAACTATTTTGGGCTCTTTAACTTGATACCAATTACTGTATTTCCTCCACAGAGTTGTAGTTCTACCAAGAAACTTGCTTGAGACTTGAAATAAGTTGGTTAAAGCCTTTTTGTCTTCCTCTGACGATCATCTGTAAATCCCCAAAACAGGAAACTTGGATTCTGACTGAAGCTGAGAGGTTCTGTACACTGATCAGTGTGTAACAACAGAAAACTACAAATTCCATTTATGACTGTTTTCTAGGAATTTATTGCTCTTTATCATGTTCAATTACAGGCTGAAAAGTGATTAGTAGTAATACAAAACACAACCAGAAGACCGTTTTGTCCATCAAGTTATGAACGCAGTAACATACAATGACTGAAGTTCTATAAAGAGCAATGCTGAGCAAATTGACAAAAAGTGTTAAATTTTTGCAGACACCAATTGCATCATTAAAAATTGCATATTTCAAATATTATGTCAAACTATCAAACAACTTTTCAATTTTCCACTCTTTGTAGAATTTTATCACGTTTATAGATAAGGATTGAAATTCTATAAACAGCAAACTGACAAAAAGTGTTACGTGTTTGCAGACACCAATTGTACCTTTAAACTTCCATTTTTCAAATGGTATGTCAAACAATAATATTATTTTATTTTTTCATTCTTTGTTGAATTCTGTCTAGTTTTTTTTGAATGCAAAGTATTTCTGGCACATAATGCAACATTCCAGCAATTTCCAGGAAGGTTACTAAATGACATCTGAGTTAACTAAAACTCTAGATAATTCACATTCACAACAAATAATGTTTTAGGAAAGACCAACTGCCCATCTCTATTACGTTTTGAATACAACATAATTTTATCCAACAATCTGGAAACTCTTGAAACTTGTTAAAGAAATTTTCTTCTTCAATACTCTCAGGCACATACTGCATTCTTCGCATATAACAACAGGTATATATGAAAACATTAAAAATTCAAATTTATAAACTCCATGAAACAAGCTTTAACTGTTTTTCAAATACCAATTGCCCTTCTAAATGTTTTTTTTTCAAATGGAGCTTTTCTTTTTTGTCTTCACTCACCACATTAACACACACGGTACAATATCCTTAGCTGGGTACAAAATGTATATGAAACACATTCAATGGCCATATTTTCTTAAATTTCATGTGTTTACATGAAATTTCTTTTAACCCAAATCCCACGTACTGGACAGATGGTTTCACAAGCCATATTCCAACCTTACTCTACATGTTTGACGTAATGTTATACCTCAATGGAATATTGTATGTCATTGATTCATGACCCTGATACAGATCTGGAGCATGATGATCTACTTCTTCACCAGGACAAAATATTAACCATTCTGTAGTTTGTTTAACTTTGTAAGCATAAAGGTGATATTCAAAGGATCCTGGCAACAGCAAACAACAACAAATGAACCACAAACCACGAAAATTTAAAATGTAGTGAACCTCAACAAATAAAGGTATCTCTTCCTCATGGAGCAAGTCTACAACCAAACAGTCTTTGATCTCATACTTAACATTGTTTACCTCAAGCTTTTTCAACTGCCATAAACTGTCACCATCATATATTAAGCTATTTTTTCCTAGATTTTCTAGAAAACAAGTTTGCAAAGCTGCTGGCAAGCTCTCTAACTTGATAACAGAGTTTCCTTTTTGTGAACTTTCTCCAAGAAGGGATTTGGAATTCATTTCCCAGCACTGCCTTTGTTGGTGTCTTTGTGCAAGGCTTCCTGACATATTTTTAAAGTTACATATCACATTAGCAAGCTTCTTAAAGTACTGATGCTGTGCCTAAATCGCATACACCACAAGTGCCGTAATGGGCCATACGACAGAAGAAGTCTAGAATAGTGCACAATGTAATGCAGTTTGCATGGAAGCCCATATTCCCCTGTGTAATCTAAGACCAGTTCTAAAAACTCAGCTATTAAATCACTCAAGTAAGGCATCCATGACTTCCGAACAACAGGTGCCATAATTTAGTCTGCAATTTCTCTGCACAACAGTTACATTCCCCACACTTTATTTCCTACTGGTACCAAATGACCAATTATCTGTGGCAGCAATCGAAAAAGGCACTACTTTTCAGATGCCTTTCCTGATATATTATTTCTCAGCATTCCATCAGTAATATGGGGAGGCTTGTTACTTGAATCATTTTGACCAAAATTCATGTGTGAGATACGAGAGTTTATAGTCTCAATAGTGAGTATCCTACTTTTCACTAATTCCTTTAGGACAATTTTTATCACGAAAGGAAACACCCCTTCCAGTAAATCATGCATTACATCAGGGGGTAGACATTCTGATACTTCAAAAGTTTCCACTGAGTTTAGAGCACAAGTACCTCTTACACCATAAATAGGAATATTAGTGTCATCCTCCTCAACAGCTTGAAGATGGTACATATGTACCTCCTTAGTACGTAGAGAGAATTCTTCTTCAACTGTCTTTTCTGGGTCGCCAGAATGTTCCTTAGTGACCATGCAATATCTGCAAATCCTACCATGATTAAAGTGGACTTGATATCCTCCAACATCATGCATTGATAAATTATCACCTGACAGAGTTGCAATTGTACCTTTGAAAAGTATATTCTGTCCATGAAATGACACAGCAATCCCTGTGTTTTTGAGATGATTCAAATCTTTAATAAGTGGTTTAAAAATATTTCTGTAACTGTATGCCTTAAGATATGAGTGCTTGACCAAGATACACAAATAAATATTTTCTAGTTTAGACCTATATCGAGGATGAATATTGCCAATGGTGAAGTACACAGCACTTTGCTTATGTTTTCCACGTCTTGAACCAAGAGGGTTGGATACCTCAAATTCGTCAAGATAGAAATGTAATCGTAACTTTGGAAAAATTGATGCACTTGAAAAAAATGAATGTTCTGTCAAAAACAGACCATCATCATGATCAAACATTATGTCAGAGTCTCTCACTGATTTCTCCTGTTGACAGATATGAGCAACAATGTCTTTATTCTGAAGCACTTGGTTGATTACTTCAAGAATGGGTACATACTGCATGGTGTGTTTTTTACCATTTTCATCTTGACCCAAAAGAATTTCAGTTGGGGATACCACATTCAAACTGTCACTACAGTACCGCAACAGTTTATTTTCAGTTGACACTCTCTCAAACCCTTGGGATACTGATTCTATCAACTCAGAATGAGCATCTCCAATTTGTCCTTCATCACCAATATGAAGTCTTGATGACTTTTCAAGATACATCAGAAGAAGTTCCTTTACTGTATGACAGATTTCTTCTGTTACAACTGCAGGAATAATATGCTTTTCTCTCATTTTTAATGTAATCAAGCATATTGACTTACTCAGATAATCCAAATCTTCAACATGTTCCTGTTCGTTAAAATTGTTAATATCAACGAATTCACCATATTCCTCATCAGATTCTTCATCAGATTCCTCATCAGATTCTTCAGCTTCAGCGTCATGCTGAACTTCTGGTTCTCGCCGCCTCCAAACATTACTGTGGCTACGTGAAAGATGCTTTTTGAATGAGCAAACTTTCTGGTATTGCTTTGGGCAATTGTCAATACCTCAAGTAACAGAAAATCGTGATTGGTGTTGGTGTGATATTTCTAGATGTCTAACATACTGAAGTACAGCGAATAAGTGCTTACGAACAGCTCTTCTGCAAAGTCCACAACTGTATGGGGCAGGCATTCTGTAGAGAAAAATTGCAGGAAATTAGCGGATGATCTCTCAGTCTTATATCCAATTACAAACAGTTAAAAATTTTATTGTTTTCCACCTTACAAAGTGTCTCCACAGTTAATTCAAGGACACAAACCTAGTGGAGAGCGAATGTGTGGATACAAGAATGTGTGAGACGTGACAGTTTGGGTCATCTTAACTGAAGAGAGGTACTGAACAGTTAATGGGGATATGGCATCCCCCACACCCAAAACTACTAGCAACTCTCGGCCCAAGCATATTTAGGAATAGTCCGAGAGTTTTATCGATAGTTGATAAAAGCACTGCGATTGACTTTCATGCAAACAATACCATGTCGCTCTGGTTGGTCAACAATGACTTGTACAGTCGGTTACACTTGTTTGACAAAATAGCCTCCAGCAATGTTAAACTGTTAAGGCCAATTTACACGATGCGATTTTTGCTTGCGTCTGTCGCATGCGTCTAAAACGCACCGTGTAAACTGTACCTGCGACACGATTTTATGACTCTTGCGATGTCGCATGCACCAAGACGCATGTTCTAATTCCATGCGACATCGCAAGCAAGACGCAACTATGACCAATCAGGTAAGTGACAATAGACCACGTGCACAGTGCAGACTAATTAGCGCGAAACAACACTGCAAGGAAGAAAACGAACAGTTTCATCATGACGGTTCGTGCGTTTTAGACTCATGCGACAGACGCAAGCAAAAATCGCATCGTGTAAATAGGCCTTTAGACTTCTGTGGCTCTCTGTCATGGAGGTGTGCTGCACAGGTGGTTTGGTTTAAATTGGTGGAGGGGCTAGCAGTCAACTTAGTAAGGAGGGCTGTTACTGCCTGGTGTGAAATTAGACAGCCTTTAAACACCATGCCAGAAGTACAACTGCACATGGCCAATGCAGCTGGTTTCATAACTGCATATAACGACAAGGACGGTGATTTTCAGAAAATACTTCAATGGAATGACCCAACAGCAAAAATGTATGAACACTCATACTTGCCTTCCATGCATATTAAATAAATTGTCATGAAATTGAAACCTATATTTCCAAGTGAAAAATGGAACAATATTGGATAACGTTTTTTTTTTCTTTCAGTTTTGCCCTGTGCCTTTTAGTCCATTTTGGTGGAAAAAATCGTTGCTCTTGGAAGATTTTTGAAGGTTTAAAATAAAGAAATGTTTCAACTGTTTCACCTTGGAACGGAGATTTATTATTACCGCCAACTGCAGAGGTACGAATTCAGTTGTTTCTTTTATTACACAAAGGAACTTTGAAGGTTATTATGATTTCCTTGTACCATGGAATAGTCCAAGTAGCAATACCGGAATGTATGACGGTTCTTGACTATTTTTAATGACAGCCTAGGAAAATTTGGGAAGATTTTGGAAGGACTCGTCGAAAGGCAGTAATTTTGTCCCATTTTTTTCACTGTGTTGGAAAAGAATGGTCACAGTGAGCAAGTTCATACAAAACTCTATTCTACACTTTGCCACATTAGAACATTATACTTTTAAATTATCTCAATTGAAAGTTGAACATCTTTCTGCTCAAGTACTTACATTTAAATCAGACAAGACACAAGACGTAGAACAGTGACAGGGGTATCATCTTTTCCTTTGTCAACGCCGAACAAATACTTCTAACAAAACTGAAGAGTGTTTCTCAGTTTGTACGGATATTCCACATCAAATGCATAATACACTGCAAACAGTACTGCAAAGGCATGAACCATGTCTTTCATTCCCTATGTTATCTGAGTTTCTTCCATCCATATGCTAATATGGTCTGGTGCATACAGCTCACCTCTGATAACAAGGACAGGAGCTGGAGCTTTAATATCCTGTTAGAGAATCAATTGAAATTATACTTTCAAATGCTGTACAAATTTAAGAACCACCAATGCAGGGATGTGCCTAGAAAAATATCAGTGCCTAGTGGCAATTGGTCCTGAAGACTTACAGTGGGAAGCTGTCAATCACATTCTCGTATGCAAGCTAACACTAAAACCAAGAGAGAGTGCCAGGTAAATTTGTCATGAGTGCTGCGTAAAGTGCTAAGGGTTGCCAGGTGCTGCCCAGCGTGGGCACATCCATGCCAATTGAAACCAACAATAAGGGTGGCCAGAAGTACACTTAAAGATTGGGGGAGGGGTAGGGTTTGGCGATATTGACTTTCTACCATCGCGATAATAAAACAAAAAATTATCGTGATAATTTGAATCACGATAATTTCATTTGAATTTTGTACAGGACACGGACATGGCCTGAAGTATCAGCGTTTGTGAACATTATGGACCTGTACTAAACATACAGTTGCTGAATACATTTTGCTCTCTTCTCCATGGAAAATGTGGAGAGAAAAGCTTTCATCATTAGCTCTAGTGCCGGTAGGAAAGCATGGCTTCAATGAAAAAAATGTGCAGACAGCAAAGAAAACAAAATGAGGGAATTTATTTCAAATTTTTTCCACAAGAAATTATTGTCAGTTTTGAATTCTCATTATCTTATCGTCTCCTCCCCCCAAATTATCGCAATAACGATAATTTTCGATATATCGCCCAACCTTAGAGAGGGGGCCGGGGTTAGGGGTTGTAGATCACTGCTTGCACTGTGGTCAGACATCCTTGAGAATCAATAAAATGCATTGATGTTATATAGCTAAATGTGCATACATTAACTTATTTGAAATGAATGCGAGATGAAAAATCCAGACACATTTTCTGTTAAGTAGGTCATGTGTTCAACTTTCTTTACTTGTGGTATTTGACTGCCTTTCAAAAGACATCAGTTACCTCACTTACCCAGAATACAACTATGCGGTATTATGGTATACTGAGGTAGCAGATTGTTAAATTGAAAATATAGAGTAATAAAAGTGAAGTGCATGAATGAATTTAATTAAATCGTGTGTAGTACAACATAATTGACCTGTTTGTGAATCTGGCTCACAGTATAGTAAGTACCTGCATGCAAGAAGTAATAAGCTCACCAATTAGGAAGCAATGGCACTGAATGTTGTGCACCTACACACAAAGATAGAAATGTTCAAGTTATCCTAGTTTACAAGATTTTCAATAGTTTACTCATGTTGACAACAAATTACTGCTGACCTTCAAAATTTCAGATGTCACTAAATTCATTGGCCCCATTTCCCTCATTGAAATGTACTGACTACACAAAACTGGCAAACTTATTAACAAAATGAAAAACACAAACCTCTTTTTGAGTGACGTACAGGAAGTCTGATGGTTCATTGAAGATAACTGGAATAGCAACCAGTGCTGTTACAGCCTCAAGCTCTAACGGAAATAAAACAAAGGGTATATAGCATAGTTCACACTGCATCTGAAACACCTCTTTTCTCATTTATCAGAAACATCAGTGCGTCAAATTGACAAATAACTTCATCAAAATTGCGTCACTGGTCCCCACTATTTGAAAATACCAGATCTGTACCTAAAATTGATTCATTATTCCAAAGGAAGTATCATTTCTTCAATGGCAACAAATTATTTCAATAGCATTAATTGCATTCAGGTAACACCTCTAGATACATAATGGTAAGTCATAAAACAAAAATTTGGCAAGTGACTCACTGAGATTGCAAAGGATAGGAGGGTAGTACCTGCAATGAAAATTGTAAGCTAGCAGAGAGACAAAGCATCTGAAGTGATTACCTTCCTTATTCTCATCCAGTGCTACCTCCATTTTTTGAGTAAAGTTTTCCATGACCTTCTTTGCTTTGGTCTTTCCAACTATGTTAGCTATTATCCTCTTAAAATAGTTCTGGATGTTCCTACTGAGCTCAATGATGATTTTTTGTTCCTTCATGATTTCGACTTCACTACACAGCTGTAAAATAGGAAATGTTGAAAGTTTGACAATATACAGCCCACATTTTCAACATGTTGTCTCAAATGACATTTACTTGATGGAAAAATTGCCCAACACCTTTGAATCTATTGAATACGCTCCTACTTACCTTCCCTATTACTACTATTAAAAAAAGCCCATCTATTGCAGAATGATCATTGGTGATGAAAATCCTATTGGTGGCGCTATACCATCTCCTGTGAACAGCTAGCCTAACTTGCCCTTGTTTGATCGCTAGCGGAATGTTTCACTTCATTAGCTATTTTGCTCTGTTTTACCCTGTTTCTCACCTGGTTCTGGCTCTCTGGATTCCCCATCCCTCTCAGCTCGGGATCTTGCAGTGATTTCTCAACACCTTATAGAAGTTTGATGAGTATATTTTATGTTTTCATTTTGTTCTAGCGTGGGCCGTTTTTTTCCAACACTAGTTGTTGTGTTTGGGTTAGGCTTGCTAGACTACCTTTAGGTTGTGTGTATTCCCTCCAGGGGGTTGTGTGTAGCCGTTTAGTTTGTATTGCCCTTAACAGGCTTGTTTGGCTACTTAGTTTGGGAGTTTTCTGCGTTTCTCCCAGGGCCCTGGTTCACGTTTTTCATGTGAGGGTTTTTTCTCTCTTCCAACCCCCGTTTTTCCCATTCATTCGCCCTCCATTTTCGGGAGTTTTGTTCAGTTAGTCCTGTTCCGGTTGGCTGCCTGCCACTGGGTTTTTATTTTCGCTACACAGGAATTTGCTTGTGGTATACTACAACATATATGTAGATTTCAGTAGAGTGCTGGCTTTTCCCACAAGCAATTAAAATGGTTGGAAGATCTTTTTAAGGCTACTGGTTCTCTTCAAGAATCTTTGTTCGCTGTTAAACAAATTATCCTCTCCAGAACACAAAAGAGTGTGCTTACACTTCCAGGCTCACAATTGCACTTTATCCCTAAACTCACATTCTGTTCAGAGGTGAACTGAATTAAGATTAGCTGAACCAGGCCCCACATTCAGTCAAAAAGTGTCTCCTGGTTCCCTGGTTTTTGGAGCAACCAGGAGACTTTGTATTTACCAGGAGACAATAACCAGCTTCAACAATGTATGCATATTAGGGACTACAAGGATGGCAGGTGCTACTTTCAGTAGAAAAGTGACACCTGGTAGCATTCTTTTTAGGGTAAATGGGGGCTGTTTCGTTGGAAACTAGCGTCAAACAGCGCCTGGTGCCCAGTTAATTTCACCCTTGATCTTGGTGTAATTCTTGCTTATACTAAACAATGTTATGGTTATTGGTTGAAAAGGGGGCATATTCTCAGCAGCATTTCGAAGATGGAATGGTATTTTCATGTTTTTTAATTATGTTTTAAGTTTAACTATGCTCAGATCTTAAAAATGTTTCTTATTCATTGTACTGTAAACTACAACATATGTGTGGATTTCAGTAGAGTGCTGTCTTCTTTCACTAGCAGTGTAAATAGATATTAGAATGGCTAGTAAGACATTTGTCCTGCTATTGGTACCTTTTAAGAAATATTGATAATTGTTAAACAAAATGTCCTCTCCAGACAGCCAACAGTTAATGTGTCTGACTAGTTAATTCAAGAAAATCAACATGTTACCGATAATGACACACTCCGACATTTTGGAACATGTTAAGTTTTCAAAGTTTCAAATCCATCATGTGATTAACATTCTCCCTCTTAAGAATTGTTTCATACTTTGTCTGTAGTATATCCCTTCAAGACAGGTTCATTCAAAGGTGCTCTAAAAGTAAGTTATCTCACAATGGAGCCTGACAAATGTGAATTTTCTAAAAATGTGAGTGTGAAATACTTACAATTGTATCAATTGACATGGCCGGGTAAGATTCCATTATCATTTGAGTAGTTGTTGAGGATGTTGAAATCAGTCTCCTTTGATGGACAAATGTCCTTGCCATGTGCTCCTTAAGCAAAGCGAGGCGAAGATTGGCTTTCTCATATTCACTTTTCATTAGTTCTATGTGTTTTTTGATACTTGTTTCATCTTCCCCATGGTCTTGCTTTACGGTGACTGAATTGTCCTTCAAATAAAAAGAAACTGTTTGAATTATGCCTCTTTCTCTGAGCAACTGAGGACAAGTACACAGTCATCTGAGGTTTTGATGTAAATAAAAATACATCTTAAAATCTGATATATAGTACATTTCTGATGTACAACACTTTGCTCTATGGCAAATAGGGAAGTTAATATTTAATTTTAGGTTCCACTTTCAAAGTACCACATAAAAAAGGCTTTGCAAGCTAGACCTGACATATTAAGCCTTTCAAGTTTGAAAAAAAGAAGATATCAATGAAAATGTGCTTCATTTCCTTGAAGAGCAATATGCAAAAATAAATAGCCATTACGACTTTATGAACTCACACGATTGGCTGTTAAAACTGACCAATTGACCATTATATTGTTCACGGTTGAACAAGAACATGTGTGAAACCACTAATACAGCGCTGAACTCCACCCGTCATCTAGTGGCCTCTAGGTCCACCCACACAATGTAAAATGACCACTTCTTCTGACAACCAATCATCATGGGTATACATAACAGGTGGGGCAGTGGAGGGGTCACCCACCACCACTGAAAATCTGAATCAAGTTGCAAATAACCCGCTTGTTGAAAAAATGGCTATCTCTCAAGCGAATGTGATTTTTTTTATGACTTGAAGAGAATACACGTTAAAGGCACATGATTCCAATTATGCCATTATTCTAGATATAGTATAACAGTAACTTAAAAGTGCCCCATATCCCCAAATACACTCTGGATTTATCTCCCCCAAAATTTTTTCACAGAAATTTCCTGAATCCCTGCCTGCTTTTGTAGAAATTTTCATCAGAAAGTGAACAGAAAGTGATCAGAATGTCAACAGGTTTTCAACAGAACCACTGTTCTGTTGAAAACCTGTTGAGAATCTGTTGACTTTCTGGTCATCGTCTAAACGGAAAGCCTTCCTGTTGAAATCCTGTTTTATTTTCTGACGAAAATTTCTGTTCACTTTTTCTGACCAGAAAGGTATACACATTTGTATATGAAAAAATGGACTTAGAATTTTTTGGGCACTGAAAAATCCTGTTCAAATTGGACTTAGACATTTTTATGGTTTGAGCCAGCACAGTTACAGGTACCAGAATTTTGAACTTAGAAATTTTTTCAGGTGGAGGAGATTTCTGATCAAAAGAATAGTTACTTGTTCAGCCTTCTGATTGATGGACTTAGCCAATTTTAGAGTGCATGATCGACCACACAATATCAGATATGCCAGAATTTTGATGTACAGATATTCAGGACCTCACAATTTCCTCATGGATTTCACATCTGACAGCATGAGCTCGGGTATTAGAGTATACTTACTTTACTTTCTACATGTATGGAATGGCCCGTTTACACGATCATATGTTTTCCATGAACATCGTCATTCAAATGTTTGGAAACTATGAAACATGCAGCTAAAAGTCTGAACACCTTCATACACATTCGTTTTAGCTGGATGTTGTTCAAACTCTTGAGGCCAACACGCCGGATCATACGTATGTTTGTCCATTTGCATCGCCATACAAATGTATGATGTTTTTGACCAAATGCCTGCATGATCGTAAAAACTGGCTTAAAATTTTCCAGATCGAAAATCAGGCCAGGAATTCACGGGAACGATCGTTTCCGGTAATGTGTCTTAGCCGTGAAGTCAACATCACGAAACCCGAAAATCGGATCCATGCCGGTTAATTGTAACTCTGTTTGGCTGGGTCACTGCTCAGCATTGCAACCTACAACACCCAAATCAAATTCCTCTAAACATGAATGTGTATAATGTTCAAAATTGAAATAAATTTTATATATATAAAATGTACGGTATATAAATTCCCCACGTTAATTCCACCTTGCGTATAAATCATGATCCCGAACTGGGTCTGCACGTAGAGCAACCTACCACGAGGCACAGGTACCCTAAACACGTAGCTGTCTCTGACTCAGTGCTCCTTTAATTGAAACACGAGACTAGCCTAGGCTCAATATATCTCCATACATAAACTTGTTAGGATAGCATATGAGCCGAAGCAAGTGACTTTGAAGCAAAACATATCGTACAGGAAAATTAATGAAGAAAAGTTTTCGAAAATATTTGAGAGGGCTTAGTAAGTGTATCTTACACATACGTCGCAACTATTACATGATATTATGGCTATCCAGAAAATTTTGGATGGCTTTCAATTTTACGTTCGAGTTGGCAGACCCTGAGACTGACACATCTACACAGTAATGTGTACTAGAAGTACAGTTTACAGTGTATTGAACTGAAATTTTAAAGGAGTCGTAGTGATTGTCGGGCTCAAATGTTTGACAACATTTTCGGGGTACACGGAAGCTTAAAAATTTCTAGTTATTTTTACCTTTAAAAGATATTAAAATAAATGCTACTGACCTCGCTCTATTTTACTAGTTTTATCAGGTTTATCGGTCAATGGTTTTGAACATTTTTGACGGTCAAACAAAAGACACATGATGAGCTTGATTCTGCAGATCGTTGAGATCGGTAGCTACAGCTGTGATTGAGTTAAGCTATCGAAAATATTGTAAATGACGAATTAAGAGTCTTCTACACATGTCCCATGAATATTTGAAGAAATGGTTTCTCACTGGATAATAAGTGTGGAGGTTTATGAGTCTGAATTTTAGGATAGTTTTGCATCCCCCGGTCTGAAAGTAAATCTGGCTTATGTTTGATCGATAGTTTGTAATGTAGGTAGCTTCGACTTTTGGGCCTGAAACTAGTATTTCAGGAGCCACAGTATTGATAATATCAGCAATCATTGATATTAATTAAAAACAAGGTTCAGAATTTTTTTGCATATAGTTTTGATCGGTCTAGTGAACTTTTGATCTAGCCAATTGCAAGACCAATTAATTAGTGAAGTCTAGTACGGTACAATCATTAGCGACGATGCAAGACAGTGTCATAACCTTCAAGTTCAGTGCCGGCCCATCTGCAGTGATTGCTTCATGAACATTCTGTAGTCTTTTCCGCTGAATTGCTCCTCCTCCAAAACTAGAAGTTACGATAAAAGAACCCACTCAGCCATTTCCGGTATTTCAACCACTGTAGTCGGAAGAAAATCAATTTTGTGAGTAGTGAGGAATCTAGCGTGCCCCCTCCATCACCAGGTAGCCATTTTATCGGTTCAGTACTAAGTTCATGGAAAGAATGCTCTCAGTTTCTGCTAGCTAGGGATTACTAGAAAAGGGGCCTCAGTTCTGGTGATATACCACGCAAAAATTGTAATTGTTTTTACAATATAAAGTTATGAATGACGGAAATAATCGCCCTAAGCTAGTGAAGACAACAGTACCCCCCCCCCTTTCTTGCGCATGCCTATAGGCCTGCCGATTAGAACTTGGTCACGCACGTACCCAGTGGTTCTGAAACTGCTTAGCCTCCGCCAAAAGTCTCCGAGCCGAACAGTACAGTACCGGTAATATATGGACTCCGCGGAGTGACTGACTCGTATTTGCTCAGCCCAAGGTTTTCTGAGACGTACTGAACAAGGAATATGCCATACGGCCTGCCAAGTAGGCAAGTACTTGACTGGCTGATGTGTGTGGCAGTTTTCTGTGTACGTACGTATATCCAAATAATTTTTCCATGCCATCAAAATATCCTGCAGCTGTGTAGGCCCTGTTTGCGTTGGTGTGGGGTGTTTCGGGTTATTAGGTCCTTTATCAGGATTTTGTTTTTTGTTTTTTTTTTCCCTGGTTCGTTTTTGTTACTTAAACTATTTTACCTCATTGCTCGTGGAGAAACGTTATGTAAGGTGATCTGGTCAGTCATTTCCCATGGATATCCTACCTATCGTGGTCCATTCCAACCCCGTTGAATGCATGATCCTTTGCGGGTCGCACTGTAAAAATAGTGAATGCAGACAGTCAACATTCCAACCACATCCTACGAAATTGTTTCAGTTCTTCCTCCCGGTACATTTGGGTGTTAAATAATTCGCCACCACACAGAATTGTAAAGCTTGGAGTCACTGGCATTGGTTTTATCACTCAAAAACTTGTGAGAAATACTCCTACGGTCAGTTTAGCCTTGGTAACTATTTATCATAATTTATGTTGTGACCTCTAACTTACACGTGACCCCGTAGCCATTGTGTACACACATTCCAGAAGCCTGTACTGAACTTGTGCTTTGTACGTACGTACCGCCGGAGAGACAACTGCCTGTCAAGAGACCTGGGACTTGTGCAATACGTACAGTAGTGGGGGGGGGGGGATGTAAACAAACTTCTTACTGTATTTTATATGTTCAGTGGAGGAATTTGAAATGAGACGAAGACCTCGATAACCCCTTTTGGACTTAAAATTTATGAAAGAAAACTCGCATTATACTTTAACCGATGTAAACAGGATAATTAGAGCTACCTTTTTTACGAGGAAACCTTTCGTTCGTTTGAAATCCCTACGATGATACTTTGTAATATGATATCGACCAAATTCAAACTGTCAAATCTCGGGTCTGTGCTACAGTAACGAAGCGAAACCATTGAACTTTATATTGTAATCAGACAGAAAAACGAGAAATCACTTAACAACGTTTGTTACCAGTACTTAAATTTGTTGCAAATGGTATCAAGCCAAAAGGGAAGAGTTACAGTACTTTTGACGAAAGGTTTCCGAACTTACTGCTAACGTTAGCACTTACTAGCCTTACTGCCTATAGGCTATTGTGCATTGTAAGTAAACGTTACTGTAGGTCTACTGTACACAAAGTACCGTAGGCCTAGGCCTGTTTTCAATAAGACTTTTCACTCCGCCATTGCTGTTGTGTAGCCGTAAAGTTTCAAGTGAAACATCACCGTTTTTGAAAGTCTGTTTAAGTCAGATTATACCACAGATAATATCCTATTTTGACAGTGTCGGTAGCATCCAGGAAAACTGAACAAGTCTGACACTTTACGAGTCTAAACAAAAACAGTTAGGAAGTTGTGTAACTGTATCCTGGCATGTATCTAGCTGACAGTGACACTGAAAGTTAAATTTGAAGTTGAAAGTTGAATAAAGGTGCCGGCTATCCCAGTGGAAAACGTGGTACGAAGGTGCAACGATTGTTTTTCATGTGGCTGTTGGAGAACTGTTGCTCTTGACACCAGCTGTCACAGGCTTTAACAAGACTTTTTTTATCCAGTATTCTACCCCTCGGTTGATACTGTATCTTGTTGGGCCGTAATTCCTTCCAGTCCTGTCCTACAGCCTATAGTTTTCAAGGTTGGCTTTGATGTACTATAACAGCAGTGAGTATATACTGGTTGGCATTTTAAACTGATCATGTAGGCTGCAACATGTTTAGCCTGCTCATATTCCTAATCAACCTGGATTGCACCTTTTGCTGCTCATGATTGTTCATACTTTAACTGTGCCTGATCCTTTATCCATGGAGTGAATTTTAATTTTGTCATTCTGAAACTGAAAGATAAGCTGTGGATAGAACTATACAGATAGCTCTTGGCCATGGGCTAGAGAATAAATTTATGGGACCAACCGATTTAAAGCAGCACAGTTCAGCAAAACTTCGGACAGTCAACGTTCATGAATGTGAAATGTGGTTCTGCAAAGCAGATGTGCCCTTCGCCTTTAAGGCAGCAGATCGGTGTCGTTAGTGTATAAAGATCATTTTACGCACCATTAAAAATGAAGCATGCATTACATTTGCAGAAGATCAAAATCAAGACATGAGGAAATTCCATTTGTGTTGTAGTTTTGAGAGTATGGAGATTATAGTTCTAAAATCAGAAATATATTCCTTTGGCTGGAGTTTAATTTACATTTTGGGAATTTAAGTCCACTTTGAGCAGTATGGAGTGCCAAAATTGGGGATCAAGGGAAAAAGTTTCAGTCATTACAATGCCAGTGCTACTTACTGAAATTGACTGTATCTTTATAATCTTTATTTCTTCAGTTTACTTGTAACTTAAAGAACATGTATACAGTACTTGGTGAAACAGAGCCATATACCGTAAGGTGGCAAAGTAAGCTTGATGTTTTAGGTTTGTGTACATGGCTTATTGTACAACCTACACATTGTGCAAAGGGATCACCTCATTGGTCATGTCATGCTTTTTAAATTAAGACTGCTGCTTGGCCTGCATGGCAGGCCAGGCTTCCTTGGCCTGACTAAGTTTGTGAGAGATTTTACCAACAGCTTTGCAGTCTAATGGTGATCAGAAATTTATTTGATTGTTGAACAGTTCTGTTCAATATTCCTATTGATGATCTAAATTTAATCAGGAAAAATGAACAGATTTTGTCAGTCCTCTTAGATTTTCCTGTTCCAAAAATCTGTTGATGTTTCTGTTCATGGTAAATTTTCTGTTGAAAAGTCTGATCAGGCTTCTGTGAGCTGCATTCTGTTTACAAGTTCTGTTACAGAATGGACAGGAAAAGTGAACAGAATTGGCAGTCCTGTTAGATTTTCCTGTTGATTCCTGAACAGAATTATAGAATTTTGGTCAGGAATGTTTCAGTTTCTGACTCTAAGCAATTCTGATCAGGAAGTTCCTGTTCTCCATTTTCAACAGATTTTTGAACAGATTTTTGACCAGAAACCTCAACAGAACTTGATCAGAAATGTTTCAATTTCTCACCAACATAAAATTTCTGAACAGAAATTACCTTCCAAAATTTTCAGAAGGGAGTGCTAAATTAGAGAGAAGTTTAACTCCTCAAAAGGAACCAAATATTTAGCTGAGATGGTGGTTTGAGCCTGCTGCCTTCAGAAAGTACAACCTACACATCTATCTATGACATCACATGTGACAACACTTGTGGTAAAGCATGGAAATTGAAAATCTGCTAACTTGGAAACAGTACATTGGAAATGAGTTCAAGTTCTGCTAAAATGAAAAAAAAAATACAATTTTGCTTTCCATGATTAGGTGAGTTATTTGCATTTTTTCTTCCAATGGAGTACTTTTGGCCTTAAATGTAACTTGATCTCATAAAAAATCAGGGTCAGTCCTGATTAATATAAACCAGAATGCAATAAAGCATAGAGGTTTTGATAATTCCACTTAATGATGCCATGTCATCCCATTTCTTTCAGTGATGGGTAAAATATGCCATCTTCATATTTGATCTTTGGAAATGCTGGGAAATTTTGCTTTTTGAAGTAAGGTGACCCCAGGAAAAACCTTGGAAATTTGTGCTTTCAATGGACAAGTGGGGTGATCCTGATAAAAATAATGGGAATTCTTGGAAAATTTCCTTTTTGACCTGTGGTGACCCCAAATAAAGATCTTGGTCTTCAGCGTTTGATGCCTGTGACCCATATGACCTTTGACCTCCTTCAAAAAATAAAAGGGTTCTTAGTCGGTCTCACCATAACACATCTGCATACTAAGTATGAAATCTATCCAAGCTGAAATCCCTAAGATATCGTGTTCACTTGTGTTTTAAGGGTTTGACCCCCAGTGACCCCAGGTGACCTTTGACCTCCACCAAAAAGGATAGGATTCTTTGTCTCACCATAATGGATCTACACACTAAGTACAACATTCCAAGCTTCCTACCTTGAGATATGATGTAAACAAGGTCTTCAGAGTTTGACCCCAGTGATCCCAGATGACCTTTAACCTCCATCAAAACAAGGTTTTCTTCCTCTCCATGGTTCTTCCTCTCAATATAGGGCATCTAAGTACCAAGTCTGAGAACTGGGCCAACTTTTCCTTCTTGAGATATCGTGTTAACAAGCAAAGTGTCATGGACACACATACACTCATACATACACACACATACCATCATGAATGCATAGGTTTCTCTTATCATTGAAACCAAAACGCCAGTGTGCATGATATCAAGGCAGCCAAACTTACCTTATAATCAAGATATTGTTTACAAGCTTCAATCATGGACAAAACTATTGGGACACTTCTGGACCTGGAGCCCTCCACCCCTTGTTCAATGTTGAGGAAACAAAAGGTGCACACTTTTCATCAGTGCTTAACTTTCATTCACTTTCAAAACCAACACTGAGGTGGGGCAGAGGATTTTTTCCCATATAATTTTGTCCAGGATTGTAGGTGTCACAAATATACATGCATGCAGATAACAAAAAGAGATTCCTTATATACAGACTTACAGCGTGTATCTGGTAATGGACTGATAAAGAAAGTTGACCAACAGGTCCCTCAGTTTGTTGCGTCCTTTTTTCAAAAATTCTCAGTCTTTTTTATTCAGGGCTTCTTGCAGCCTAGGAGGCATACTTGGGAATTTAAAGTTTTGTGGCCAGCCGTTCTCCATGGATTCTTCCTCAGCTACCTCTTCTTTATCTCTGCAACAATAATTCAATGAAAACATGACTGTTTATATATACTCTGCACAGTCAATGAAGGTGCACTTGTTTACGGGTGATTCCGTAAATAAGGGAGTCAGCTTGTGACATTTAGGTAAAATTTCAAGTTCCATAATTTAAAAGCTAAGCAGAAAGTTTACCTTTTCATATTATGTTTGGGTACATGAAAAGTGCAAATCATGTCAAAAGTTTGAAAACAATCATTCCTAACAATACTTATGGTTCAAAAGTATGCTCATTCTTCCCCGTGTAAACGGCCCGGACACCAAAAACAGATTTTCTACATAATATTGAAAACATAATTAAAGTTCTCTTAAAATGGATGTGCTACATTGTAGGTGGTATGCTTTTTGATCTTCTATGGAATGGAAATGCATAAAGTGAGGAGACTGGGTTGAGCTTGTGGAAAATGTACCCCTTAAAAGTGGGACACCGTTTGGTGTCCCGCAGTGTCCAGTTTCCTAAGTGAAACTTTCTTCTCAAAACTTAAGTACGCACAGCTTTGTTAATTGAGCAAACTTTGCATTTTTAAATAGTGACTATATAGTAATTGGAAATACATCAAGATACTTTCAAATATTTCAAGTACAACTGTGGTAGAATGACAAATTTATATTTGCAGTGCAACACCAAAAATTTACACGTAGTTTTACACGGTGAATCTGTGCTCTGTTCACGGTGCTTTTCCATTTTGCAGGAACAGAATTAGTAGAGATGCATATATTCCAAAGTACTACTCAAATGCTTCCTAAAGATACATCTTAAAACCTATTCAAGATTTAGGGGTTTTATACAGCTCATTGTAAAGAGGAAAAACGATTTACTAAATCTGTAAATGTCATGCCCTTGGTGTCCCATTTACACGGGAAAAAAAAATCAGTTTTGGGCACATAATATCATAACAAGCTATCGACATGTTTAGTGCTTTGTAGAATGTATAAGGCACCACTAAAGCTTGTGACTGACACCATCTTCCTCTACTTTAAATGCTTTTATGCTCTGCCAATTTGAAGGTGAAATATATCACAATGTAAATGGGACACCAAAATCTACTGGCTCCCTTATTTATATGGAATCACCCTTATAAGTCTTCACTTGCTAATTTCAAAACTTCATGTCCAGGTATATATACAGGGCCATACACCTTGCAAGCTAAGCTGCCATACTCGATCCAAAGTCTGTTCAGAAGTCTTTAAGTTGATAACAGGGCACTTGACGTCAAGTCTCAAGTCATGACGTGGATTGATCAATTCACACTTTACTGAGACTTTGAGTCAATTACTTCAAATCATTAGAGTGGACCTACAGTCTATAGTTTTAGAATATATATTTTTAGAGGTTGGAAAATAAATTCTATTCATCCATCTTCATATCTTATTCAATTGCTGAGATATAAAATGTTTAAAGATATTCAATTTATTTGAAATAGTCAATTGCACAATAATCTGTGATGTCCTTCTTGTACAACTCACATAACCTGCTTTTGTTTCCTCTTGAAATTAAAAAGCTCCCATAGCCTTGAAAAATTAACTGTTTTCTTGCATAGCATGTTGTGTGGAGAGGCCTTGTATAGTAAATTAGTCACCCCATAACAGTAAGACAGTCATCACAATTCAGGGCAGGGTGAAATGACTTTCGTAAAAGCAAAGAAAACAAAGAAAGTAATTTGAGTATAGTACAAGAATGACATCACAGATATATAATTGTTTAATCTCCCATTTTAAATGGAAAGAAGAAGTTTCAATATTTTATATGTCAACTCAGGAGTACCCTGTGAAAATGGGAGTTGGACAATTTGAATTTATTTTTCAAGCTTTTTGACATATATTTTTGGCTTTAGGTACACATGCTATGAATCTTCCAATACAGCCTAAGTCCCGAGCTGACAGGCACAACAGGGTAACAAGGGATTAGTGTGTTTGACTGCTTTGTTTGTTTTGTGGTTTCCTTGCTGCGTTTGTTCTGGCAAGATCAGCAAACTCCTCAAAGATGTGCAAGCAGCTTTCAGGCTGCTTGACATACATGAGTGATTTCAACAATGATCGAGTTAAGGGATGACAAAAGCTGCAGTTTATACCAGCGAGATGGCAAGTATGCACCAAGTAACTGCACACTTGAATGCACATTGGGCTGACAGAGCTGAGATTTATCACCTTAATTGTATTGATACAAGAGATAAGTTGTGGTCAGCTGCTCCTTGATAACTTTGCGGTAAAAGAGAATTCATTCCATGCACCCAATTTCTACTGAAGCTCGGTCATGCATGCAGGGCCTGCAGTCTTTTCAAGCACCTCATGAATCCTCTATGTACTTTTGTCAATTAATTCACTTCAAGTTATCAATATTGATAGAGTCAAGCACAAGTTCTTTTACATATGAAGTCACAAAGCAAATTGTTGCACCATTAATATATAAGGTGCCATGTTACAACACGCTACAAAACAATGTACTGTAGCTAGGTTATTTGAACGAGTTTGTACTACATAACAACTCATTTATGGCACAATATTAAATGAAAAATTCTCTTGGAATGACTGTGTCTGACTAGAGGCACCGGACACAGTAACTCAGTCAAGTTTTTTTTTTCCAAAAATGACTTGAGTCACTTGAAGTGGTGGCACAGGTGTTCAAATAATGCAGACTCCCTGTCTCAAAAATGGATCAGGACTATAGAGTCAAATTTCTTAATCTAAGTCATTATTTACTCAAGTAATTACAACACTTACAGTGGATTTGATTTTGATTCCATTGACCCTTCTGATAAACCATCAGTAAAGCTTTTCAGCAATTTTCTGAAACGAACCTGTTTCGCTATTTTGGATGGAAATAAATCTGCGAGCATGCGGTCATTAAGGCTCAGCATGGTTTGGCCATCTATTTCATTTTCTACATTAAGAGAACAGAAAAGAATCATTTTAAGCCATAAAACACCTCCAATTGCGACAGTGTTTGGAATCATGAACCTTTATGATACCATGCCAGATATGTCAAAAAAACATTACATTATATCGCCCTCACTCAAATGGCCTACCACTGAACGGTGCCAAACCCGACATTTTTGGGAAAAATTCGGAATTTTACTTGATGTTCACACCTATATATTATAGCCACTGGGATCCTTATCAGGTTTATCACATGTTTATTGATTTTTTCCAAAGTTTAAGCTAAAGTCTGTTGGTGTGAACATCAAGTAAAATCCCGACTTTCCCCCCAAAGTTTGCGTTTTGCACTGTTCAGCTGTAGTCGATTTGAGTAAGAGTGATGTCACTACACATATTAACTTATACATCTCTTCAACATTACATTTAGTATAGCTACTTCAGGTAAGCACAAATCATTTCATTAAAGCATAGGACTATGATGTATATCTTAATTCTGACAATCACTTGATCTGCCTAAATTTTACCTTTTACAGAAAGCTGCATTCCCATTAACATTAAAGACATAATGTAGTTACTGTATATGGATCATCACTTTCTGACAATGAAACTGGAAATGAAAGTACTTAAGCTCCCCATCCATATAAGCCCTGAGCTAGCCGAGTGTTCTGAGTTTCACTCGATTTTAACTGCAGGCCAGCTTGTTGACAAAATGTCCCCAAGTGTGTCTGGAACGAAAACAGCCTGAGTTTAGCCTGAGTGCGCCTGGGGTGAACTTAATGTACCCCGAGTACCGGACCATGCTCACCCTGAGTTGTACCCCCGAGTACCGGTCCTGAGTTCTACCTGAGCGTGCAAACCCTGAGTAGTCCCTGGGCGTGCCCCGATTTTCACGAATGTACCCCAAGTACAGAAAGCGAGACCAGACTGAGCCCCGAGTGAGACCCAAATTCACTTGACCCGTTTGCATATTGGTGACATCTCACTTGTTTTGGAGGGAAGAATCTTTTTATAGCTTGATCATGGAGCAATAGAGGGGAATAAGTATTGCTGGGCTTCATGTGCCAACAACAGACTGTGCTGAATGCCCCCATGGGAGTTGCTGTTGTGAGTGGACCAGCTAAGTGATGTCAACGCCGGAAAAAGGACGTTCTTATAGTTGTTGAAGCAGATCTTGGCTGCTACATCGACCCAAATATGGTCAATGTATTAAGGAACTGATGGGTAAACTGGTAAGGGAATCAAGATCCAACCATCTTAAGGAATTTTGAATGTGTCAATCAGGACTTATTCCAAGCTTTTCAATCAGCCCTGAGAGTAGGAATGAGATAACTGGTGATTGCCCTCTGTTACTTGGCAACTGAAGACTCAAACATGTCCTTGCAGTACAGTTTTAGGGTGGCCAATAACACCATATTGCTATCATAAAACCTGAAACATGCAAGCAATAATCGCTGAATATGCAGACGAAGTTACTTTGCGCTGTTCTGCACAGCAGACCAAGGCTGTCAAAGACCAGTTCGTTTCTCACTGGGATTTCTTCAACACAGTTTGGGCCCTTGATGGGAGACATATACTGCTAGTTGTAAAATGCTTGTCCAAAAGGGGCTCAGTTTATTACAACTACGAAGGTTTCTTTTCAATTTTGTATCCTTGAGCATACTCTTTGAGTACCTAGAGTACTCCTGAGCGAGACCTGAAGACCCCAGGCGAGCCCTGTGTGCACCCTTTGGTTGCAACTCACGGCCATAACCCCGAATGTTTTGTGCATGCTCAAAAGTCAAAAAACTCGGAGCCATCCCAGGAGTTACCAGGAACAGTCCCTGGAGATTGCCCAGAGCGCGGCTCCCTGTGTCCCTCCTGAGTAGCCCTGTTTTGCTCTAAGCGCTCACTTGCATAACCTTGCCCTTACTCAAATTGCCTACCACTGAACAGTGCAAAACCCAACTTCAGGCTGAAAAGTCAGGACTTTACTTCATGTTCACACCAACAGATAGCCTAAAATTTTGAAATTTGAAAAAATCTGCATAAGCGTCCCAGTGGCATTAGAAAAATCTTCCTCTTGAAACTGGACGCCACGACTTGGTCGATTCCGTCATGACTTGGCCGATTTTTGTAATGATAGGAAATCGCAAGTAATTAGGTGACCTTGGTAATTTCACCAGGTATTCACAGCCCGAACAAAGACTAGCAGTGTAATCGATCCTTAGAATCTTTTGAAGGTGGAAGACCAGTATGAGAAGGTTAAGCGCAAAATACGTCACTGCACTGCTAGATTCGGAAATCAAGGTCACAGTATAAATGTCCACCGTTCAAGGGGCGGAATTCTCTAATGGCCAGAGGTCGGGTTGTGGACTGTCCACAGTGGTAGGCGATATCACGTAATGTAGGGCGCATTCGGCTGGCTTGAGGCTGAGAACAGCTATGGTATTAGTGCTTTGAATGACTGCCAAACCCCAGACATGACCCTCCTGCATCGATGCATGTAAATGAGGGTATGACAATCACCAACTAACTATTATTGATACTTTCACAGCAGTGTTGGGGTGGAAAATTATAAAACAAACTCCTAAAATAAATATCTTCACATCCACTTTGGAAAATTAGTGCACACCCTTCCTTAAACTATCTGCCAACTTTCAAACAAATTTCCTGAGTAATTGTTCTGGAATCTCATGTGTATCCTACCTTTAAAGTGCTCAACGTCCCCCTCCGAAAAATCATTCTCCTTGAGCCACATCCCAACATCCCCTACACTACACTCTTCGGCCATCCTCAGAAAAAAAAAATGATTAAGACCTAAGTACACTTTGTGGTTATAACTATCCTAAAAAATATCTCTAGTGATAAATACAAACATAAACAGGCATGCAGAATTACAATTTATTACAATGTATTACAGAATTTCAATGTATTACAATGTTCTGAGGTGTAGAGTAGGTACTGCACAGTGCCAAATGAAAAATGGGAAGAAAAATGATGGCTTTGGATGATTTCTTCCAAAATCATTCTGCCATTGGAAAATATCAAGGATAGTTAAGATATCATACTGGGTTACAAAAGTGTGATCTATCCCATTTTTCAGTCCTTAAGTGTTTCATTTCCCCCCCCCCCCCTTTGTTTAATTTTCATTTTGTGCGCTAGTGCTATGAATACAGTAGGATTATATTCCTACATAACTTGTGTCTGTTATGATTTCAAGGGATTTCAAAATCCGAGGATCACGATGCTCAAACTCACATTCCATATGATGATGTACGGGCAAAGTTCATGGTGTTACAAGACGACCCGTCAGGAACACCGGATTGAATCCATCGACGAGCGAATGGAAAGTTCAAGAGAATTAAACTTCAACGCAGCCTTTCTAGAATTGTCTAGAAGAGAGAACTGTTTACGCGGCCTGACGACACTTCTACATTGTTTACTACCGTGCATACAAGGAACGTTCTCGTAATGTCTCGACTGTGTGCTCTGGGAGTTTCTATTAAGGAACGTTCTCGTAATTGCTGGACTGTGTACACTAGAAGTTTCTGTTAAATTCTGGAGAGTTCTCGAATAAAAGCCTAGCATATAAAAGGCAGTTCAACAACTATTATCGGAGAGAGACATTGAGAAATGCCCTAATACTTCATCGAGTCCAGACGCTGTTGAGAAGTTATTCCCAGCCACTGACAATTCACACTTGTGACAAATTGCCTTACGCCGTTTCTACGCTGTGTATTGAGATTGTTATCATCCATCATCGCCTAGCCCTGTCGTTATTCGCTCGTGGAACCAGTTCCTACGCTACAGCACGCTGCAGGTCTACTACTTTACCACCGTCAACGTGCATGCACTACCAGCCCTTGGACCAGACCAGAATACCATTAAGTAAAGGATTGTAAGTAAATCTAATTAATTATTGTAAATTTAAGTAAGATAAGGAGATTGTAAATAATCATTAAGTTGTTGAATTTTAATCTCGTTCTTCTGTGATCTTTCGCTGTTATTGGTTTGACTTGCCACCACAAGCCGTAACAGAATTGGTGGCCTAACATCCGGGAACGAAAAGTACTAGAAAATTCGAGAAATTCTGTTGTAAATCGTAAACAACTTCAAAATGCCATTCAACTTAGATAAATTCGTGGCTAGTCCCTCAGTCGAGGAACTAGATTCATTAAAGAAGTCTGAGATTGTAAAGGTCGCAAAACATTATGGCATTGAATTTCAGCCTTTAATGCGGAAAGACGAGATTAAAAGATATGTTCTAGAATATCTTGTGGATGAAGGTGTCCTGCCTAGTACAGTATTGGAAACAGCTATCACTGTGCCAACTGACTACACATTTGAATTGAAAAGGCTTGAAATAGAAATGAATAAGGAGATTAGATTAAAAGAAATGGAAAGAGAAAGGGAAAGAGAGGAAAGAGAAAGGGAAAGAAAGGAAAGAGAAATGCAAATGCAAAAGGAAAAAGAGGAAAGAGAAATGCAAATGCAAAAGGAAAAAGAGGAAAGAGAAATGCAAATGCAAATGCAAAGGGAAAAAGAGGCAAGAGAACATGAATTTAGGTTGAAGCAACTAGAGTTAGGGGTCATAAAAGCCTCAGACCCTAAAATAGGCTTGGATACTGGGGGATTCGATGTTTCTAAGCACGTAAAATTTGTCCCCAAATTTCAGGAGGATAATGTGGAGAAATTCTTCAACCATTTCGAAAAGCTGGGTGAGCAACTAAAGTGGCCAAGAGATAAATGGTCCATACTCATCCAGAGTAATTTCACAGGCAAGGCTCAAGAAGTGTATTCCGCTCTGTCAATAGAGGACAGTATGGATTATGATAAGGTTAAAAAGGCCATATTACAAGCCTATGAATTGGTGCCCGAAGCTTATCGCCAAAAATTCAGAAAGTATCGTAAGGCGGATACACAAACATATGTAGAGTTTGCTTATCAAAAAGAAAGGCATTTCGATAGATGGTGTGCTTCCAAAAAGGTCTCCACATTTGACACTTTAAGACAACTGATGCTAGTCGAGGAATTCAAACGGTGTGTGAATGATGACATTAAGACTCACCTTGAGGAAAGTAAGGCTGACAAATTGAAGGAAGTTGCAAATTTGGCTGATCAGTATGCACTTACCCATAAGTTTGGTAAAGTGGGTCAGACTCAAAACAAGGGTCAGTTTAGTAGGCCAAATAAGAAATATGGCAATAGTAGTGGCACAACAGGTAACAGTGGATCTCAGTCTGGTTCTATCTCTCCAACAAATTCTGGTAAAAAACAACCAGATTCAAGTCGTCAAAAGAACGACCAGGTCAGCTCAAACAAAGCTGCCTTTAAAGACATAAGTTGTGGTTTCTGTCACAAAAAGGGCCACACAATGGCAAATTGCTTCACATTGGCAAAATTAAAGGAGACTGAAACAGCTTCTAATGCCTTAGCCAATGTAGAGAACTCTTCTGAGGTAGTCGTGACTTTACGGCCTAATTCTAACGACAAAATTAAGGAAGAATACCTTCCATTCGTGTCTGAGGGGTTTATTTCCCTAGATGGGAATTCAGCTCATCCACCCGTCAAAATTAAAATTTTGCGTGATACAGGCGCAACTCAGTCGTTGCTTCTTGATGGAGTTTTGCCATTATCGGACTCTACTTCCACAGGGGCAAATGTACTAATTCAGGGGGTTGAGTGTGGATTTATTTCTGTCCCTCTCCACAAAATTAATTTGAAGTCAGATTTAGTTTCTGGGTCGGTCATAGTAGGGGTCAGACCTACTCTACCTGTAAAGGGGGTATCCCTGTTGCTAGGCAATGACCTAGCTGGTGGAAAGGTAGTAGCCAATGCAATTTTGACAGATAAACCATGTGATTATAACAACACAGAGCAATTAGAAAAGGAATTTCCAAATTTATTCCCTGCCTGTGCTGTCACTAGAGCTATGTCACAAAAGCTCGCCATGGATGATAATCTTAAACATCCACCCTCCAAAAGTGAGGATACAGTTCCCAAAAGTGGAACAAGTAGGGAATCATGTAAGGATGATAATGTTAAACATCCACTCTCTAAAAATGAGGGTATGATTTCTGAAAATAAGGATGATAAACTTAATCATCCGCCCTCTAAAATTGAGGAATTAGTTCCTAAAAATGGAACAACACTCCCAAAAGAGGAGTCAGAATCTGGAAAAGATTCTAGTAAAAATAGTCACAAAAGTGAAGATTCTTGGTATGATCTCAGCCAATCTTTTATGACTAATCTTAATGATAGTCAGGATTGTGAGTCTCCTGGCCCCACACATAGTGAGGGGGTAGAACAGGAAGAATCAAAAATGTCTGACACACTCCACAGAGACCAGTTGTCAGTCCAACAACAACATGATGAAGAGCTTCAGCCATTAATGGCTGGTGCACTCACTGAGGATGAATCTAAAGATGTCCCAGTCTGCTTTTATGTTAAAAACAATATTTTGATGCGTAAATGGCGACCACCTGATGCACCATTGGATGAAGAGTGGAGAATTTACCATCAAATTGTGGTACCTAGGACTTATAGAAGGGAAATACTGAGTATTGCTCATGAAATGCCATTTGCAGGGCACCTAGGAGTCAATAAGACTTACCACAGAATTCTAAATCACTTTTATTGGCCAAAACTTAAAAGTGATGTGGCCAAATTTTGTAAGACCTGTCACTCATGTCAAATGGTTGGGAAGCCGAATCAGAATATTCCGGCTGCACCCTTAAAGCCAATTCCTGCTTTTGAAGAGCCGTTTAGTAGAGTCATCATTGATTGTGTAGGCCCCCTACCTAAGAGTAGGGCAGGGCATCAGTATATATTAACCATTATGTGTGCTTCTACAAGGTTTCCAGAGGCAATACCTCTGAGGAATATTAAGGCTCGGACAGTCTTACAAGCTTTACTTAAATTTTTCACATTGTTTGGGTTGCCAAAAGAGATCCAATCAGATCAAGGGTCTAATTTCATGTCAACTGTATTCCAACAGATGTTGTATGAGTTAGGCATAGACCAAATTAAGTCTTCGGCTTATCATCCTGAAAGCCAAGGGGCTTTAGAAAGGTTTCACCAAACATTGAAGAATATGTTAAAGACATATTGTCATGATAATGAGAGAGATTGGGATGAAGGCATTCCATTTGTAATGTTTGCTGCCAGGGAATCTATACAAGAGTCACTTGGGTTCAGTCCATTTGAACTTGTCTTTGGACACACAGTTCGTGGACCATTGAAATTGTTAAAGGAGAAGTGGTTATCAGATCCAGGTGAAGACATACATCTACTTGATTATGTATCCCGCTTTAAAGATCGTCTTAATGGAGCATGTGAACTTGCTCAGGAAAATCTGAGACACTCTCAGAAGAAAATGAAAGCGTGGTACGACAAGACCACTGTGAAAAGAGAGTTTAAACCTGGTGATAAGGTGCTAGTGTTTTTACCTGTTTCTGGTCAGCCACTTCAAGCTCGCTTTCAAGGACCTTATGTCATTGAGAAAAAAGTTAGTGACACAGATTACGTCATTTTGACACCTGACAAGCGTAAATCTAAAAGAGTATGTCATATTAATATGATGAAGAGATATTATGAAAGAGAAGATTGTGACATTTCTAAGGATGAAAGTGTACATGATGTAAATAGTAACACTAATGATACAGGTGATCAAGTGTGTGTTATCAATGCTGATCATGAACTCAGTAATGATGAAATCAAGGCTAATAATGTTCCTGACATGTGTATTAAGTTACAAAATTCTGATGTGTTGAAAAATCTTGACCAGAAATTAAGTCATCTGGATCACAAAGAAAAGTCAGAAATGAAATCATTAATCTATGAATATGCATGCTTGTTCTCAGATGATCCGACTAGGACAAATTTGATTGAACATGATGTTGATGTGGGAGATGCTACACCAATCAAGCAGCATCCTTACCGAGTTAACCCTCGAAAACGACAACATCTCAGGGATGAGGTTCGGTACATGTTGGACCATGACATTATAGAACCTAGTAATAGTGAATGGTCTTCCCCTTGTATATTGGTCCCCAAGCCAGACGGTGGGTACAGATTTTGTACTGATTACCGAAAGGTGAATGCAGTCACAAGAACGGATTCCTATCCGATACCCCGTATCGATGATTGCATTGATAGGATTGGGAAAGCTACGTATGTGTCAAAGTTTGACTTACTAAAGGGGTACTGGGAGATACCACTCACTGAGAGGGCTCGGAAAATCTCGGCATTCGTGACGCCAGATGGGTTATTTCAGTATAAGGTTATGCCGTTTGGTATGAAAAACTCACCGATGACGTTTCAGCGCTTAGTAAATGATCTTACGTCAAATTTAGAAAATTGTGAAGTATATGTTGATGACCTTATTGTGTACAGCAACTCGTGGGATGAACATGTACAACATGTTAAGGCATTATTTGACAAACTTGCCAAAGCTAATTTGACTGTCAATTTGGTCAAAAGTGAGATTGCTTGTGCCCATGTGGTGTACTTAGGGCATGTGGTTGGTCAGGGTAAAGTTAGACCAATTAAGGCTAAAGTTGAGGGCATTGACAAATTCCCTGCCCCAACTGATAAAAGGCAGCTCATGCGCTTCCTAGGTATGGCTGGTTACTACAGACGTTTTTGTCCGAATTTCTCTGACATTGCTGCACCACTGACAAAATTGTTAAAGAAAAATGAAAAGTTTGATTGGACAGATAATTGCCAAGCAGCATTTGAATTACTGAAAAAGGCACTAATGAGTTCACCAGTGTTGATCGCTCCAGATTTTGAAAAACAATTTAAGTTGGCAGTGGATGCCAGTGACAATGGCATAGGAGCAGTTTTGCTTCAAGCTGATGAGCATGGTGTTGATCACCCTGTTTGTTATTATTCTAAGAAATTTGACAAACACCAGAAAAATTATTCAACAATTGAAAAAGAGACATTAGCTTTGATACTTGGTCTTCAACACTTTGATGTTTATTTGGGAACTACTAGTTTCCCTATCACTGTATACACTGATCATAACCCTTTGACATTTTTATCTAAGATGAAGAATAAGAATCAAAGATTGATGAGGTGGAGTTTATTTCTGCAATCGTATAATGTAGATATTAAGCATGTTAAAGGGAAAGACAATGTTGTACCAGACTCTTTGTCAAGAATTTGATTGGATGCAGTATGTTGAAGATATCACTGTAAGTTTTGAAATTTTGTGTTAACTATGGCACAATGTGTATTGATGATGTTGCTGTATTCATGTATTATCATCACCTTGCAAGACAAGTTGTATGTTATGATTATACCTTCCATTGAATATTGGACTACATAATATACATACTGTAGTTATTACTGTAACATTATACATTGTAAATATTGTAACTTAAGTTTTGTCCGAGACGTCCAAAACTTTTTCAAGGGGGGGAGTGTTACAAGACGACCCGTCAGGAACACCGGATTGAATCCATCGACGAGCGAATGGAAAGTTCAAGAGAATTAAACTTCAACGCAGCCTTTCTAGAATTGTCTAGAAGAGAGAACTGTTTACGCGGCCTGACGACACTTCTACATTGTTTACTACCGTGCATACAAGGAACGTTCTCGTAATGTCTCGACTGTGTGCTCTGGGAGTTTCTATTAAGGAACGTTCTCGTAATTGCTGGACTGTGTACACTAGAAGTTTCTGTTAAATTCTGGAGAGTTCTCGAATAAAAGCCTAGCATATAAAAGGCAGTTCAACAACTATTATCGGAGAGAGACATTGAGAAATGCCCTAATACTTCATCGAGTCCAGACGCTGTTGAGAAGTTATTCCCAGCCACTGACAATTCACACTTGTGACAAATTGCCTTACGCCGTTTCTACGCTGTGTATTGAGATTGTTATCATCCATCATCGCCTAGCCCTGTCGTTATTCGCTCGTGGAACCAGTTCCTACGCTACAGCACGCTGCAGGTCTACTACTTTACCACCGTCAACGTGCATGCACTACCAGCCCTTGGACCAGACCAGAATACCATTAAGTAAAGGATTGTAAGTAAATCTAATTAATTATTGTAAATTTAAGTAAGATAAGGAGATTGTAAATAATCATTAAGTTGTTGAATTTTAATCTCGTTCTTCTGTGATCTTTCGCTGTTATTGGTTTGACTTGCGACCACAAGCCGTAACAATGGTCAAAGGGTACGTTCAAAGTTTTCACAATTCCATTTGTCAAAGTTGTGATTTTTATAAGTCCTTTTTTACTGAAGCTGATAATTTTTGTGCTGGTCGGAAGCCAGCAATTTTAAGCTCCGTGCCGGTCGGCAAGGGCCAGTGCCGGTTAGGCCCGACCGGCGCCGACCGGCGTGGCGACAACACTGCATAGTACACCAAGTTTCTGCTTGAAAATATGTTACTATGATGAAAATTCACCCCATTTAACGTATGTTATGCTGGAGGACACCAAGGGTAACATACGTTAAAGGTCAGAAGTAGTCGCCCCAAACTTATTTTGAAGACAAAAATGAAGCAGTAGCTAAATGTCACAAATTTCTTCTTATTTCGCTTCCAAGTATCTTTCGATATTTTAGAACATAAATATTGCATATTCAAAATAAATAAAGCAGTTGCTCCTTGTAAATTTTACAACTGACTGAGAAAAATACTGTCACATGATTCTCAAGAGCCAGTCTACTATACAATTCTTTATTGGGGTGACTGCATTCTCCCTTTAAATAAACTGTTATCGATGTTTTGTATTTAGTTATTGAGCATGCATTCATGAATTGTGCGTGTGAATTCTAAATAACCTAGGCCTACGTTTTTTGAAGAAAAGTCATAATAATTTCATATACACAAGTTATATGGTCAAATAATTATCTCTGCTATGTGATATACTATTATATAGAATAAATATGGAAACTGATTTGAACAATCATCACTTTAATAAATACAGCACATCAAAATTATTCACAAATAATCTCTCCAGTATCATATTTTCACATATATAGATGTAGAGTTTTTGCTGCTCTGTCTGACAAATGATGAAACAAAACAAAAACATTGACCAACATTGATTTTCCCAATAGAACTATAGGCCCTAGGCCTACCAAAATTTATTAAAATCTGCACTCATTACAGAAATATTAAATGCATTTTCACTATAGGCTAACTCTTTTTGAAAAAGTTTAGTAGGCCTAGCCTAAACAGACAAACGGCACACCTAGGCCTAAGCCTATCATGAGTCCCTGTCCGTATCAAAGTGAAGCCTCTATGAGGCACCTTGTTGAAAAGTAGGCTACCTTGTTTAGAATTAGGCCCTAACTGAACTTACCCTTGTAAGACTTCATGCACTAAAACATTTATCAAAGTGGGCCCCCTAGACCTAGGCCTATGTGCATCACTGATGTAGCCTAGGCCTACAAGAACATGCATAGGCTCCTAAATCTTAGTTGGATTTGAATTAGGCCTAGGCCTTGGTAGGCTAACTAGGCCAAGTCCTATAGTGGCCCAGGCGGAGCCTAGTACTTGGTTAACGTTCGGCCTGCAGTGTAGGCCGAACCTGTACTGTAGTACTAACCTGTACTGTAGTGTAGGCCTAGGCTAGACCTTGGCTACGTAAGGACTATTGAAGTAACGTTAACGTTCACGAAAAGCAGATTAGCCTAGGCCCTAGGCCTAGCCTACGTTGTTGGCGAGTGCCCAAGTTAAAAAGATTTTGGTAAGTAATTAAAATTTAGAAGTTAAATTCACTTAAAAACAAAATATTCTCTGTCAAATACAGTGCTAATTGATAAAACAAATCACGAAAACTAAATAAAAATACCTGTTCGTTTGTCACCCTGTATCAGGAATTGTTGGTCGATCGTCCGCACAGTGCAAGCTGCAAGGACAAGAAAGTGACTAGTAACTTTAGTTGGAGCGCGCGTGCGGTTAATTTTATCGATGCGGTACACGTATACCAACTCTCACACGTACGTCAGTGCTGAAAACGTACACGGTGATACTAATCGTACGCACTTGAGTAACGTTGTAGCTATATGCATGCATGCTGTACTGGACACGCCCACGACGCGGGCGAGGACAAAGACTCCATCACTTTTGTGAAATTATTGCGCGAAATGTTGATACAAAATTTAACTTAATATTTATGATTCCAGGATTCACGATGGAAAATTAAAAGCAAAAAGTACAATTCCAACAACGCAAATAGGCCAGCATTGATTACATTGACTTTAAAAAGTTAAAAAACCGAACAATGTGTCCTAACTCTTTTCTTGCCAGGCACATGTAAACGATCTGTAGAATGTGAGAAGTCTCAACACACCCTTCCTCTCAAAATTACTGGTTCTTATTGGAACCCTTACTCCAGCTGATACCTTTTAGTTTTGTTACGGAGTCATTGCCGCCTTCCTACAGAACCTAAAAAGGTTCAAAGTGTGAGAGTGAGAGTGGTTCTGGAGAGAACTCCTTACAACTTTTAAGAACCCCGTTGGAACCTTTTTTTTCTAAGAGTGCCGATGTGTCGGGAAGTCCACCTTCTAGTTCGTTTATGCTGCTCTATGTGAAAAACCCATTTAGTATTACACGATATTTCAAGGAGGGAAACTTTCAGGAATCTCATAGTTTGTATAAAGATGCCCAACAGTGAACTGAAGATCAGCATCGCTTGTGGCTGAGGGTAAAACGTTATTAGAGGCCGTCGAAAGTCACATCGTAAAAACCACCATAGTTTGAGGGATGAAACTTTAGGGGATCTCTCACTTAGCATGTTGACGCGTCACATTACGTTTAAGAAGTATACTCATTGTGGTGGTGGCTAAAGGTCACGTGAGTTCATTAGAGGTCAAGTTTGAAAAACTTGTAAGAATAGTATCTTACTTACTATTAATAACATATTTCAAGGATTTTCATGCTACAGATGCCTGGCACCGTCTGGCACCGTCCAGGTACCACCCAGACTGAGTGAACTTGACATGTGCTATTTTCGTTGGTCAAGAAATCATACAGCGGACGTTCTACCCTCCTAGTTCCTTGCCTTAATTAGACTACGTTTACTGTCTCAAGGCACTGCATCCTGAAGCTCAAAGACAAAAAATCTTGTTTTCCTATTTCATCTATTGTTTTCATAGGATGATGATAATACTGATGTGATCAAGATTTGGTCCTAAAAACGACTGAGAAATAGGCAATCGGAAAAACCTTTGACTACGTGAAATCGTCAACATCTAGAAATCTAGTCCGCGCAGCGGTCGGAGATTTTCCAGGATATTGCTGCGATAAACTCAAAGGAAACATAGCCCATATTCGAGCTTCAAAGCACACAAGTGGATATTCACGGTTTGAGCATCCACGGTTACGTCACTGGTTGGCACAGGTTGGTATAGAGCGTGCGCAAAACCATACGGTTGTATGTTAGGGTTTGCGCATGTAACCGCTTGCGTGATTGCACCCAGAAAATAGACGAATTGGAATCTACTTTTCATTTTGACAAGAGTGTAAGCGCGCCTTAACAGCTCTTTTGCCAACCAGCCGTGGCGGCCTTTGTTTCTAAACATGAAAGAGTATATATCGGCAAGCCCCCATCCTTTGCTGAGCACATAATTCATTACAAATACATAGCACGGGGAGTTTTTCTGTAATGTGTATTTTAAACTTGACTTCTCTAGAAATTAGACTTTTCATGACACCTATCTTAAAAATTACTTATGGCTTAGGTCGTTTCAAAATTATATTAAGGAATTTTTCCGTTAAGAAATGGTAAAGAAATTTTAAACAAAAGTAAAATAACTTCATATAAAAGGACTCTATGTGTTAATTTGACGGTTGATTTTGCAATCGATCTATCATTTGAACGGGGAGGTCCTTCTTGTAATGCGGTAGTATTTTTAATCGAAAGTGTGTACAAAGGGGAAACATTTTGGCAAATTTTACTGGCTGTAAGACTTTTTCTGAGAAGGTTGCAATTTTAACTTATCAAATGTTTCAACAAGAGAGAATACTAAATATGAACAAATGATCACTAGTTTTGGATCTAAGTGCAGAAAGTCGTATACAAATGTAAAGATGTAGTGGATTCCTATAATAATGTACAGTTCATACCGGTATGTTATACCTCGTACATGACATAAACATATTTCGTTTCCAGGTAGTACACCACTAACTAATCCTTCTTTAACTTACATACTAATTTCGGTCCGTTTCGTAGCCTTTGGATCCTCATGGGAGTTTTCAAAAGATGCCAGCTCCCGCTCATAAGAAAGCTTGCTAGGAGGCCTTTCACAATGATTGTAAATTTGTGTACCATGACTGTGGAGGCTTTGAGCTAGAAGAGATGGTAAAATATGGTGGTTCTTGAGACTTATACTTCATTCAAAATGCCATTTAGCAAGAATGTAATGAAAAAAGTGCCTGAAATACCTTCAAAATTCTTTATTTTTTATTTTACATGATAAGCACTTTAATTCGATTTCTGCCACATTCAAATCACAAGTTGAAATATCACTTCAGCAGTATGGTCTGTATTCTCTGCCCCCGAAATATGTTTTGGCGTGTTTAATCCGGAGGGTAATATTCTTCGCCGCGGTTTGCTTGAAGTAGTGGTGTGCTACCTTTCAAAAGTTCTACCCATTTTAAAAAGACCATTGTTCAAGATTTGAAAGAATTGAAACCGCTTTGGTACATAACGTGTCTACTTTAGTTATTACGATATATCAGTAAAAACAAGACAAAATTCGACATCAAAAATATCCTCTGACGGATGCTCTGAAATGGTCTCATAATCAACAACAAACAAACATTGTTTGCTAGTTTGTTGAAAAGAGGTAGTGCAAATATGGCATTCTATGTATACTGTACATATGAAGCCTATAATTTGAAGGATTCTTTTTCTCTCAGAATATCTATCTGTATTTCATTCTGTCAAAAGGCATCATGGCCTCATCAAATAAGCTATACATGGTTTCTTTCGCACTTGGACTCTGTTCTTTTTTCTTGGACGGTTTGTCTGCTGAAGGGGTAAGCTTCACACTCTTTACTTATCGTGTCTAAAAGTGTTTCAGTCCTAACCAGCATGCACACAAATACAAGTTCGATTATTTTTACTCAACTGCAGCTTACACTACCTCTTTCTGTTTCTGAAAAAGTCTCAACTGCAAAATATGTTGCACAATACTTGGACGAAAATTATTTTGAAATTAATAAGTTTTTAGCCCTTTTATGAAGTAGTTATTGGGAATAATGACGGGAATTTAACAAGATTTATAGTCAGTGTAAAACAATTGCTTTAGAAAATCCCAGTAAGTCAAATGTCTCTAAGAAAGAAAGTGTTAAATTCATACGTTAATAATCATACTGTGCCATTTATTTTAAATAAGGTTATATAGAAAATATGTGCATTTTACACAGGTGGAGTAACAGTTACCATATTCAAAGTTGTAATGCGAAACCACCAACTTATATTTGCTATACTTAATTTACGACGTGTGTTAGAAGATAATGCTTGAATTTAATTTGAGACCAAAAAGAGGATTTGAAAAATGACTACAATCATTTTATTTAAGTGCTTGGAAAAGGAGAAGATAGTTCACAGTAGAAAACACTATGCAGTATTTAATCTATCCAATCGGTGACTTAAAAGAGGTTTGGGTCTGGTGAGGAATTCGACTTTGCAGATGAAGCAAAATTTAAATAATAAGCAAGATTTTTGACCGAGTTAGGCAACTTCTGACATTTGATCCACTAAACAAATTGGAAAGTTTTGAAGCTTTTGATTTATGATTAAGTCAGATTAAGATAAAAACACCCTCAACAATTTCCCATACCTAAATATGAACTTACTTTTCTTCCTCTATTTTCCTGCCTGTGATTGTGAATGTATTGTTACTTTGCCCCAATAAAAAATAAACAACTTCCACATTGACATGTAACGCTAAGTAACAGAACAACAGAAAATACATTTTTTTTTTAAAATATGGCCGGAATACAATTACTTCGGCCTCCCCAATATTGTTTCTATCGTTAAATTGACTTACAAACATGTTAAGTTAAAAATTTGCCAATTATTATCTATTCCTCAGAAAAGCTCTTAAGAATATTCTCCTATCACATGTATACCAGAGTACTAACGCTTAATTAAGTTATAATCCATGATTTTAAAGTTCAGGGACGTTAATTTTTCAAATGATGGGATAGAAATGACGATAGTAAGTGATATAATTCTAGTATATTAAATTACTGTCTTGGCCACAGTGAAGTATCGATTGGCAAGGGTAGGCTCCCTTGTCAGTTCACTGCCTTTACTTTGCCTCTTCTCTCAAGAGGGCGTACCATGGCATTTCTTGCAGCATGGTTTGCTAAAGAGCTTCAGTTGGGGTTGACTGCATCTGGTGAAAGTAACAATAAATTCGAACTGACTTCAAATAAATTTTCTATTGGAAATGAAAGGTCTGAAATTTGTGGCATCAACGTAGTCTTCGAGGCATAAATTTTGCCATTTCCCACAAACTTGGAGGCATATGAGTTCAAGGAAAAATCTTACTATGCTATGCGTCACTTGAAATGATACTTTTGCTGTGCTTTAAACTTTTCTCATATTAGCACTCGAGTCGCGGCAACTGTGTGAAATGAAAGTATGAACCGCAAATGGAGAAGTTTGAGGAACAGTTCTACACTAAGATGGAATTGTTATGTAGCTGTTTTACATTCATTTGTGTCAGAGTCAACGAAAGTATTACTAACAATATTTCAACTAAATTCCTTTTATCAGTAAGCTTATTAAGTGATTAATCTGAAGTCACTACCACACTTAGATATGATTTAGCAATAATCTATCCCAGCTTAAAGTTCGCGGCAGATAATGTGTTACTTTATTGATTATTATTTTCTCTTTGATAAAACACATTCTGCAAAAGTTATATGATAATCACAGAAAAGGGTGTGACTAAAAATGTTTTTCAAATATTGAAAAATTACTGAACGATTGCGTTACAGAAAATCATAAACATTTATATGGTTCATCATTCGATATCATTATGGTAACCATTTCTTCTCATAGCTTGATAAACCAGTTTTGATTCAGGGAAAATAATATACAACGTGAGACAACTACATTGTTGTCATATTTTCTACCAAAACGTTGGATTAAAATAATGAACAGACGGCGTCTTATTCATAAACTTTATCAATCTTCCAAGACAGTAGAAGTATATGTACTTGTGGTGAGAACCTCATCCTGGAGTTGATACTTAATGTAAAAATTATTGCAATAACCTTTAACTTAAATGCAATTTGTTACACAGTTGTTTTTCATTCTTGCGAATTCATTTGAATCCCCCCATTGTGAATAGAAAAATAACGGCTGTTGAAAATTTTAGTCCAATCATTTTTTTTTGTTTCATACCTCAAATACGCAATTGTTTCACATGAATCTGTAACGATACTCTGATAAAGGAGTTTTTCCGAGAGCTAAATGATGGAACTGTTTAAAACTTTAAAATGATTGAAAATTGCCAAAATTCAAGAGATGCCAACGTTTAAGTATAATTTCTGCATATGCAGATGAGCAAAAAGAAAATACATTAATCATTTCGGGTGGACTTTCCCCTCAATTCTTGGATCCTTTCGCAAATAGCGGAGTTTTGATGATGGTTAACATGTAGTGGAAGAATACAACGAATCACGGAAATTGGTTTGCCAGTACAGATAATAAAAATGGTTAAGAATACAGCTCAAACATTTAAAATCTGACAGAATGAGATTATTGCCATCCTATTTACTTCAAAGGAAGGGTTGTAGGTATTCATTTATTTACAATTTTAAGATCTCATCATGGTAGTTACTGTAATTCTAAACGCCATTGCATTTGTAAGGTATCAATTTTAGTTGAGTCAGAAGCTCGTTAAATTTCGTACTCTTATATATTATATATACTCTTTACTATTTCGAAATATTCACTCAATTACTACACAAAGGTGCCATTCACAAATGAGCGCACTTTAACCCACTGTTAGCATTTCAGTTTGCAAAGCGCTCATTTACTTTCTTTAGGATGAGGGAAATTCTCTTTGGACAGTTAGCAAAGTATTTGTTTCGGCTTTAAAATTAGTCAACGTCTATTTTCGGTGTTACTCAAGTTATATAACGCTTTGAAACGACACCAATAACTGTTGCAATTATTCTTTTATGTTTAGAATGACCAGTTGCCAAGTGAGAGTGCAATCGACGGACAAGGTAAAGATTATAGACAAGGTTTACAACCTCTGAACAAAATACCTTTTCAATATATCCAGTGTCTACAGCCTATAAATATTTGTAGTAAACACTTTACAAGTCTCTTAGTTCCTGCTTGGAAAAGTCGTATCAACGGTAGAATCTATCGGAATCTTGTCAAATATTTTACTAGTTTGGATCAAAAATACGTGCAATTAACTAGTTTAGTTTTTAATTAGCCAAATCTAGTCAATATTATACCAAGTACTGTAAAATAATTGACAAAAATCCTAGTGCTTGCACCAATTGACTGGGTCGTTTTAAAATCAAAATCTAAAAATTGCCTAAAATCAAGTCTACAAATTGCCTTTTGCAATGGTTCCTCAGGAAGACACCAGTTGATCTTTTAGCAAAACACATGTAATGTATCTATACACAAGTTTTTGTCTGGAATTGTAAGTCCGCTTTTCTCATGTTACACCTGCTCTGGATATAATTGTAACAGATGAAAATTATTTATATCAGTCTAATAACATTCAGAATATCTGATTTCGAGAAAAAGGGAATTTACTACACATTTTAATAGTGTGAAAGATATTCACGATTGTCTATTTTCATACAGGATCGACATTCTTCTTCTATCAAAAACCCCAGTATCCAAGAGATTGCACTGAAGTCCGTGATTCTTGCTCGTCATCAGTATCGAGTGGTATATATCTCATAAAACCAGATGGATACGAAGAACCATTTGAAGCTTTCTGTGACAATGAAATTGATTCCGGGGGCTGGACTGTAAGCATAACTATTATTAAGTGTTTGTAAACTTTGTACAAGTATACCACAAAGAAATGAAATTGACTATTACTGCATTGCTTGTATACTCCCTAAACACAGTGCTGAGGGATCAAACGTTTCTTTAAACACGTTGTGTCCTTTCCTAATAGTGTTTAAGATGCTCATTGCAATTGTAAGATTCCTTAACCTTTAGAATTAATTCGTGGTAGTCAAATCCTAAACATGAAGTCTTTAATTACTAAGCATATTTACTTTACGATATAAGTGTGGCTACCATTTGCAGGCAAAGTTAGTGCTAAATTATTAAACACAGAGGCATATTCAGATATTGTCTGCTGTAACTTCTTTCCAAAAAAAAAAGAACTTTAAAATCACAGCCGGGATAGTGGTGCGTCTTTTTTCCTTTATTTTTTTTTTTGAAAGGTCATCCTCCGTCGGCTTGATGGTTCCGTTAGTTTTAAAAGAAACTGGATTGACTACAAGAGAGGTTTCGGATTTTTGTCTACGGAACTTTGGCTTGGTAATGAGAAAGTGTCCTACCTGACAAATCAAGCGAAGTATGAGCTCCGTATTGATATAACGCTGGACAATGGTACATCGTGCAATGTGAAGTATAATGCATTCCGAATCAGTGACGAGGGGAGTGAATACACGATGTCAACAGTTGGAATATATCAAACCGATACAGGTAAGCATTTCTACGTTTATCTTGAACCAGAGGGCGAAAGAAGAGCTGCATCCTTGAGGAAATCTGTCCTTTTACATATTTATGACAACATAAAAATAACTGTTACCTTTCGATATGTCGCCTCTGATAATCTCTCCTTCTTTGAAAACCTTGTCTGGAAGTGGACTAGTCAGACCCCTTACACTTGAGGAATATGTCTTTCGTGAAGTGGTTTGTTTGGATATAGGATTTCTAAGATTACCTAAAATATGAAATTCAGTCATGCTCTAACAATTTAGTTCATTACTTTATTCCACACTCGTAACAATTCAAGCTTGCAAATGGGAAGAGGGAGACCAAAGTCTACCAACAGATGTGACAGATGTATCAACAAGCTTCACCGATTGTAATGACGTATACAATGCCGGTAACACACAAGATGGCGTATACTCTATCCGTCCTAGAGGATGGACTGGATCACCGTTTGATGTGTTCTGTTATATGTCTTTCGATGGAGGAAGCTGGGTAGTAAGTCTGATGATTAATGGTCTTACACTGCAAAGCTAATGTTGCCACTATATAAAAGCCTCTACCTATGTAATTGTAAATTAAAAAAATGCTGGTATAAGTATTTTTGTTCATCGTTTAAATTTAAAAATATTGATTCAGTTCTATTTGTTGTAGACTTCATTAAATTATGCTAATTGTATCACACAATCTGATATAAAATTCAGCCCTGCGGCCTCAAGCGCCTGACTCCCATGCGAAGAGAAATTCTGCCCTTTGCGCCTCCTGTTACCGTAATGTGTAGTACCATAACTTTACACATACGGTGACAAGTTTAGGTGTATGCTCTTATTTTGATCCAGTTCCAAGACAAGATTTTTGAGGCTGCAAGTTGTAGGTGTAGTCTCTAATTATTTTATGCTGAACTGTCTCAAGACCCAAATGTAACATTAATTTCTCCCATTTTGCAATCTCCAATAATTAGAACTGCATTTAGTTATTGGTCATCCAATTATCTTTAGCGATATTTTTTACATTAAAATAGTACCATAACTTTACACATACGGTGGCAAGTTTAGGTGCATGCTCTTATTTTGATCCAGTTCCAAGACAAGATTTTTGAGGCTTCAAGTTGTAGGTGTAGTCTCTAATTATTTTTATGCTGAACTGTCCCAAGACCCAAATGTAACATCAATTTCTCCCATTTTGCAATCTCCAATAATTAGAACTGCATTTAGTTATTGGTCATCCAATTATCGTAAGCGATATTTTTTACTTTAAAATGATTTTAAATTTAATGGTTGCTTGCCTCCTTGAAGTCATTTATGGTGATTTCATTTTATCTCCAATTATCACAATAAGGTAATCCAGCGTCGCGTTAACGGTTCAACTGACTTCTACCGGGACTGGATGTCTTACAAGGAGGGGTTTGGCAATTTAGAACACGAGTTCTGGCTTGGAAATGAAAAGATTTATCATCTTACAAACCAATCTACGTATGAATACCGTTTTGATTTTGTTCATGGATCAACCTCATATTTCCACAAGTATGACAGGTTCCGTATTGACGATGAGACCAATAAATACAAAGTAACTGAAGTTGGTTCCAGGTCTGGAAACAGTGGTAAGTAAACATCGTACTGCAAACACTAATCCCTATCTAATCAAGCTGAAGTAAGTTTTGTCCCTTTGAAGAACAAGACTAGTTTTTCCTATTCCTAAATACTTGTACTTGTAACGGGATTTGCATTAGCTGTTTCGCGAAAAACTTATTAATCTTCATTATTAGTGACATACCTATAGCAAGATGGGGGAAGATTCAGAAAAATCTAAGACTATTTTCGAATTAACGAGTTTATCACTTATTATGCATGTACTAAACAGTTAAAAACGTATATTATTCTATATTTACATATGCAGATAGAAGCAGCTGAGAAATTATTCTGAAAAATTTATGCACTTGTGCTTGGAATTGTAAATAAACTTTTGTCAGTGTGTATCATTTTGTACACGTCCCTGCATTGTATGGTCCCTTACGGTTAACTAACCATAAACTTCCCACCCTGGATAATGTATACAGAAATGCAAACTGGTCATACATCTCAACACATTTCTTCCTAGACCAGAAGCTGACCAAAACCTTAGCCAAATCTTATCAAATATTTCACCAAATTACGGTTACTTGCCGAAATAACAAAACAGCGGGAACGACAATTGAAAAATAAATAAAAAAAAATTCGTCCCACTTTCCCTACCTTAAAGCAATTGATTTGAGTCATCACTTGTAACTTACAAAATTTTTAAACTGGGCTACCACTTCTATTTCAGTTGTGGCCCAAAGATTAAAAAAACAGAACTTTTCCCACTAGGTGAAACTATTCCTTTAAAATTTTAAAGGAAATGGGAAAACTGTTTACATATAGTTTCACACTTTTGTATTTTTTTGAAAATTTCCATGTCAAACATTACACATTACCTACGCATCTATCCATTGGAAGATTTCTTAATAAAAGGGAGGGGGTTGAGTTCTTCCTATTCATGGACGTTGACATTTTAAAGGTGATTTTTGGTCATTTTTGGTCACTTATAATAATGCTTAATTGAAGAAAACCTTCAAAGTGAACATAATTTGGGCCTTGGGCCCCAGTTTCTCACCCCGACTCGTACTTCCTTGGCACCTTTAAAGTGGAAGGACGAAGTTTGATTTATCATGGTATCCAAAGCGATATCACTCGTAGGTACATACCTTTTTATATTTATTCAAAAGTACGGTAGAAGGTAGTTTTACCGTATCATGTCAACAAAACAAGAAGTTGTACAATATCTTTCAGTAATTGAGTTAGACATATGTCGTCCAATTACTACCAAACAACTTGAGAATTAATTAGGATTTAGGCCAGTGTCGTTAAAGTCAAATCAACAATCATCAAGTGATAACTGGAATAATTCGGAGCTTATATAAAGACCCTCCTCGGCTAAGATAACGGTAGACTGAACTAACAATGTGGTAGTTATTGCTACGGTCAATCACCATATATTCGTTATAGAATCCTACCCTGAACAGTAGTAAAACAAAGAATGTTCCCATGCCATCACTATCTAAACCTCTTCTTCGTTTTGATTACCTAGTTCATATCAAGTTATTTTGAGTCAAAGACGTACGTCAAAATAATCTGATAAGCTGTTTTTCCTATAACAATGCGAAAAGAAATTTAAAACTTGAGTCAACAAATGACTCTTTGGCTTATTTTGACATAACAGCATCTTCTGATTTCTTCTTTGTTTATTTTCTATACAGGTTACAGCCTTTATAATACTCTAAATATCGAGTTCAGTACACACGACCAAGACAATGACAAAAGAAGCTACGACTGTGCGGAAGGACACCGAGGTGGCTGGTGGTACGGCGGTAACTACTATGATTATACAAGTAGCAATTGCTATAGATTCCCGAGTGGAGGCAGGTACATATATTGTACATATAACAATGCAAACGGTGACTACAACGGTGGCAATGGAGAGAACATCTTTTATGGTTATAATTGCAATATAAAATCGACTGACATAAAAATACGGCGAATATTATGAAAACGAAACAGAGAATCGAGCCTAGATGAGAAACAATTTATCTAAAACAAACATTACATAAAAGGAAAAAATTACATTTGAGCAAATTGAAAGTTGATCTAGGGAATGATGATCTAGATGTATCGTTTCTTGAAATACAAAACAATTATTCCTTAGACAAATACGCGAAAGCATTGTGTATTATTTTTATAACATTGTATGTGATCAATAATTACTCAAGGAGGATAATCGTGTGTTTCAACCATTGAGCTGACAGCGACCTTGTTTCAACAGTGAACCGATTACAGAACAATTAGTGAGACGACAGGGTCTTCAAAGAGATGCTTATCAGGCGCGTATGCAGGAATTCTGTACGGGGGGGGGGGGGAGGGCACGACTTGGGCAGACCAGCTACGCGGAGCTCCAATATGGATTGACGAGGAGAGTACCAAGAAAATTTTGTTTTTCGTTTGTCCCAGATGGCCGGAAATTGCCCTTTCCATGCAGGGCGTAGCTAGGGTCATAGTTGATATGGCTGGATGCTTTTTTCCAACTGAGTGGTGGCACGTAAATTGCTGGGTTTTTTGTCCTGCCTTTGTATACAGCAGTCTAGATCTTTCCTTGTCACTACATGAAGGTGCCGTCCTGGGGGAAAGGTTTAAGAGAAGACCACGTTGTCAACAAACTCCCCTGTGCCATGCCCTGCCCTGCGTTTTGTGTACACCAGTGGAGATCCTTCCTTTGTCACTATATATAAGTGCAGTCCCGAAGGACGGGTATAAGGGGAGAGGTGTCCCCTTCCCTTTGCAAAATTTTTGTTAATTTAACGTCGCTTAGATGCAAAATGGTGATATCTTTGGGATATTTTGGGGGGCTGATCATAGATGGCTAGAAAATGTCCATAATTTAGTAAATGTTAGTTAGGTGAAAGAAGAATGTGTGTTGTCCAAGAGAAATAACTTTGTCAAAAAACCCTATGAAGTCCCCTTTTTGGCTACTTTACTGCCTTCTAATTCGGGGAAAGTTTGTACCCCAAAATACGTACTTGCAGTCAACAGAAACATTTTTGGACTATTACGAAAATTTTCTGTTCCGTCATTGTGTGTTATAAAAGGGCATCTAAGGCTGACAGATACCTGCATAAGGTCTCCTGGAAGCTCTTGATCAATTATATAAAATGGAACATTTGCATCATCCAAATGATAGTATAAGAGCCTGGATTCTTAAAGGGTGGCTTGCGTGCCACATCCGGTCCGCGAGGCGATCCAATCCGGCCCGCGAAGATATTGAGGTTTTAAAAAAAAATGAGGTTGGATAAACGAATGCGCCTACAATACTCACTTGTCTTTTTGAGATATATTTTTGTGTGGAAGACTCGCTTTTGTTACTTAAAATAGAGTAAACATTACTGAAATGTGCCGAAATATTTTTTTCGGGGCGCTTATGACGAACCTGTAATTATCATTTATTTCACTGTATACTTCATAAAGGACAGCTTCGGTGCAATAACTGTTCTAAAGCTATATGCAATCAGGAACGTGGCATGGGGTTCCCCACCTTGGTAATATAAGCAAAACTTGGAAAATTGGGGAGTGAGATTGGGGAATTTTGACTGCCGCACTCTAAATTTTCTGGTATAGGCCAGTTTGCAGATTCCTGTAAGACAACAATCCGATGTTCAGGTCAGTGAAATGAAAATTCCTACCACCGAAATCATTCAAAGCGCACATACAGCGCGACCGTGTTTTCCTTGTTAGTCATGTTTGGTCATTTTTGCCTAACACGAACCTCATTGCCTGGTATGAGTGGGTCAGGGCAGAGCTGATGGAGGCCTGCAATTTATCACGGGAGCACTAGGAGTAAGGTGGCCAGGATATTCGAATGATTGATCTTTTAACTTCCCGCACCAAAAATCGTCCCAAACTAGCAAAATTTTCGTGCTTTTCCTCCTAAATTATGAGATCTTGAATTGAACGATTGCTTAGATACATCTTAAAGGCTTGGTGGAAGACGCCTCCAAAATCTGGAAGAAATTTCAACCACATTCTTGGCACGACACACGTACCAACCGATAGTGACCCTCCTGTCAGCAAGTGCCATGATAAAGTTTCCAGTCTCCACTAAAACGCATTCTTGTCAAGGTAATTATTCACCGCTGAATCTAGAATGGGTTTACTATCCGCTCTGCATGGCCCAGGATTTTCGGTATTGCTCAAAGTAATGTCGAATTGTGATACTCATCTGTTCAGTGCGCCACAAATGGAAGTAAGGGATAATTAAAGGTGTCAGCCATACGTTTCACTAATACATGACAGCTTGTGGGGCTTCGCCCCGTTGTTCAAAGGAGTGTTGTCCTGGGCTTTTCTGGGGGCTCTTCGAAGGACCCCTCGACACCACACTGTTAAGTGGGAGGCTTAGCGTTCCCGTGGCGTCGTTTGTTAAAATGACACTTCCTCTCACGAACAAACTTACGGGACTGTTTGTGGCCCGCGAGATTTCATGATAAAAAATGTCCCTTATACAGAGTATGACGCCAATCACTTTATTACATTTATCGTATGTTTACTAAATTAATTTTAAGCGAAAATCCAGGCGATCAGCTTCCAGCAATGGGGAATGGGCGGTAGGGAGAGTATAGGTGCAAGAAGGTGTTCTTATACCTCCCTGATATGTATAGCAAAAGGGGTGAAGGACTAACGAGCGCGTTTCAGAATGCTTTTTCGTGGTAAGTGCATTAAACATCACCATCTATACAGATAACGATTGGGAGCGAAGCGCTCCTTAAAAGAAATTGCAAAATGTGTAACGGCAAATACGTACTTAATCTTCCACATAATGCTACAAATTAGATTGAAAGATATCCCATATTGATGCGAGACCACTACACATGCTTTGCGATGTATCTCTGTTTTCGGAAAGTGTTTGGTCATGAGATGGAGTACAAACCGTTGCGCATGAGCGCGAAGCGCGCCGAAATGTTTTCATAAAATAAGATTTCCATGACAAAACCTGCATTCAGATTGCCCAACAAACCTATATGCCAGTCAAAAAGCCCGTTTTTTACCTGGTAATTCAAAAACAGCTTTCAACTTTTGCTGCTGTGCAGGCGCGGTTGTAGAGACATTTTTTAGTAGGGTTATTTTGCCATTGACTCCGTGGCGTAGCTAGGAGGGCCTGGGGGCCTAGGCCCCCCAGATTTTCGTCAGCCCCCAGATTTTCTTGTCCTAATAAATGTGTAAGAATTAAGAAAAAATAAATGTTTGAACTGAAATAAACTTTGAAGTATTTCCTTCAAAAAATAAATAAAATGTGTAAGAATTAAGAAAAAGTAAATGTGTGAAAAACATATTTTGCGCACGTATGAAATCAACTTATAACTTTAAAATGCCTACTTTCACTAAATTAGGTATATAATCTTCACTGTCGTTTAATTCGCATATAATTCACTTGGACAATGAAACGAACGTCCCGACGACAAATTCGGATGTGACATTGTCAGGTTTAGACCCTTTCTGTCTTTCGGGTGCCTGGTTGATTTACTGAAAACATGGCAACCACATACACTGAAGACCATTCTTACACGACCATTCCTATACGGTATCATACACAAAATACGCCGTACGGTAAGGTACTGCGTTCGAATAATTCTTCTATCCTTAACAAGTATGTCGTGTCTCTCTCCTTGCCCATGACAAGTGCACTGTAAACGATTGTTTTCGACCAGTCCTCTTTTTACTAGTTCGCACTGGCGTCCGGGCGGATATGTTAAATTGCCAACAAGGTCCGGATGTCATGTGTTTCCCACGTGATCCCTACTTCTGCTTTGCGGGTTAAATAGTTTGAAAGATTTACTGGTGGTATTATTGTTCTGAGCAAGTAATACACCAATGACTTGAGTCCGTGAACAAATACAGCACTATTTTGCATCTAGACACCATTGAAAACAGGAAAATTTCCAAAGGGAAGGGGACACCCTTAAACCCCTGCATCAGTACAGTGATCTATGTCCTCCTTGCTAGATAATAAATATGGTAACCCTAGGACACAAATAGTATGCGCTAGGGATATGTAATTGAGTAGTGGACACGCAGCCTATGGATAGGGTGATGGACAAATGTAACAGAGATATACTAGAAGGTGAATATGGGAGAAGTGCAGACAGAATAAAGGAAAACGGATGCATAATTCAGTATGATTCTTGTATTATCTCAGCTCATATGATATCCACGGCCGTACACAGTGGGGGCGGGCAATAACCCCCAGGAATATTCAAAGTGCACCGTTTCCAACTTTGAGAATATACAGAGAAAGCGCAGTAAAAACATAACAAATAGATGTGATCGTAATGATAGAACTTAAACAATTTCAAAATAGGCAGATCAATATTTTCATGCCTATATCTGTAAACATCACCAATCATTTACAGCTCTATTAGGATGTATTTCTAGCCCACGTTTCTAAAATTCTAGCACTACGCTCGATTATGCATAGCTAAAATGTTGTTGTTGTTGCTATAGGTAGCTTCAATCATCAATGGCTTAAAAACGTTTTTAAACCGTGCCAGTTTAGTCATAAAATCGTTTTATAACCAATAACACTCCCTCCGCTCCCGTAAACCTTCCACCACAACGGAGTTTAATGGCTGAGGTCATGCTTCACATCATATCCCCCACGCTCTCAAAATGACTTTTGTCGCACTTAGTCACAACTTCTTTTCGTTTTCCTTTTAAAGTCGAAATCCCTCATATATTGCACCATTTGCTATCTATACGTCTTCCTGAAATTACTAATTTTCGCCAAGGGGAGGGAGATACCCAATCCCTTTAGTCCCCTTCCCCAGGCCACTGATCAGAAATACCCACTTTTTGCCCCTAGCAAAAAAGTGTTTGTGCGGCCTTGTGTATTGCCACTTTTCATGGATTGATTTTTCCCATTATTTGAGAAATGACAGACATGAGATTCGAATTTCAAGGTTGGGTACTCGTAGCTTAAAACACGTGGGAAGTGCGGTTTCCGGCTATCTGGATGGTTTGTAAAGCCCAAAATTTTCTTGCACGTTCCGCGCCAACTGATGGTGGCGCTCCACTTAGATAGTCTTGAAAAGCCTGACCCTCGGCGGTACCGGCCCCCCATTTGTTACCTAGGCCCCCTAAAAATGTCATCCTATCTAAGCCCCTGCATTGGCTCTGGTGAAAACGTATAAAGAGAAGGCCCGTGGCCAGAGATTCTGACATAGGGGCAACATAGGGGTAACGCAAATGTGGGCTCTGAAGATTATGTTTGTAACAAGTGGTGTCAACATATGATGGCAGTTTGCGGGAAGGCTCAGGGGATGATATCTCAAGCGGTATACCCAGATCATCACTTAAAGAAATCAGGTCTACGTGTAAACGTGCCCCCTAAGTGGGCGAAGTTCCCCTTTCCTGGTGGCAGCCCCCCTTCTCTTGGGATGCAGAGACGTGGAATATGTGGAAAGTCTCAGCAGTGAACGGAACATGGCAATGACTATGATGGTGCTTTTTCAGCTCTGCAAACGTAAATGAAGAGTTGAATGCTTTTCGGACGATGAAGGAACCATGCTGTTATGGGTTACCATAAGGGCCCGGGGATGATTTAGTATAAGATTACACCTTGTTTATGCTAGAAAAGTTCACTGGTACGTTTGTGCTAATAATTTTCATAAGTGTTAAGAAAAATGTCCCACCGGGACCTCTCAAGAGGGGAAATTGTGGCTCATATCACACGGGTTGCTGACGATTGTATCCTCCACGAATCCATTGACAGGCTGAATAAGCTAGTCAGGAACATCTAGAGGCAGTTCAGTAGCGCACCTAGCTATGCCGCTGACACAATTTCATCAAACGCGTCATTTCCGTTCCCTTGTTCTTTTTATTTTCCTACTCTTTCTTCCTTCTCTTCTTCCTTTTTCTCCTTTTCTCTTTGTCTCTCCTTATTTCTCTTCTTTCCTCTTCCTTTTCCTTTTTCTCCTTTCTTTTCTCTCCCTCTCTCATTTTTTCTCCTCCCCTCCTACCCAGGCGTACGTGTAAACCTGTATACGCGTCTGCTTATTGTAATGGTTGAATGATTCCATAAGATAAAAATATTTGTTTTTTTCAAAACAGTCTTTAAAATATTTTAAAGTGTCAAATGAGTCATCATACTCGTCATATTATCCTGTGACAATTGCTAACAATGTGTTGGTTGAAATTTGCATGCCATTGAACTGAACAGAAATATACAAGATGATTAAAGGCTCTGCCTTTAACTTTCTTTGCAACTTACCTCCAATGTTCCGGAAGCTATGACTGACAATGAAAATGAAGTTCATGGATAATTCGAACCGTTAAAAACTTTCAGAAATGTATTTTAAATAAAATAGTGGTATATCAAAGGAAATATTAGTACCACGAACACGAAATTTGGTTAGTAATGCACTAGGTGTAATTTTTTTCTTGTTACTTGCGCGCGTGTTCAGGATTTTCAGCAGGGGGTCTGAGATATGATTTTTCAAATGAAGCGGGTATTTTGGGTCGAAAACTTCAAAATCTTAGGGTTGGTGCGAGCAGGGGGGCGGACCCGGCCCCCCTTGGACACGCGCCTGTTACTCTCCCTTCAGCTTTACGAAGAGTACTACATACAATTAAGACTTGGCAATACAACCGTTATCGGCAAAATACCATAATGCATGCTGAGAGTATAGTCAACTAGTACACTAGCTAAAGTGAAACCAACAAAAGTGTCTGTGGTTTCTTTAGCAAGTAGAAAAACTCCTAACAACTATCCTTCAACACAACAGATATTTGTTCAAATAGAATTGAGTAATTTGATACTCCCAAGACATTAGCCCAGAATTAATCTCCATTTCTACCACCATCAATTACTACTGATATTGAAAGTATCTGGAGTAGGCAGCTGTCACGCTAACATTATTATAACGATCACTCAAAATACGCAAAACTTCAAAAAGACACTGATCTAGTTCCCTTAGCAAGGAACACTGAACTGTTTTTTAACTCGTTTACCACCACCATCAGTTACTATTGATGTTGGAATTAAATGAAGTAGGCAACTGCCACACTAACGTTTTTATAACGATCACTCAAAATAGCCTACGCAAAACTTCAAAGAGACACTGATCTAGTTCTTTTAGGAAGGAACACTGAACTGTTTTTAACTCGTTTTTTTTCCACCATCAGTTACTATTGATATTGGAATTAGCTGACGTAGGCAGCTGTAACGCTAACATTTTTATAAAGATCACCCAAAATACGCAAAACTTCAAAAAGACACTTATTCAGTATTTTTATCAAGGACCACTGAACTGTTTTTAAAAGCGAAACTACATTGCTTTTGCTTTAGTAACGCTGAGACTATAGCGATGAATTTAGAATTCCTCAAAGGGTGAGCAAAGGTGCCCCTTGTGGCAAGTTTTGCCTCATACCAAAACATCGGTATTCTTGATTGCTGTCGGCAAGACAAAATGTTCTCCGAAGAAGTTGCCTCCCCAGGAACTCCCCCAGACTACATAACCTATTGCAGAGGTTATTAACCTTTTCGGATGGCAACCCAGTTTGTGCACCAGCGGCAGAGCGCCACGCTATTGAAGACCTAAAAGAACTAAGTCACCTATATTTATTATCATTAATTTCAGGTTCCCGCTTTTGCTAGCTAAGAATCCGAAACCTATAAATTGCTCCCTTCGGATCGTTTTCACCCCCACCTCACACCTACAATCTTAGTGAAAGCAGCGGAAGCTCGCAAATGCTAGGACAGAGGGCGACATAACTTAACGGGGGGGGGTCTGGTTTTCCTTTTGAATTGAACACTCTAAAATTTGGCTTTCGTGGTATCTCAAGATAAGTTTTGAGCGAAACATTTTCCTTTTGAATTCCTGTACTACAATGCAGTATGAGCACTGTACTAAAACTGTACTCTACCCTTGCTCCTCCTAAAGGAAAACATGCAGGTGAAACTAACATGCCACAAAACAATGGTTATGTGAGGTTGCCGTTGTCAAAATGCAACAAAATTAAAGCAATAGGATTTATTCGATGGAATTATTCTTGAATAAAAAATTGTGCATTTTACTTTTAAGAATTTTTATCTTCAAAACCGGACAAACATAGCCACTGATCCACATACTTCCAATGTCTGAATTTTTATACAAAAATGCAGGATCCTCTGCAATGTTGTAAAGTGTGATACAATACAAGATATCCACATATTCGTCAAATTCCTTTAGCAGGACAGTAGCTTAACACATTGTCATGAAAGCCTGTGATCGAAATAAGTTATATTGCCCGTCCTCGGGTGGTCTTGGGGAAAGCGGATGTTCTACAAAAAGTAACATTAAGTGAACTTTCTGCAGAAGGTGTAGGAGCCCATAGGAGTTAGATTAGGTGGAGGACTGACTTATGTTCATGTATAGAAGAATGACATGTGCAGTGGTGTGTGTGTGTGTGTGTGTGTGTGTGAGGAATTGAACTTCTGGCATGCGCCTTCTGGTGGGTGGCCAGGAGAGCCATTTAAAAGGACCTAAATTTGGGCTAAATTACTTTATGAGCTAACCTCAAAAAACTTTAGATAAATACCCAGCATGAGCACATATATCATAGATGACCCTTGCTAGACATTTCAAGTGGTGGAGTAGGCCTGCAAGACCCAAATAAGAGGGACCTTGAAACTAAGATAGATTAGCACATGAGTTAAACGAATGCGACAAAGTGACAAATGTTCTCTACATTTAGAGGCCATTGTTAATGGTCATTTACAGATATTTTAACGGGTAGGTTGGAGTCCCAGGCTCACTGCAATATCGCCACCCCAACGTTGACGTTGGCCAACTCATAAGTTAACAAGGTGCACAAAGATGAAAAATTTTCTGCATAGTACCGGCAATTATGAATTGCTAATGAAAAACGTTTTAGAGAGAGCAAGACAGTTCATGATGTATCCACCCTGGAGCTGACTTATCAGAGTCTGAAGGCAAGCCAGAGAAAAGAAAGCAAAGAAAGTTTTTCAGGTTCTCATCAGTCTATTAACCCTTGCCAGAGATTTTAAGTAGTAGGTTGGAGGAACAAGACACTTGCATTGTTCCCATATCCAAAGTCCATAAGGAACAACATATTTAAAAGTGGCATTCATGCTTAACCATTTTGAATAGTGGCATTTGAGTGTAATGACCTCCATACCCTTACCTGTAGTTAATCAAGGAGAGCTCATGAAATTGCAATGGACAAAGTGAAAAACTGAGCTTGCTTGACTCATGAGTTACCCAGAGAGAGAAAATTGAATCAGAAAGCCAAAAAGGCTTAGCGCTTCCTTGTCACTGAAATGTATAGCGTATGAGTCTGAAACTTGTCAAATTGACAGTGTCGAAAAAAATTATGGGGTTTGCAACTATATGCTCACACTAAGTTTCTCTTCACGGTATGGAGTGTTTACGAATAGTGATCGTACCAATTGAACTCCAATGACCCAAAATGACCAGTAAACACTACAAAGAACAATAACTTTTGAAATCAGATGTGTGGTTCTCAAGATATCAGCAGTTAAAATTGTCACATTTTCAACAAAAAGTGAACTTGAAACAAGCACATCTGACATTATAGCCTCACATTAATGAGCAGTCTATTGTTTTTCTTTAAACTTTACAACCAATTTTCTCCTCAATTATCCCATGTTGTCAAAATGTGATTTCATAAGAGGCATGGGAAGTTTACAAATTTCACATTCCCTATGGGGAGGTCCTATCCCTACTAACTTGAAGGTCGACTCTAGAGACTAAGAAAACAAAGCATTCCTTATCAATATGAGAAAGTGATGTAACCCCTGCTTGTCTCAAGCTTACTTTGGGTTACGAATGTAGTAAGTTTATTTGCTAATAAGTCGAGTAATACATGTTCGATTTGAGTGAAAGTTTCACCTTTCACCAAATTGCTCAGATTTAGTTCTTTTTTCACATACGAAAATTGAATCTTTGCTTGTACCCTTCCTTTAAAGTCCCACTACGACTTTGTATAAAGAAATACTTAAACCGCCAAAAATCATCATAGCACGAGAGCCAGATATATGAAGTTGGTAACAGTTTAAGAGGCCCTAAAATACCTAGAAGAACAGTCTTAGCTTCTTTCGGGAGTAATCTTTGTTCGAAATGCAGATGTTGAATTCGGATTGCCAACTGAAATTCGAGTTCTCTCCTCGTAATGAGCCTATCACTCAGGAGTATGAACCAATGAAAGTCTGTTTGTTTATGATTATTCATGAATAAACAACTACAGGTGCTTTGCCTACATGCTGTAGTGAAATGTACGCACGTAAACATTTGCTTGTGTATTCGACAGATGGACTACACAAACAGCCTAGGGCTATACTCAGGTTAGTGTAGGCTTAGAATTGAATTGTAGTTAGAAATAATTACCCACGCTAATAAAGTTGCTGCACGACTAACATGAAAAACGAGGAAAACCTCACCTGATATCCGAAGCAAGGTAGCGTTGCCTGGCACAGCGCAGTCCGGCCGCCAATGTCACTCAAGTTGACTGCTTGTGTGTTACGGCCCTATTAGCTACATTATTCGTGCATCAAGCACATCGTAGCCTAGCATGCATTTGTCTTTGATTAGTGCACAATGAAAATACGGTACGCGAGTACGTATGCAGTAGATGTAGTAAATCGATTTGCCCTCATTAGTCCTGGGAGCTGAATATTCATAATGATCTAGAACTTCCCACCGTGATGAACCTTGTGCATATTGAAACAGCCGTTACATTTACAGTCACGATTTGTTTAAAACAACCTTTCACTTTCGTAAATGTCTTTTTTCTCCAATAAATCATTTCTCTGGTTATGTTTGGGTTTAAGTAACCTTAAGCAGGACTCATTTCTCTTATCCAAATTCGTATACAAAGTCGTATTGGGACTTTAAGTACCGAATCCCTCGAAATTACCTTTCCTGAGACAGAGTGTTTACCAGCAGTTTCCAAGGTTTTCACAGTCTGACCTTCGGTCAATATTTACGAACTCTGACCTTGACGAAAATCTATGAACCTCCTTAAAGTAATACGGGGAACCCAAATATGAGATTCATCAAACATTATAAGTTTTTGATGTTATGTCCTCTGGTGACCTCAAATAACCGTTTAACTTCACCAAATCAAGAAAGATCGTTACTATGTAAGGGGTATTCACATGCTAAGTATGAGGTCCCTCGGGGTTACCCTTCTTGAGTTATTGTGTTTACAACAAAAATGGTCACATATACATACACATACACCCATACTCACCCTCGCTTCGCTCACACACCGCACACACCGCGGGTGCACCCATAGCCACAGGATCGCTCACACACCGCGGGTGCACCCATACTCACCCTCGCTTCCTTAGCGGTACGCGGGAAATGTACCGGTAAGGAATTCGCGGGATTTCCCCATTAGCCTGGCTGACCTCCAAGTAACCCAGCAGACGTACGTGTCTGGAGGGCTGGCTGCTTGCCAAGGCCAGCACGTGCAGCGGCGCGAGACTTCTCAATGCAGCGACGGAATTTCCGGGCAGCTACGCCAGTTTCGAGCTCCGCGTGAGCTAGGAAAGACGTGCGAGAGCGGAGCTCTCGCCGGCTGCACCGTGTCCTGTTAAGGACATGTTGCTGAGTGCACCCATAGCCACAGGATCGCTCACACAGCGATGTGGCTAAGTCCACCCCAGTTTCGTGGAGTATTAATGCAATTAGAATCACTCTTCCTCCTTCTTCCCTGAATCAGAGTTTCCACTCCATGCTGCGTCATCTGAATCTCCCCCCCCCCCCAAAAAATCCTATCACAGTCTGCTCCACTTCCGTCTACATCTGGTGCCAGCCAAAGCCGTCGCCAGAGCGGAGGGGTTTGACACCACTTTTAATGAATCCTGTCTTCGAACTTATTAACCAGTCGCCAAAATGAAGGAAGGGGGAGAGAAAACATGGGGAAGGGGAGAGGAAAAGAGGAAAGAGAAAGGAGGTAAAGGAAACAGAGAAGAAAGGAGAAAAGGCAAAAGAAACAGCGTGTATATGTGTCCAAGAGTGGGGAGCTTAGGGAGGAGAAATTCGAATTTATGAAGGCTGCTGACAACTGATGTCTTAATATTTGAGAAACCCGTCAAAACCACATGAATCGTAAACATGTTCATTCGGCGGAACTGCACTACAACAAGCATGTCAAACATACAAACTTTGTTCTTGGCAGTGTGATATCTGTCAGAGTGAGACGGCATCATCTTACACTAGTAGGCAAAATGAAGGAAAGATGGGAAAGGAAGTAGAAAAGGAGGGAAACAAGAAAGGTAAAACGATTAGAGTGGCAGCCGGGCATGGTCTGAGTGGGACTTTAAGGCACCTATTCCCACCATACTGGCTTCTAGAATTGTACGGAAACCTCATTGAGCTCGAATCCAGTAAGTGAATACCTATAAAAGGCCCTACATGTGTCAACTGAATTGTGTTATAGAGTTACTCGAGTCATGACCTCCTCAAATCCCGCTGATTTCCTTTGTGTTCTGGAAGACGAAGGATGTTAGTAACAAACTTGTGTTTAAGAGTGCGATTTTCTCGAAAATTTTTGATATTTGAAATGAACCCCAAAGGCTTTTAAGCTATAGAGTTCTGTAGGCGTTAAGATGGGGTGTGTGTTTGACTGAGTGATGGATCTATTTCAGGCATTTTCAATCGCAAGTCGTTCGTAAACTATCAAAGTTTTCGTAAAATCCTTCTTGAACTACCAAACTTTTCCAGCACTCCTCAAGCCTTAACCTTCTATTTTTTCTATTTTTTATGAATACTATTCTTAACATAGACCTACTTGTTTTAGAACAATTCCAATGTAAATTTCGGCGCACGTTGCGAGCAATTGCCAAGGTTTAACTCCACTCTTGAATACCACTGTTGGGGGGGATAATGCACGGAATTATTCTAAAGAAAACTTTTTCCGAAGGTTTTGTTTCGTGATTTAATAGTTTCGTTCCATATGGTAAAGCAGTGCAGAGCCCCCGTCCCCCTGTAGCGTTACTTACGGATAGTTTACACAGCTTTCTGTAAAGAACGGGAAGTTAATACCCGACTGCCTGCTTTTTCTTTTACTTATCGCAGAGTACGCTAGGCGGCGAGGGCAGGTTTTACCACCATCAGGCGGGACGGTCCGGGTGCAAAGTATATTATTACCTATTTAAACCACCCCACCCCGTGACAAACGATGTATTTTACTCTTAATGCGTACCTAGAGGCTTTGGGATGCCAAATTTTTGCCATCCTGGCGCCGCACGCGTGTGCGATCCATAGCTACAGTGACAAATTTGTGTTTTTCCGACATAAAACCCAAGTCCCTAACGGTTGTTAGGCCGTGGTCGACACTGGACCTACATGCAAAACATGAATAGCTTTCGAAAGAAAATTCCTGGAACTGCAACTGCTAATATGATTTCATCCAGTTGCCTTCAAAGTGGTCTGCAAACAGTGGTGGTGCGACAGGGGTATTTCCCCATATTGACCCCTCCTCCGTTTTTTCCACTAAATCTGGTTGAAAATATAGGCAGCTAATGGTTTGTACAAGGGATAGCCTTTTATGCAATGTATTAGACTCTGTACTCCTAAAAGGTCTTGGAAATGCAATACTTTTTTCACGGCATTGCGTTTCACGCTCATCTACCTCTGCCCTAGTGATGCCCCTGGTGCCAGTTCTGGTATTAGAACAAAAATAGGGTGGTATTGTGGCTGGGATGTTAAAACCAGATTGACTTCAAAAGGTTGTTATCAGCAGACCATTTGTAGTCAGTTGGTTATTGCCTCGCTCACTATTTTGGATGAAATGTCAGCTGATTCTGTGACGACCAGGTCCTCAGGTCTGTAAAAGTTATTCTTAGTTTCCATCAAAGTCAATGAAAAGGAGAAAAGCACGTTATAAAGAGGATTTTAATATATGAATGGAAAACTTAGCCTCAAGCAGGATTCAAGCCAGCGACCTTCCGCACACCGAGTGGATGCTCTGACAACTTTGCTATATGTATATATATATATATATATATATTATATATATATATATATATATATATATATATATATATATATATATATATATATATATATATATATATATATATATATATATATATATATATATAACGCTAATTCCCACCTTAAGGGGAAATTGTTATATCTGCTTGTACATAGGGCGAAAAAAAGATAATAAAATACATAAGAAATAAATTCGCCCTAACGTCTAAATATATAATTAACGTTATTTCAATGGCCAGCCATCCGTTCGTGTTAACAGCTAGGTGTCCGTAAATTTGACAACTTTGAAGTAATGGCATCTAGTTTGTAAATCTAAGAGGGCGCCCTTGTAAGTTTACGTATTCCTATAGAAAAAGTGTGTAGAAACGTTAAGGCGAAACTTATATGTCACCCGAAAATTTTTTTCCCCTTAAGGTCGACTTTTCAACAACAAATTTCCCCCTAAGTGCCGAATTAGTGAAATATATATATATATATATATATATATATATATATATATATATATATATATATATATATATATATATATATATATATATATATATATATATATATATATATATGAGCAGGAGGCTCCGCCTTCGCCTAAATTTTGGAGATTCCGATGAAACCGACAACACTTCATCGGAGGACGTTTTCCGTTCATTTCAGTCTAAGCGATCTCCATGGACCCCTAAACCTGGTAAAAGCAAGGTCCTGGACAGTGTAATTGAGTCCATTAATTCCGATTTAGAACGTCTCCTTCCTCCCAAAGTAACTCCCTTTCGTAACATTTCTTTGGACGAGCAGAAGGCCCTTCTGTCCCTCAAGAAGAACAAGAATTTGATTATTAAGCCTGCTGACAAGGGCGGTGCCACTGTTGTTTGGCGCCGAGATCTTTATGTTTCTGAAGCTGAGAAACAACTCTCAGACCAAACAGCATACACCGAACTGCCGATGGACCCCACTTCTGAAATCCAAACCTTGGTCAAGAAAACCTTAGCTACCCTTGTAAGTCAAAAACATCTTCCTGAATCGGCTAAAGCCCTTCTGCACCCTTGCCCACAAATCTCCAATTTCTATCTACTGCCCAAAATTCACAAGGCCAATAATCCTGGTCGTCCCATTGTGTCTTCCCACAGCTGCCCCACGGGTCTGATTTCACAGTACGTAGATTCTGTACTTTCCCCATTAGTTTCAACCCTACCTTTGTTTATCCAGGATACTCCTCACTTCCTTAGGTTAATTCAAAATTTTGAGTTTCCTGAGAATCCCAGTGAACGTACTTTATTCACCATGGATGTCAGCAGCCTCTATACTTGAATCCCCCATCACGCTGCTTTAGCAGCCATACGCCATTACCTTGATCAACGCCAGGACCCTAACATCCCTACCACCACCTTTCTTCGCTTGACTGAACTAGTCCTCACACAAAATTGCTTTCAGTTCAATGGTCGTTTTTTCCGCCAAATTAAAGGAGTAGCTATGGGCACTAAACTGGGACCTTCTGTGGCCTGCCTCACCATGGGCCACTTTGAGGAGCAGTTGTTCTCACGATACACCGGGATCAAGCCCATATTTTATAAAAGGTACATTGACGATATTGTTGGGGTCGCAGTGGGTCCTCGAAACGATTTGGAAGAGTTCATTAACTTTGCTGAAACGTTCTGCCCGTTTTTGAAATTCACTCACTGTATTTCCAACTCCTCAGTAGTGTTTTTAGACACGGAACTATCCATCTCCGACCGTAAAATCAAGTCCAATCTCCACTTTAAGCCCACTGACTCTCACAACTACCTCATGTACCCTTCCAACCACCCCAGATCTTGTACCAATTCGATTCCTTTCTCACAACTTTTACGGGCCAGAAGGATTTGTTCCGACGACCAGGATTTCGCTAAAGTTTCCAAGCAGATTATTTCTTTCTTTGAACAACGCCAGTATCCACATAGAGTGCTCTCTTATGCCCTGAAACGCATACAAGGAATTGATAGAGCCTCTGCCCTTGCCCCCAAAACTGACCATACACCCACCAGACGTATCCCGTTGGTCCTATCCTTTCACCCATCTGTAACCCCCATTGTACGTGCCATTTACAGGAATGTAGAGACCCTCCGTCATGATCCATCCACCCGTGACCATTTCCCTGATCCCCCCATCGCGGCATTCAGAATTGAAAAGAACATATCTAAGCACTTGGTCCGTGCCTCTCAACCTCAAGCAGTAGTGCCTGACACCCCAGGAACTTTTCCTTGCAACCGTGGGAGATGCAATACTTGCCCGGTGGTCAGTTATGACAAAAACCTTTCCATTGTAGGTCCCAACAACAACCGGTTTAACGTTCATCAGCATTTTACCTGTACTTCAGCCAATGTTGTTTACGTTCTCGTATGTAAACGCTGTAATATACTGTACGTGGGAGAAACAAAACGTCGTCTTGCTGACCGAGTCACCGAGCACCTGAGGTCAATCAAACAGAACCTCCCAGGGTTCCCGGTAGCCACCCACTTCAATCCCCCGTCAACATGCTCGATCCGTGACTTGATGGTTTCGGCGGCCATCTCGTGTCGAGGTTCCGATCATGATCGCCTAGCTGCCGAAAACCGCCTAATCATGGAACTTGGAACCCTGTCCCCACATGGTCTGAACGTTAGACTTGAACTGTTATAACGCAGCAATTCCTGCATTTTTTTGACTTGTGGTAACCACTTAACACTGTCTGTTTTCCAAGCCGAGGTTTACCGTGCCCATTTTTATTGTGTATTTTTCAAATTGTACGTTTGGCCGTGTCAACGATCAGTTGCATTTTTGCCACCTGATGAAGGGTTTAAACCCGAAACGTCGTGGAATTTTTCACAAACTTTTAGCACTATTTACTACTTCATTTTTACCTATATCTATATAAATATATATATATATATATATATAAATATATATATATATATATATATATATATATATATATCTATATAATAAGCGTGGATACTCCCTTAGGGCGACAGTTACAGTGACGAGTCCACTAAAAATTCAAATTTTCTAACCCTAACCCTAACCCTAACCCCACCCTAACCAAATTTGGTAGACATAGTTATTAGACCAAAATGAACAATTTAAGCCTATTTGCGACAATAATATTATTTTTCTAAATGGTACCTATTCCTGTAAGGGGACAGTTATGTGTCGCCTTAATTCCAGGTGTCGCCTTAATGTCGTTGAATTAGCACGAAGTGTCGCCTTAAGGCATAATCCATGCTGATATATATATATATATATATATATATATATATATATATATATATATATATATATATATATATGTATGAGTCAAATCAACGCTGTATTAAATAGTCGCATTGAGGCCTTAAGCCACCCCTCCCCCAACCAAGCAAGGTCAGAGCATCCGCCTTGTGTGCGGGAGGTCGCTGGTTCGAATCCTGCTTGAGGCTAAGTTTTCCATTCTCAAATAAATATCCTCTTTCCAGTATAAGGCAAGTGCTTTGTTAGGGGAGGGGTGGCTTAATGTCTCTATGCGACTATTTAATACAGCGTTGATTTGACTCATTCATATAAAGTCGCTACGTAACTCTACCTACTATATATATATATATATATATATATATATATATATATATATATATATATATATATATATATATATATATATATAATATATATATATATATATATATATATATATATATATATATATATATTTCTCTAATTCGGCACTTAGGGGGAAAGTTGTTGTTGAAAAAGTCGACCTTAAGGGGAAAAAAATTTTCGGGTGAAGTATAAGTTTCGCCTTAACGTTTCCATACACTTTTTCTATAGGAATACGTAAACTCACAAGGGCGCCCTCTTAGATTTACAAACTAGATGCCATTACTTCAAAGTTGTCAAACTTACGGACACCTAGCTGTTAACACGAACGGATGGCTGGCCATTGAAATAACGTTAATTATATTTTTAGACGTTAGGGCGAATTTATTTCTTATGTATTTTATTATCATTTTTTCGCCCTATGTACAAGCAGATATAACAATTTCCCCTTAAGGTGGGAATTAGCGTTATATATATATATATATATATATATATATATATATATATATATATATATATATTTATATATATATATATATATATATATATATATATATATATATATATATATATATACACACACATATGTATGTACAAATAAGACACCTTAGACAGCATTTTCCTATAGATAAGGGTCCGGAGTAGGTACGAGGGAGTATGGTCCTCTTTACACACTGTGCACCCATAAAGACTAAAAGTTAACACAAAATGTTGGGTGTATCCAAATCTGAAAAATTGGGACATCTGACTAAACAGTGAAGTGGGCTTAAAATGAAAATTCTAGTATCCAACTCCTTTTCTATGCATTTTCCCCAACAGGAGAAATTCGCTGGGCACAAACCTACGGTAGCCTAGTTACATGATATCCCCACCCACTCATTTTCATCCCTGTCCAAAGTCCTCCCTGCGCGCGCCTCAATATTAAAAAATGTAACCAGGTTACTACCCTTCTGCTTGTAAATATAATTAAGGAGGATTTCACAACGAATAATAGAACGGAATAAGACTTCGACCGACTTTTACGGCAACATGCTAAACCCAGTACTATGTAAAGGTACGGAGTACTCAATTTAGGTCGGAACAAATTCCCACTGATGACCCCTGTAACTACGCCTTCATCACGGACACATGTTTGTAAACTCAAGATAGCGCTTTTTCTTTAACACAGATCATACAATATCGAAAATATCATGCAAAAGGGCTTTAATTTGAAAAGCCTTATTTTGGCCAAATTCACTATCACTTTCTTCAATAAAAGGATCGTACGTTCGCCTTTTCTTTCCTTAATTGGCGCAATCGATGGTGGCCTCTTCGCGTCACATTTTCCTTCATGACGAAAGAAATATTGTGCTATCAAAGTCTTTATCGGTGCCTTGGTCACCTTAGTGAGTTGATATAACATTACCAGTAGTGATAGTTTCTGCGCGGCCTTTTAATGACAGGCAATCAGCACTGATTGCTAATCCCTCTAACCGTAAGTTTCTGTGCTCTCAAAGTTTGCTATCAGCACTGTTAGTGGCGCTGTTATTACTATCAACGCTTCTGTGCGGCCGAGCCAAGACTATAGAGAACAATTTTCATTTTTTTTTTCATCTGGTAAGCTCAAGAGATAATCTAACTCAGTTTCGGAGTCACCGTAAATTGCGTCTGGCGGGCCCATTCCACCCCTTAAAAAATATTTAGCAAGGGACATCTATGATATATGGCCAAATTTTAGGTATTTATCAGTAATTCTTTTAAGGTTAGCTTTTGAACTTATCTAGATCAATTTATAGCCCTCTTTGAATGGCTCTCATGACCACACCCACAAGAAGGCGCACGCCAGACGTTCTTTCCAGTCTCCCTAAGCAAAAAGAAGGTAAAAAGTATTATTACGTTTTCCTTGATATCCAGGTCTCCGGCTACTGCCGTAAAAATATAAAAAACCGCAAAACGTTCCTTTTATTTTAATTTTATTGCCAATTGCAGGCAGCGCCACGGAAGCCGAACCTAGACACACAGGAAGACATACCCTCTCCTTTTATACACGCTTTAGCCGAATGACACAGAATTCCTCCCACTGTTTTGCTGAAGAACCAGTCATCAAATTGTTCACATATTTCCTTCAAGAGCTGTAGTGAGAACCATCCTGTCATGTTTCACCCACCTACAAAAAACAGAAACGAATCCCTCTGATTTATTCACTTGTATGCGGATGACACTCATATAAAATTGTAGATTGTGACGATGCAAGCGTGTTGTTAGTGAAGTCATGGAGCTAATACCTGTACAAGCTGACAGACAACAAATTGAAATTAAATGGAGACAAGACTGAAGTATTGAACATTACAACTTTTTATTATAAGCATGAAGTACCTTGGTTCAGTCTGTTAATGTTGGTAACAGTAATAGTCCACCATCTCCATATGAACGCAGTACAATCATTGCATTTGAGAAATGTGCTTACCCGAACCGAGACAGAAAAACGTGTGCATGATGGTGTACTATGTGTTGGACTTAAATAATTATTTAATCTACGGCATTTTTTTCAGTTATTGTAACGTCTCCCTCTCCCCCTCCTTCAACGTGTGCAAAATATGGCGGCCAGGTTAATTACTGGTGCCCTGAATTACCTCATGCAACCCCTATTTTACGATATTTACCTATTTCTCATGGTGTAAAATACAATATTCTTTTGACTGGTTGTAAGGCTTTGAATTGTCTAACCCTTATTATATACATTAATGATATATGCTCTCTTCAAATTCGTCCGTACCTTTCGCCCATCTGGTAACAACTGACAACCTGCTTTGGGCCCCATTAAAATAGAAAACGCCTGTAACCCTGCCTTCTTCTGACTTCAAGCTGCTTAAGATATTAAGTGAACACAATTAGCATAAGCTTAAATTTATGAAGGATTTTTTTCTGTGTAAAGTGTCGCCTAGTATACCTTATGACTGTGACGCTATATTAAGTTATTATTTGTTTTGTAAACCAAGCCTGTAGAGGGACAGGGGCGTTGAAGGCCGCTTCACCTGTGCGTCTCCCATTCAGAAAGTAGATAAAAAAAAAATTTGACTAAACCCGTGAGCAGTGGCGCCGGCATGCCTTCAAGTAAATATTGAGAAAGCTTTAAATGATTCCAAAAGACGTTTGATGAAGAAGTTGTTTCTTTTTTCTGTAACAATATTTTCAATAACTAGAAGAATTTTCGCCGGCTACAAGGTCTTTCATCTTCATTTTTGTTTAACTTTAACACCTGCCGTTCCAAACATGCTTTACCTAGCGATAACGTTCCTCAATTATTGTTCTCGAATGTAGGCGTGATGATTCTGGAAAAACACGAAATTGTATCGATGCAAAATTCTAAGCATCCTCTTGTTTCTACCGATTGCAAGATTTTGAATTTAGACTGGCTATCCTGTTAAACATATCTTTTAAAAAAGGCGTCTCAATAATGAGCCTAGAGGGAGAATTCTCAACCACCACCTAGCCTCTTTTGTCTGCAGACGTTATTTTCCTGATTGATTGCTGATGAAAATGCTAAGCTTCTGGTTGTCCTGATAATGCTGGTAAGGCATCAAAAAATCGCATATGAGCTCTTCTTCATACCATCTGCATACCAAGTTTTCCCAGAGAGAACTCCGCTTGTCCCTCCGTAGAGCTTTGTCCTCTTATTGGTGAAACGACAAGGGGGTTGGAGTTTCGGTTGCTAGAATCGCCAATGAGTGGGTAGTAAAATTTAAAAAAAATAAGGAGAGAGTAGAGACCAAATACTCTATATACTCTATATACTCTACATTATAATATGAAGTGTAACTTGCGAGTCTTTAATTTTTTTTTTTTGGAAGCCCGTAGGACGATATTTTGTCTGATTATTAATTCTGGTTTCGCAACTCCAATAGAAGGTCCCATGCAAGCTCTGACATCATCCATTTTCACCGTCCACAAATTCTCCGCACCACCAAATCTTTCGGACGTTAGTATGAGTTACGCTATTATAGAAAACAGTGGTCAAGTTGTGACTTTTGCGCTTAGCACGTATCCAGCACCTTTTGCAGATGGTGGAATGTTTCTTCCGACCCCTACAATATACTACCAACCACGGCTTTCCGGGTACCCGCCAACAGGAACGTGCTTCACGCTCCCATAGTGCTTCTGACGTCGTTTGGTCCTCTGTTGACAGCTTTTGCCCTCTGGTGCCACCCCACTTCGAAATGTCTTGTGTTAGTGTGGTCGGACCCCCTCCAAACCAAATCATGGCTACCCGCATGCACTAAACAGAAAAAAAAGTCCAGCTAGATCATTTTTTCCCTTTATAATTGCCTAACTTGGACCAACGGCTGGTTGATCAAATGATGCAGGGGGATTTGGGTGAAAAAGATGAATGATGGTAGGGGAGACTTTTAAGACCAGAGGTTCCAAGCGGGGAAGGCATCTACTCCTGGGGGCATTTTCGCAACCCAGGGGGACAATACAAATCAAAGGGTGGCAGGGGGGGTTTGAAAAATGAGATTATAATTTTATTTGAGGCTTAAAAATATATCAAGTGTTTTTCTTTAGGTGAATTTTCAAATAGGTATGCAATAAAATGTAGTTAACAAGTAGGGTAGATCTAACATTCCCTCTTTAGGATCACTAAAATGCTGTAAATTATTTCATCTGCTGGTTGCCAGGAGATCGCATCAAACAACTGTGATGGATTTTAATATTTCCCTTGTATGGAGCCCCATACTTTCATCAGCAGGGGTGAGGCAGAGGTCTGGGGTCCGCAGATCAAATGTGACTTGCCACTTTAATCTCAATTTTTTGCCTTGCTGTTCATAGAAGCACATTATGACATAATGGACAATTGTAGATAGCTGAAAAACAACAGAAAATGTTTGCAATGATAAAGGAAGTATGGGTATCAACATGTCTTGTAAAGTACTAAATTTTGGCAAGCGAATGTGGGCTGTCTGTAATAATTCCCGCTGTATGACACCTTGAGTAGCATACGTCTTTCAAAGCCCTGTCTAGCTATTATCATTCTTCTTCCCACCCACAAGACATGCCAACTGCACAATCAAAGTTGCCTTCCATAAGTTACTCAAATACAAATGGTCAAAGGGTGATTTAAAATGCCGCATTCAATCTGGTGCTGAATTTTTTTTTTAAAAAACTGCACAACTTCAGGGGACTTTGCCCCTGGTTCCAACTGGGACATTGCCCCATCAGACCTCTAGACTCCCAGTAGAGAAAAGCTTTGCACTGTCGAATCTCCAAAATCTTCCCCTCTTTTAGATGAAACGTTTCACCCCCCTGGACTCTGATAACGACTCTAAAAACGGTCCGTTCAACTTTGAACCCACCGGGTCGGAGGGGCAACTAACCGAAATCTGTTCAAATATTTGACTAGATTTGGTTCAAAATTGGACCTAGTTGGTTGAACTTTGAACCAAATCTAGTCAAATTTCTGAACAGATTTTAGTTAGTTGCCCCTCCGACCCCGGTCGGTTCAAATTTGAACCGACCGTTCTTAGAGTGAAGGCTTCACACCTTTTTAATCACGGAATTTGGACTTGCCAACAGGAAAGAAAGACCTGTACCGCTTCTTTCTGTTTGTACTACCATGGGCTAGGTCCACACATGCAAAGCTCTATGCGTACCTTTTATTTAAACATGTGCTGCAACTTTTTTGTTTTATTTGTAGCAGTGTTTGGAAGGAACATGAAAAAGGAGCTTTTGCCCAACCCATATGGTAAAAGGGGGATGAGCTGTAAAAGGTTGAGGACCACTGTTTTATGACAAAAGAATAATGCTGACATTGTAACTCCCACAGAGCTTGTGGGGGAAATGTAGAGTTAATCCACATAGTTTGATGACGACACTTGAGGTCCCGAGTTTCAGTTTCTGGCCACTTCTAGAACATCCGTGTAAACAAAAACACGTGGACAGATAAAGTCAGAACCATGCTCCACCCTGCCCTGTCGATCTGGCGCCACTCCTGGCGTAAATATATATTTAAACCTAAGTGGACAATTGTTGAGTATATGATACATGTATACCACTGTTACACTTTCTTTTAAACTTTCAACCACTGTAACTCTTTACCGTTCGTAAATAACTTCAATAAAAACAACAGCAAATTATCAAAACAGCAAATTACCTGAAGCGGATGTTGGAAAATAAATAGGAGGTTACTATGAGACTGCCACAGTTTGAATATTAAACAGACTTGGGCGTCTCACACAACAAATCAGTGTGATTCGTACTTTGTGGAAATGTCACGGGATAGTTCTCACTTTCTCTTGATGCAGGGACGGATGTGGGGTCCAAGGGATCCCGACTCCTTTTTCAGCAAGGGGAAATTCCACCAGGCTGTTGCGTTTATTTTCTATCACAAATCTGTTGCAAACTATCAAAAGTTTCTTGAATCCCTCGCAAACTATCAATTTCCTTTCGAAATTTTGGCGCGCTCCTTGCATAATTGCCACGGTTTAACTCCATGCCCTGCATGGTTACCATTAGTAGGACGATAATGCATTGAATTATGCTAGAGAGAATGTTTTTTCGAAAACAAGAGCCAACCTCAGGCAGGCATCCGTGAAAAGGCGATTAGGTGGCAATGTAATATTATAAGCGACATTTGTAGCATGGAGAAGGCCTTTATGTTTTCACGTATATTACTCATTACACAAGCTTATTCAAAAGTTTTTAAGTGCATTTACACAGGTTACATATTTTAGGAAACTTTCTTATTAATCTTCTATCCCTTTTGTATTCCCTTATGTAATTTCTCGGTCATTCCTCACTGGAAACTGTTCAATATTTGAATTCTCGTTCGATTAGTAAAACTGAGTTTTTCCTCAGTGGTTGATTAGCTCTCCTGAATTGTCACTTGGATGTCAGTTAAAGCATCGTACTAACGTTAGTCCCTATTGTGTAATTACCCCACAGCTTCCAGGAGACCCAATGCCGGTTTCATGGTACTAGTGTTGGAGGGGTGCCATGTCACAACCAAACAATTACCAAATAACGGAAATTCCTTTTCGTATAATCAGTTCAAAGCTTTGCCAAAGATAGCAGCATTTAGCATGTACTCCACCTTACATAAACAAAAAGTTCCTAATAAGAAGGAATTTCACACCCTCCACTTAGACATCACACCCTTCCCTCACACCCTTCCCTCACACCAAACAAACAAAAACAATTCACTAAAGTTTGGAATTTTTTCAACATGAAATCAGTTTGAAAGTTTGCCAAAGATAGCACCATTTTGCATCTAAGCTACCTTTGACGAATCAACGTTTTTCAAAGGACCTCTCTCGTTAGACTCCTTTCCAAGGACTGCATCTCCGCACTAGCGGCAAATGAAAGGTCCACCCCGGGTGCAATGTATCGTAGATACTCATAATATGCACAATTTCACCAATTTTTCGAGTTTATCTGGCATGAGAATGCGGCATCATCCCCCAATCATTAAATCCTAGTGGCGCCACTGAGGCTATAACTGAAAAGTTGCTGATTTTGCTTGTGAAAAAAACATATTTACACCCATTTTAATGTCTGTGATTTACATTGTAAGAGTCACAAAATTGCTCAATTTCATGTGGAATTTTTGAAAATTCGCCCTGTTGGGAGGGAGAACACCCCTCCTGGAGCCTGCCCCATTGCCGCTTCGCAGCTGACTCGTGCCTTCGTCACTAGGTGGAACTCCCTGTTTTAAATCCTCCATTCGTCCTAGTTAATGGAAATATGGGAACTTGTCGATGATGATTCTTCATTCAAACAGTGAGAGGTATTTGAACAACAATGAGAAGTAAGTTTTACAAATTGTACGTGTGTTTCACAGGAGTGACCGGAGACTGGAATATCAGGGCGTAATTAGAATTTCTTTTCACCATGGACGTAGGAGCCCACGTTGATGGTGGTGGTGGTGGGGGGGGGGGGGTGTAACGACTTGCCCGAAAAGTAAAACTAAAATTTTCCGCGCCTCCGCGCGCCTTCAACATGCTAATGTACATGTTATATAGGCATGCATCGGTTATCACACGGCATACCAATTACAATCATTTGTTACTACCCTTCCATACTGGTTAAAATTTTTGGGGAAGTCTTACAATAATAATGACAATAATCAGTGGCGTAGCCAGGATTTCTCTCATGGGGGTTGGGGAATGCGTTAGGTTGTTTGATCGCCGGCTGGTGGATGGGTATAAAGGAAGGGGGTGTCCCCTTTACTTTTGAAATTTTTTGAAAAAATTAGGAGTCCTTGCATGCAATCTGGTCCCACATATGCTACCTTTGCAGTAAAATTTGTGTTAAAAAATTAACAAATTTAAGATGCTAAAAAATTGGCATCAGTGAGGGGGCATGGCCCAATAGCCCCCTAAATACACCACCAATAAACATAATATAAGTTGAACTATTAAAAACACACTGTTAAATTAATATCAGATATATAGGTGCTGGTGAAATTCAAATCAAAACTTTATATTAATTACCAAGGAAGTTTTTTAAACTATTGATTACCTTTAGGTTCATTATTGCATTATTTTATTTTCAGTAAGTGCCCGAAAAAATTCTCAGCACATTGCCCAAATTTTCAAAAAAATATTTGGTTAGGGGCTGCATCCCCCAGTCCACCCCCCCCCCCCTCTGTCTCTTTGCTTTTCAACTTCATTTTCCCAGTGAATGTTTATGTGCCTTTCTACCTAAAAAGAATGTTATCAAACTACTCAAGTTTATTATGACCAATGAAAGCGGGTGACCTTTATCTTCCAAGACAAGCAACATTCCGAATCTTTCGTTGAAGGGAAGATTTTGCCTGCATAATTAATTGTTATCAGGTGTATTGCTTAGGGATGAAGTTGACGCCGCGAAGAAAAACAAAGCCATTCAATCTATTCAAAGCCATTCAATCTATCCGTTACGTTTGAATCCGGCTTTATTGAAATACAAAGATGAATATTATATCACCAAATTTCTTTGCACAGATTATTTACACAAGAGAAAAATACATATAATAGCCCTTTTAAGAATTTTTAAGATGAGATGAAAATAAATTGAGTTCTATCATTTATCTGCATTGATGTTTCCTAAAAACGATTTTTATATTTACACAAATAGCTAAACAACAACAGCAACAAAAATTAGGAAAAGAATCCCTTACTAACAATAATGGATTGGGTTATAAACGTTCAGATATGGAAAAATTGAATGATAGTTTCCTCATGGTGATCGGAATCCCAGGGCCATTTGTTGTGTAGACGTTTTCCTTTTCTCGTGCATTCATTAAATTTAAGCCATTGGGTATTATCTTTCTACACTCTTCTACTGGTAAAGCGATGGTATGAAGAGTTTCAATAGTTATGAATTAAAAATATGTAAAAGATAATTTCTTTATTGTAGATTATTGACACATTTTTCGTCAATTAGTGTATCGTTGTCCAGTTTACGTACATTATTTGATATGAAGACCTACCGCTCAAGGACAAAGACTTGGGATGCGGGGAAGTAAGTAAGTGTATAGAAGTGTAACTGGTTACTGTTACAAGCGTTAGTACGCAAGTGTCTTCTTGAATACTGTTAGGTGTGAAATTCACTCACTCAGATGGGTAGTAGGATGAAAACAGGTGCGTTTTTTTCAAAACCCCAAATGTGCTGTGCAGTATACAACCTTCAAAATCACTCTATTCCCAGCTAATGCATGAATATCAGAGGGAATATAATCCCATGCACAATACTTTGGTACATACAGCTGCGTGATCCATTGAATATTCATACGGTGTTGTGATAGGCGTGGTTTGAGCTATTTGTAATGAAGACTTTTTTTTTCAAAATAGGATGCAGATTTTGACTGCCTTTGCACTGTTTCTTTTTATTTTGCCATTCACACTACCATTTTCAGTCACTACATAAACAACTCCATCTATGAATAGTATAGTTAGTGTATTGACAAATAAAGAAAGACAATAGGCCGTATGTATTTTCCTTTTCTTGAACAGGTAATATCACTTTAAGCAGATTTCAGTAGAGTATCCATACTGCACAGGCCCGTAGCCAGGGGGCTTCAGGGGTGCGCACGAACCCTCCCCTCGCCCAGACCAAAATTTTTATATTTTTTTTTCATTTAGGCCTAAATGGAGTTTTGGCTTTTAGCCAATGTAAGCCGTAGGCCAGTGACTTAGGGTTGCCAGACGTCCGGGTTTGTGAAATTGCCCACAATGTCCGGATTTCATGTATTTCTCACATGATCAGACGGGTTTCCCTTATTTTGCTTTGCGGGCTAAATATTTTGAAAGCTTAATTCGTCATATTATTGATCTGACCAAGTAACAGGTCTACACCGATGCCGTGAATAGTGAATGAAACTAACGGTATCCTATACCTCGTATTCACAAATACAACGACTATAGATTCCCCGTACCCACGTCCCACATATGTAAGTTGAAGTACTTCACTTGTAGGGACCGCAAAATGCATCGCGCTAACCTATCAACACTGTTGTACTGTACAATAAGTACTGCGTTACCGGACAGCATGGTCTGACAGCCACATTCCGAGACAGTGGAGACAAACACCACACGAGGTATGGCAACAATGTGCATAATTTAAGTCAATTAAGTAGCATAGACCCGCCCCAAGTGAAACTAGTATGAGAAAATCTTTTGTTTCAGTGCAACACAATTCCCTAGGACCGGCCCCGGCCCCACTGACTCGTACAGTGACTCTCATACAGCCACACACTAACTCTCAAGGGAATAAAGAAAACATTGATACAATGTAATAAACCTTCCATTCAACCCCCAATATTTGTCAAGTGCTCCAAGAAGAGGGGAGAATTTCAGATTGGGGGCTGAACATATTCTTACATAGAACACTCGTGAAGTGCCGTTTCCTGCCATCTGAGGGTTAGTAAAGACAAAAATTGTCTTGTACGCTCCGCGCAAACTGATGGTGTCGCTTCGCTTAGAAATATATATAAACTTTTTTTCATAGATTGATTTTTTTGTATTTATTTAGAAATTGAGGACATGAGATCCATATTTCAGGGCTGGGTACATGTAGCTTTAAACACTCGGGAAGTGCCGTTTCCGGCCATCTGAAAGGTTTGTAAAGCCAAACATTTTCTTCTACGCTCCGCGCCAACCGACGGTGGCGCTCCGCTTAGATAGTCCTGCCGCGCATACGATGGGGACCCCCCCCCCCCCGTAGAAGCTGGCTACGGGCCGGCTACATTATAATTTAGGATTCCATTAGAAAAGCGTCTCTTCCTGAACTTATTTTAATTGTAAGATACCATCCCGAGGTATCCGATCTAACAGTGTTTGATTTCAAATGGATCACTAGGGTCCCGTCGAGGTATCGCGTCCTCTGCACCATAGCTTGGAAGCAGGGTGGAGGAGGTGATCCCAAAGGCTTAAAGGCCTCGCCCCTGATCAAAATCCACAATATCTGTTTAGAGCTGGTGGGTTATCAGGCGCTTTATTTCCAATTGCGAGCGTAACCGTTTCAAAGAAATGTTTGATTCTTGTTATCAATGATGAAGTAAATAAAAGTTTGCAGGATTTTCTACGATGTAAAGGAGGTTATATATCACCCTGACTCTTCTGAGTTGCTGATATACAATGAAGATAATTATAATAATTTAGTCCTTCAAGGGCAGTTTGTTTACGATGTTAACCACGAATGTTGGAGACGCTTATGACTATGAACTACAATTTGACGCTGAGCGGCTAACCAACTCAGTAATTATGATCTAATTTGGTCTCTGTTGATGGGAAAACCGGGGTTAGCTCTTGGATGAAAATCCACCTTACTTTGACCCTGCTGCTGGGGTAGAACCCCTAACCTCTCGGTTGCTAAACTTAACCACTTTCAAAACCACTTCCAAACGCTGCCTCTGTCACGTTAAACTGTGACTTGATATGTATTGTAAAGTTTCAGATTTATAAGTCTGGCCGATAGTTTTGGAGAGAGGGGGAAACGCAGAGTCTTACCATGAGTAACCCTTAGTAGCAACTTCCTGTTTTATCACTGTCTTACATGACAGTTGCCCATCAAGTAGGCGAAAATGCTCAAAGTTAAGATCAAAACTTTACTATATCATTGATGTCTGTTGGGGTTGATAGGATGCCTTTCCTGTTTTAAAGTAACTGGTGGCGGTAGAGGGATCGGAGGTCGTGGGTCGGCCGACCTTCCAAATTGAAAAGTCTGTTCTTGGATACAAATATATCTCAAAAATTGTAGAATGCTACCACCACACAGACACCACATTATACTCCGTACAACGTCTACATTCAAAAATTTATTAACCAGTCCCTCTAGTTCCAGTTGTGAAAACGCGACCTTATTCGTTAGACAGCCCAGGGACGGCGCCAAGGTATATTGACAGGGGGCAAAGCATGGAATGAGTGATCACTGTCCTGGGGGAGGGGTCTAAGGGAGGGTATCCCCTATCCCCCTCCCCTTTGAAAAATTCTTGGTAATTTAAGGTTTACCTAGATGCAAAATGGTGCCATCTTTGGTGTATTTTTTAAACTGATCATACATGACTGGAAAATCTGTATAATTTAGTGAGTTCTAATTTTTGGTCAGGTGAAAGAGGGCTGTGCTGGGGAAGGGGGCGTAAGGGGGTCCCCCTCCTCTTTGAGAAATTTTTGGTAATTTAAGGTCGCTTAGATGCAAAATGGTGCTATCTTTGGTGTATTTTTGGAACTGATCATATATGGATGGAAAATGTTCATAATTTAGCGAATTCTAATTTTTGGTTTGGTGAAGAGGACAGAAGTTTTTGTTGTCTAACAGAACGGTATGTTGTCAACAAACCTCCTGAAACCCCCTTTTGGATGCTTTACAACCTTCTATTCGGCCTTCTGTTCAGGGAAAGTTTTTACGCAAAAATACGTGCGTGGAGTCCACCAAAACATTCTTGAACTATTACGCAAATTTTTCTTGCTTCATTTTGTGTATTATGAAAGGGTATCTAAAGGCTGCAAACACCGGAATAGGGCCTTCTAGAAGGTCTGAATTAATTTTCTGGATCAGATATGGGGCTAGCCTACCCCTCATCTACTCTTCTTCTTCATTCTCTTTCGCTTTCTCCTTTCTTCTCTTTCGTTTTCTCTTTTTCTTTTCTCCCCTCTTCTTTTCCTTCTCTTTTCTCCATTTTTTGCAAATTATAGGGTAGCGTCGCCCCTGAGACAGGCTGGTTACGAGCCTGCTCTGTGTTCTTAGTCTTCAACAGACTCAAATACCTGATAAAGCCATATGCATTCAGGAAAGAAGAATATAATATAAGTTTGAATGTAAAGATTTGGCCAATTATTATTTTTGAAAGGAAATTAGGTTATCACGTTACTACCCAAAGCTTTTTCCTTTATACGTAGTGTAGGAAATAATGACGCTTTCCTTTACGGCTCCTGCAAAGACTTTTCGACGGTTATTGTGTTCATTAAATATTACATGCATGAAGATCATCCCAGCAGTGGGTCTCGTGACCTTCGAGAGAAAGGTTGTAAGTTCATATCACTGACGTCTTACAAATATGGGTAGCATTTCTACACTAACGACCTATTCGTAGAATGTAGCCACCATACGCACACGTTTAGACTAATCAATACGACTAATGCCTTCTGTATAGGTTTGGACTTGTTCAAATGGGTCTGTAGTGAAATGAAAGGGGTTTGTTTTGTGTTGAGGTCAGTGTTCAGTCCCTCTTCAAGAGCAGAATGGATGTTCTGCATTTTATGTAGATGAGCACCTGTAGGGTTGAATGGGTATTGCGTCCAGTATGCAAATTTTGCTTATTGAAGTCCATTAGACCATGCTCACTATAAATGCGTTTGCGGTGCACGTGGCTCGCACTTCCTCACTAGACCTGTTGTTAAGTATGTAGCTGGGAGTGCACCTCTGCACATTGTACGATGCCAATTTAGTATTTGCGTTATCATTCTCTGCGAAATCGACTTCTGTATTCGGAACTACTACATCGACCTACGAAACTTGCGAGTAATGGCCAGTAAACCCAAAGAGGTACAGTGTAAATTTATTTCACATTTTCTAGGGTCATTCTATTTCTTGTCTTGTTAGTTTTGCGTATGTGTATTGCGTTGCCTTGTAAGGTACAGTAGTGTCAGGTACAAGGGTGTTGCGTGGACTTTTTGCGAAGAATGTAGTTTGATTAATTAAGCAACTGTATTGCTTATTTTGCTTACATTTCCTTGATCGTTTGGTGTATTTTGTGTAATTTATGTAGGCAGACATTGGTAATGTAGCCTGAAGTAGTTTGGAACGGATGTAATGTTATCGTCTGCAAATTGAGTTAATTGTGTGGAATGTGTTAGTGTCAAGTGCAATTCGTCCTAGTGCAATTTGTGAATTGGTATATATTATTTTTGTATTTTCAGTAACTATTTGTATATATTTTGTCCTTTGTCAGTTATTACGGAGTTACTGAGGAGTTTGGAGTTAGAAGTTTAGTGTGACTGCGATGTAAGCAAATAAATCTGAGATAACTCCCGTCACAGCTCTCCACTGGTTTTCATTCGCTTCCTCTTGCGGGCCTTGCTACACACGCGGCTATAGGGTCATTTACTAACAGTTCATATCAGAAACTTTGTTTATATTTGAAGAAAATGTAAATCTTGAGTAAGTCAAGGATCAGTATGAAGAATTAGATATTCGTCTCCTTCATGTTTGAATTTCTTATTTATTATCAAACTGTGCAACAGAAGGTAGTCCGGAGGCTATTTTCGTAAACCTACTTTGTCGAAAACAGTGGCGACGCCTTGGTTACGTCATCCGCTCTGCATAAGATATTTGTGGTTCATTTTTGGATGATGCAATGCGTCGATGAGCTACATACTAACTTCATCTTCTACAGTCTAAAAGGCTGGAAAGATGAAGAAGGCATCTGCAAGGGCGTTATTCAGCAACAGCGTTACATTTCATAATAGGGGATTCTCGTATACTCTCAACATGCATCATACACTTTATGACAATCAAAATGGGCACCAACCTATATGCACCTTCAGGGTTAGGAGAAGTAACCTTTTCCCCGTCAAACTAAACCTCTTTGGCAGTCCTGACTTTAGTGTCTGTCATTATTGTGCTGCAGTTATAAAATGTCGAAGAATTATAGGACAATGAATAAAGTACTTTGAAGATCACTACCATTTTGTAATAGTCCAATTATTACGACGATTCCATGGATATCGGTGTTTACATTAATTAATTCATGAAACAGGTTTTTAACGTCAAGTGAATGCAATAAAGACCACAATGATGTAAATACTTCACCCTCTTTGCTTGTTTCTGAAGGGAGAGGCATCACTAGAACCCGACACCTAAGAGTATTCATTGACTAAAGACCAAGGTCTAATACATGCCCTGTACAAAATTTTGGCCAATTTGAAAGCAAGAGTTAGGTCCAAAATGGTTTAGTCTCCGACGTTCAGTCGTTGAGCTGTTCGCATCTAGTAGGCGAAACAAGGCGACAACATTTTGGTGCTTTTCGTTACTTTAGAAGAGGTGCATTTCCGCTCGCAGTTCCCGAAGAGTAAAGAAACTGGTCTGGAGTACTTTTTGTTGCTGTAGGGAAGCTATTTTACCTTTAGTTCAAGCTGCCTACTTAGCAGCCTCGCTAGGCTCGCTTTCGCACTGATACTGTGCAATCTTTACTTCTGTCTACATGTGACACATTACTAAAGTATACAGCGTTAATGTGACGCTAAGCTAACAAAACGTTACCTTAGCAATAGAATTCACCACGAAACCCTACGCAACGATTACGAATTAGTCATCTAACATAAGTTACACAGGAATAGATGATGTAGGCACTAACCTTCGTGTCTCCTTGAACTACAAATCCTAGTCTAACGCCAAACGTACAGGATTTCACACTGAATGCTTGTATGATCAAAAAACACACAGAACATATTTCAACGCAAACGCACCTTCTACTATAACTTGTATAAAGGCTGTATGATAACTGGCAAAAAGAACGCGCACGTGAGGGTGTACTTCAACTTTCATAGACACACTTATGTTTGTTTTGTTCAGGACGCGCACGCGTGTACAAACAACGTTACCCGGTTAAAGGCAGCGCGTCTACGCGCTGCACTCTAAAAAGGTCTGATCAGAGGGACACCGAACAGAAACCTGGTCAAAAATTTGACTAGATCCGGTTCAAAAATGAACCAATCCTGGTCAATCCTGAACCAAATCTTGTCAAATAATTGATCAGATTTCTGTTCGGTGCCCCTCTGATCAGATTCGGTTCAAATTTGACTAGAACTTTTTAGAGCGTGCACATAACCCGATAACGCTTGTGCACGCGCGCACATTAAAGAACTTGTGCTGTATTTAAAAAGCGCGCTTTTTCTCTATGATTATGAGACGCGATACGGCGTACATTGAGGCTAATTCTGTGTACCCCATACCCAGACAAGTCCAATAAATGGCAAAAATGTTAGAGAAAGTACACGCAAGAAAGAAACGACTGTATATGTTGGTCGAGACACTGCAAAGCTGGACCTTCTTTTGGCCTCCATGGATGGACGTTCCGCCATTTTGACCTTTGACAATAAATACTCTTAGCTCGACCCTCTCCGGCCGTCCTCTACCTACGGGCTTGAGCAACCCAACATATCTAAGATTGTCTAAAACCAATCTTAAAGTTAAAGGGTCTTAAGTTATTTTTGGTTCCCATGTTCAATTTTTATCAAAATTATTATATAATTTTACCGGATTGAGGATATAACATTGATAAGTTTACCAACAAAATCTGATATTAAAAGCACTGTTCCAACCTTGTTGTTTGCTGGACTTATATCCTAAACACCACTTAGTCTGCCGTTTATGTCACACAATATAGTGAAGTTTAATAGGGTGGATTGTGCTAGGCATTGGTAGGGGCAATTGCCATGCTTGTGAACCATTCGGGATGGGGAATTGTGATTGTGGGAATTGCTCGGGTGTCAATTTTCTAGTGTGACAATTTTCCGTGGTGGCAATTGTCCGGGTGGGAGTTGTCCGGTCACAGTTCCCCAGGGTTCCATTCTCGGTCCTCTGTTTTTCATTCTTTACATAAATGACCGGCGTTACCCTAGCGATACGGTTCATTTCATTTTATACGCCAACAATTTTAATATTTTCTGCCTTCATGATACTCAAAGAACTTTGATTGAAATTGTTCAAAATGAATAGACAGGTTCGTGAATGGTTTTGTGTAAATGAGTAATTACTCAATGTAAACAAAACGGACTCAATTCTTTTCTGTACTCCGACTAGATTGCTCAACCATACTATTCGTAGTACTGTTATGTGTTGGGCTGAGGTCCCATTTTGAAATTGTCTATTTCCTTGGTGTTTTAATCGATAGCAATCTTACGTGGAACCGTCACATTCAGTCTATCTTTAAAACAGTTTCAAGGTATGTTGGAATCATTACCGTCGGGGTCATAAACTCTTCCGCAAGACCCTTGTTATCTTGTTAATACTCCTTATTTTATTAATCAGTACTTATCTTATTATGCTGGTAGTGGGATGGCTTTTACTACTCTAAGATTAATCCCCTCTTAATTCTACAAAAAGACCATTTAGTTTAATACTTTATTAGTGACCTTTCGCTTAATGCTTAGGCCTAATTATGGACCTTTCCATTCCTCTCCAAACTCTTTTGCTTAAGCCCCTTTCACAATTGGCGCACGACTACTTGCAACAATTTAGTGGTGCGACAGGGCCTAAAAATCTTCTACTTGATCGTAGAGAGCTTTCTCAAATGCAACAGGGGTGGTTAAAGAGAAGCGTCTAGAAACCACCGTTGCACAATCTCGGCACATATGTTCATGCTAGTGGAAATACGTTTACACGCGAGTAATGCACGAGTGATTGCGATCGGATGACGCCATCTCATAAATTGATGTGATTATTCTCATGGTCGTGCGAGCTGACGCACGGTTGGATGAGAGCGGTTGTGCCATCAATCGATCTCTCGTACGAGCGTTCGTGCGAACATTCACCAGTATAAAACCGCCTCAAACTTGAATCCTCATCAAAAAGTCGATGCCAAACAGAGAAGATGCCGCCCAAGAAGACGAGCAAAGCCACCAACAAGCAGAAAATGAAGGGGAAGAGAAAGTTAGCTGATGTAGAGGTCATAACGCTGAAGAAATGAAACTGACGGCCTTGTCTTCCTATATACACCAATAGGAATATTCGCATATTTTTTCACACAGTGGTACAAAGGTAGCACAACGTTGCAAGGTCGAATGCGAGTTGTCTATCAACAGTCTCATGGTCGCATTTTACACACACACACAACCAAACGCACGACTCACCGCGTGAGATCTCAAGCACACGTGCAAGTGTTGCACCACCAAAAACAGATCAAATGCGATATTGGGTTCGCAAAACCTGGTGCGTTGCGCCGCGCGATACCTTGCAACGTTGCACAACAGTCTTACTTCCCTCAATGCGACCTAATACGAATGGATCGGTCGCAATCGGTCGCGTCTGAATTTTGAACATATTCGTCACTCAGAGGAGACCTGGTGCGACCGCCTGCGCCACTGCAACGAATGCGACTCCTTGCTCGATACCTTGCGAATGCCCGTGCAACAGCGAAAAAAAAAATGGTCGCAATCGCTCGTAAACAGGTCTTGCGCCAATTGTGAAAGGGACTGTAGCTCAACATTCTCCCTTTGCTCGATATTTATAGATATCAAGTTTGTATTTTTATGTAACCTTGGATGAAGAATAATCTTCACAATATCTTTAGATCCAGTTTTCAATTCCTACACGAAACCCATACTCACCTTACTCGTTTCAGGACTCCCCCTCTTCTCGTTCATTTAGGTTCACCTCTTCCCAACACGCAGTTCACCGATCCTATCTCATGACCCCCCCCCCCCCAACCATCCCTGAAACTCAAGGATGTCACCCTTCGTGCTTATTCAAGAAATCTCTGAAACCTTATTTCAATGAATAAAATTGTTGACTTATTTCTATTTACGTTCATGACTGTGTACATTTATATATAATTTTGCGTTGATTTTGTGAAATTGTAATTATGTCTCTGTTCAAGGAGGAGTCATACCGCAAGCTCCATGGAGCTTTCTCTGAGTTCTTCCTGAGTAGCTTCCAGCTCTGTTTTGATTTATGTGTGTCTTTAGTTGTATAAAAAAATCCTGAGAAGCGTCCTGAATAAATGTTGAAGAAAATGAAATTGAATTGAAGAAGGGATACTTTGTTCATGATATGACAGATCAGTGTCTTCTGAAAGCTTTTTGTAATTGAATTAATCAATATGAAAAAGTAAAGATAGCAGCTGGCTGCTTCACTTTCTCCCAGTATCAATAGCTATTGGTGATTTTACGCACAGGGTATTTTTCTACTAATAAAGAAAGCACGGACACCTTTGCTGTTTTAACTCAGTAATGGTGTACTCTGTTAACAGCCTCTTCCTTTATACATTAATAAGTATGTCTTTTCAAGATACTAGATGAGTACGTAGGTCTGCCATTTCTGTACTGCATCCCTTAAAGATGGAGAGACTGTTCTAGACAGGAATTACCATTTGAAGCTCATTACCCTTCGAATGCAATATTTTTAATACCAGTATATGCTTTGGTGAACCTATAAAAAGAATGTTTGATATTATATTTTTCAAATAACGTTTTGCAAAGTTCTTAAAAGTTACTCATATTACCGGAGAACTGAAGTAACTTGCAATGAAAGTTTGTGGGAGGTATTTTACTTATGTATTTCTGCTTGAACCATAATAACTTTTATCATAAACAACTGCATGAGATATTTAGTAACACACTATAAGCAAGAGTTAAAGGATAATTTGGCGGATTGCTGACGCATTCGACACATCGAATTAATCAAGAAACGTTTACGTTGGACCTTGGGTTTTGAAAGAGCGACTGTGGTTTATCTTATTGACCTGACGTACGATGTCATGCAGGTAATAACCCAATGCTTTCTCATAACTATTTTTATTACACACCAATGAGCCCCCAAAATGATTGCTTTAAATTTCAAGCCACGACCTATTCGAAAATATGTAAATGTTACCCACTTCCACTTAATAAATATTGTGTTCCCTTTTTTGTTAAGTCTATTCCAAATAAATTATTAACAAATGTCTATTTAGGTATATTTGCTTGCTCATCATCCTCTGTGCTGTTTCACAGAATTCTCCGTATTTTTATCTCTGTATATTTTATACTGCAGTCATTATTATAACCCCAATAATCAAAGATGTTCTCTCCATTGCCACCGTTGTAGTCGCCGTTTGCATTGTTATGTGTACAAAGTATGTGCCTGCTTCCACTCTGAAATCTATGGCAATAACTATGACTATAATCATGATAGAAACCACCGTACCACCAGCCACCGCGGTGTCCTTCCGCACAGTCGTAGCTCCTTTCATCATTGTCCTGGTCGTGTGTACTGAACTCTATATTTACAGAATCATAAAGGCTATGACCTTAATAAAACACAAAGAGAGAAGAAATCAGAACAGATGCTGTTATAGTGAAATAAAATGAAGAGTCATTTGTTGACCCAGACTTTACATTGCTTTCCAATTTTGTAAGACAACTAGTCCACGAGAAGAATTTGACGTAAGTCATTCTTCAAACCAACTTGATATAAACAAGGCCTAGGTAGTCAAGACGGAGGGACAGGGGTTAGCAGACATTTCTTTGCTCTAAGATTGTTCAGGGTGGTCATTATACAGCAAATAAAGGGTAATTCTTTACCATCTGGCCTTAGCATTAACTGTTATACTGTAAGGTTACTAACTGCTTCCCTGATCGTAGCATAGGAGATCTTTATAATAGCGCCAGAAATGTTAATTCAATATTCACTTGATCATTGATAACTTGATTTCCAGTACTGACCTAAACCTATTTACTTCAAAATGCGTTTGTTTATAGTTTGTTTATAGTTGGGACACCCCTTAGACCCCCAGGACGTCACCTGCACAAGGTGGCGAAGGAAGGATTCGCTCCGGGCGCAAGCTATTACCGATGCGGATATGCACAATTTACTCCCTTTCTGGATGTATCTAGGGTGAGCTTCAAACATCATTTTCTGTAGTGCCCCCCCCCCCGTCACCATCCTCTGGCGGCGCCACTGACTTTGTACTTATTTTCATTTAGTCAATTAAGCACGTAACCGGAATTTAGTAAAAAATTAAAATTAGATTTGGCTAAGAAATGGCAACTTCTGGTTCAAGGTGAAGTGTATGCAGATGTAAAACTAGATTCTCAGTTGGTACCCAATTGATCAGATCCCATTCAAATTAAATCGGGTATTAGCTAAGTGTATTTCTGTATACACAATCAGGGTCGGAAGTTTATCGTCAATTATTGGCGAGAAACCGTTACAACCCAGGACAGTGTTAATATGATAAACGTTGACCAAAGTCTGTTAAGTTACAAATCAAAGCACAAGTTTGTTTGAGAAAAAAAAAAGTGTGCGGCCGCCCCTACCTCCGCAAGCAAATATAAGTGTACATTTTAACTTTATACATTCATTCTAACTGATATATTATCATTCCTACAGAGCTCTCTTAGTCGACATTTACACAATTTTTGGTTGAATTTATCAAACTGGTAAGATTATCGGAATAATAAATGTACTTAGTATGCAAAAAGAACACAATCTTGGTTTAAAAAGTAAAATTACGAGTCTTACCTACGTATGGTGTGATAATTTAGCCTACCTGTTACATTACTCCTTGGTGAGTGTGATTTATTAATTCAAAATGGTAGTGGTATTTTCCACAAACAGGTATGTGAGTAAATATGCAGATTAGTAAAATGTGGGCGAAACAGCCTACATATCCCAGTACGAGAATGTAGGGATGGCAACAATTGATATGTTCAATGAGACAAAGATTACTTAAGCTTAATCAGCTAGGACTCTTTGTTTGCAATTGCAATTTTATACATACCCCTGTTTCCAGACCAAGAACCCACTTCAGTTACTTTGTATTTATTGGTCTCATCGTCGATACGAAACCTTTCGTTCTTGTGGTAATACGAGGTTGATGACAATACATAGTCAAAACGGTATTCATATGTAGCTTGGTTTGAAAGATGATAAATCTTTTCATTCCCAAGCCAGAACTCGTGTTGTAAATTGCCGAACCCCTCTTTGTAAGAAATCCAGTTTTGATAGAAGTCAGTGGAACCATTAACACGACGCTGAATTACCTTTGAATGATAAAAATGAAGACAAAATTAAACCTTCATTGATAATATTACGAAAATAAGCAAAATGTTATTGAACTCATTTGAGTGTAAACATTTGACACTTATTCCAATAGTAAAATTAAGTCCTAATAATAACTATGAAGCTCTAGATATTTTACAAGAGAAGAGAGAAGACGTTGATGTTAAATTACGTTCCTAAAAGTTTGACATCGATTAACTAAAGACAACAAATGTAGGTTGTAGTGTCAAAAAGATCGTCTCGAAGCTGCTAAAATTTACACAGGATACATCTAAATATGTTCATTTCAAGGAATTTTAGAACTGCATAGGAAAGCGATACGAGAACAAGGGAACAGAATTTCTTTCGACGTGGTACTCGCGTACTTATAAGAATAGTAAAAACCAAATTTATTTTTAATATAATACAGAAAAACTGATTCTAAGCATTCTGGTGAAATGTTCATTCAATTCCCATGTTCGGTTCTCAAGATATTAGCAACTAGAGTTATCACATTTTCTACCAGAAGTCAACTTGTAGCAAACAAGTGTGATGTCATGGCTTCACAATGACAACCAATGTCTTGTATTTCTTTATTTTCAATCCTATTGTTTTGGCCTTGGAGTGATAAGGGTTAATATCTTGCCCCCAAGGCAAACAAAGTTTTAAAAAAATTCAGTGCCCAGGATGCATATATGGTATAAATATTTTAGAGTTTTGTTGTATAAAATTGGTAGAACATATTAAAGAAAAACAAACATTTCCCTTCAATGTGAAGCCATCATGACATCACACCTGCTTACTTAAAGTTCACTTTTGGTAGAAAATGTCAACTTTAATTGCTTATATCTCGAGAAACGTTCATGGAAAATGCATGAAAATTTCACAGAATGCTTAAAATATGGTCCTATTTAGTATATCAAACATAAGTTTGGGTCTGGACTATTCTTTTTATGCCGTGCCGTAAGAGCTGACAAATAGTCGATTGTCCGTTCTATTGTTATATTTTGATTTTATAACAATCAAAAAGTTTACAGTCTCAACATATTCAAATTTCAGTATTACACAAACCATGATTTGCAACTGCATATTTTGATTTACAACTGCCGGAAGTAGGGGTATACTCAACTTTAAAGTTATATTTAACTTTGTAGTGAAAGGCAAGGTATTATCTGACTTACCGTCCAGCTTCCTCCATCGATAGACATATTACAGAAAACATCAAACGGTGACCCATTCCATCCAGTTGGGCGGATAGCGTATACGCCATCTTGTGTGTTACCGGAATTGTACACGTCATTACAATCGGTAAAGCTTGTTGATGCATCCGTTGGTGAACTGTCGTCTTCTTCTTCCCATTGACAAGCTTGAATTGTTCCAAATGTGGAATAAAATATTAAACTTTATTAGATCTTTATTGTACTTTCTGTTCTAAAGTAATGCAAGAACCTACCCTACAAAGAACACATATTTCAAGCTGTGGTTGTCCGTTTAGTCCACTGCTAGACAGGATACTTAAGTGGGGAGTTGGTATCATGGGGGCACATCTAAAGTGAACAATTATTTTTCTTTTCATAAATGTTTCGAGGACAGGTTTCCACAGCAGCTACCCCATCGCCCTCTTCGTCTGGACAAACGTGTAAAGTGCTTACCTGAATCACTTCCATGCATTCCAACAGTAGCGATAGTGTATTCACTCCACTCATCACTGATTCGAAAGGAGGTATACTTCATGTTGCAAGATAAACCATTTTCCAGCGTTATGTTAATATAAAGCTCATACTGTGCTTGATTTGTTATGTAGGAGATTTTCTCATTACCAAGCCAAAATTCCGTAGACAAAAATCCGAAACCTCTCTTGTAGTCATTCCAGTCTCTATAAAAACCAACGGAACCATCAAAGCGACGAAGAATGACCTATTAGGACCACGCGTGAAATAGAAGAAAAGGCTGCTCACTATGCTGTGGTGACTTGTTTTAGTTTGCTTTCATAAAGAATTATCGGTTCTAGTACGCCCTGTACGAATACGGTTTGAACTAATTTTGCCCTTACGTTGTATGCACGTTAAAGCTGTTAAAAATATTTAGCATTTAATCAATGTATGTATAGGAATTGACAAAGTTGTGAGCTAAATGATCTAGGGACTTGACATTGACAATGAATCTTACCAGGGTTAAGAAGTGGGCGTAAAATGTATTTAGAAAAATACTTGATTCCTAAGAACTGTTTTAGAGAGTACAGATGCAATGCAGCTTTATTCAAATGAGTTTCATCATTGCAAATTTGTGAGCAGTTCACCAATACTTAATGGCAGTTAAGATTACCGTCCAGCCTCCAGAATCAGCTTCATTATCACAGTAAGCTTCAAATGGTTCTTCGTAGCCGTCTGGTTTTATAAGATATACTCCATTCGATACTGATGACAAGCAAGAATCACGGACTTCAGTACAATCTCTGAGGTACTGGGGTTTTTGATAGAAAATGAATGTTGACCCTACATGAAGACAGTATTAAAATGCTTGGTAAATTCCTTTTTTCTCGAATTAAAAGATTCCGAATGCTATCAGACTGATAAATAATTTTCATTCCAAAGATTTATATCCAGAATAGGAGAATCATAAGTAAAGTAGGCTCATATATCGAGACAAAAATTGTGCATGATACATCACATTTGTTTTTCTGGAAGCTAAAATTGTATAATCTACACAAGGTAAGATTTCAATACGCAATTTGTAGATTGCGACGTTCAGTAAGGCAGATTCATACAAAAGGTCCTATGCTGAGTAATTTCATTACCTTACTATATTAAACTTATACTTACTCTAGAGCAGGAAAGAAAGAGAGAGGTTTTATTCGCCCTTAATATATCACATTGAAATATACAGTTACTGAGCATTTTGTGAGTTTTATATCAGATCTGGGTTTTCTATAACGAATACACATTTTAACTCGTTATTTTGATTTGGATGGGGCTAGATCAGGCAAGAACATGCAACTAAAGTTGTCTATCATCATACTTGTTTTACACACTCTTTAAAACGCCCTAGTTAATCGGTGTATTACACAGAATTTTGCCAAGTACGTAACTTTATTTGCATTAAAAAAAATTATTTTGGCTTATTTTTGACAATGATTGACAAGATTCCCGTCTTTTCAAAGGTTGATAAGATCCTTACGAAGACAAACGTAGAAGGCTTCGAGGAAATGTGTTAAGTAAAATATTTTAAGAGTGTAGGCACTAAGTGAAATAAAAATGCGTTTTGAAAAGAGCGTTTAAACCTTGTCTATAATGTTACCTTGTCCGTCAATTGCACTGTCACTCAGTAACTGGTCATTCTAAACACAAAAGAATAATTGCACAAGGTAGTAAGATGTCGTATCAAAGCGATGTATAAGTTAAGTAACATCGAAAATATACGTTGACCAATTTTGAAACCGAAACAGTTCTGTCCACAGAGAATTTATAATCATCCTAGAGAAAATGCAAAATAACCTTACAAACTAAAACCCTTATACTGATTTTGAGTTCATTCCCTTGTGAATGACACTGTTGCAGTCCAAGTTCTTTTGTAAAGCAATTAAGTGAGTGTTTCAAAATATTGAATCAAACAAATAATATAGGAGTAAGAATGTTTATTGTCCTTCTGTATACTGATATGGTAACGGGAGTGTATGCCCATAGCAGAGCTTAAGAGAGTAACAGCCGGCTAAAATTAACTTCTTACAAATGCAATGACGATTAGCATTACAGCAGTTACTATGATGAGACTTTGGAATTGTTGATAAATGAGACATATCTGCACCCTTTCCGTCGAAGCAACATAGGTGGCAATAATCCTGTTCTCAAAGATCTAGAAAGATTCGGCAGTATTCTTAAGCATTGCAGTATCCATACTGGCAAACCAGTTTCTGTGATCATCGCTCCTTCCACTTGAAAACAAATATTTCTCAGATTCGTATAACATGTAAAACATCATCAACACTCCGCAATTTGCGAGAGGCAATCATTTCGAATTTGTAAGCTGTATTCATCATCTTGCTGTCGGCAAAGTCGTTATCAAGTTACTATTTTATGTAATGAACTTGTTCATTTTTAGTTTGGGACAAAACAATAAACGAACTAAAATTTTCAGCAGACGTCTTTTTTCTCCTCCCGACGAGAAGATCCAAATGGATTCGCACAAATGAAAAACAGTTCTTTTATAAAATGCATTCTAATGAAAAGTTCCGTTCTTTGCCCCTTAAAATCACTGAAAGAGTTTATAGATAAGACAACGTTGGATCATTACTTCAATCCAAACTTTGGTAGAGAAAACTGTCAACGTTCTAGCCGTCTCACTTCGGGTCGAATTGTCCCTTAACGGAAAACTATTATCAAGCTACAATGTGTAATCATTTACCATAATGATTCTATGAATCTTACAATTTGTAAGGTGTCTTTGTAAAGCAAACAGTAATTTAGCAACATTTTAAAACATTTTTAAACAATACCCATCCTTTTCTTTGATTATTAAATAAATTTTGCAGAATATTCTTTTTTTATCAAAAAGAGAATAATAACACAAAAAGTAACTCATAATCTGCTGCGATCGTGTAGTAGAGATAGATTATGTCTACCTTACCAAAGTGATTCCGATTAAGCACTTAAGCTAAACTTAAACAGATAAACTGGATTTAGTTGCAATATTGTTAGCAATACTTTCGTTGAATTTGATGCAAATAAAGGTAAAACATTTATAAAAATCTTCATAAAATCCATCTTAGTATAGAATTGTTCCTCGAACTTTTCCATTTGTGGCCCATAAATTGATTTCATACAGGCACTGCTACTCGAGTGCTTGTATGAGAAAAATTCAAATGGCAGCACAACTACCATTTGATGCATAGCATACCTAAGAATTTTCCCTCAAAATCACTTCCCTCCAAGTTGGTGGGAAATGGCCAAGTTGCATCCCAACGTTCGTTAATTTGATCACTCATGTTTCGGACATTACATTTCCAAAAGAAAATTTAATTAAGGCAAGTTCGAAGTTATTTGATACTTTTGCCAGGGGCAGTAGACTCCCAGCGAAAGCTCTGTGGCAAAACGTGACGTAAGAAAGGTCATCAGGTCATGGTACACCTTCTAGAGAGGAGAGACAAGTAAAACAGCGAACTGAATAAGGAGACTATACTGTGGCCAAAACATTTATTACACATGAGGTCAACGTATTAGGGTCAGGAAGCGAATTGGTTCGTCGAGGACCCTATATCAGAGTGAGCGTGGATAAATACCGGCGAGATTCGCCTTCTCGTTTCGACTAGCGCTCAGAGCTAAACGAAGCAGGCGTGTACTAATCCCTCCCAATCCTGCTCCCGGGACGCCATTTAACGTCTCCATCTGACGGACGTGAGTGTATGCCCAGTCTTTAGCCATTTCCTCAAAGGCTGGGAGGTTTGGAAGTTTTGCGCTCTGCACCACGGCAGCTTGACAGCTGAACCGAGCAAAGCGGACAACTTCCTGAATAGGACATCATCCTGAGTCGGACAATTTTCGGAAACAGACAATACGATACCCTATTGAAATTTACCAAATTTAAATTTTCTCAGTATCACTATGAACAGCTATGCTGAACAAATAATTCCAGTCCCCAGAAAAATTTTCAAGTGGTCCACGGAGATTTGATCCGGGGACCTCTAGTATGCAAGGCAGAACATTCAACCACCGAGCCAACTCCACCCACAATCCGGAACATCACTTGCTGTCGTCACCTTTATCCCATGACTTGATTAAGTAATGTCAGTAAACTTTGAAACCATGGATTCTAACCGATAAAACGTTGCATTTAAATTGTAAATAAAATAGGAGAATATGTTTAAGACGCTTTATGAGGAGTAGATAATAATTGGCAATCTCATACTTCAGATGTTTATATGTCACTTTAACGATAAAACAGTATTGATGACAACGAAAGGTCTTATGTTTTTGCAAACAAATTTATGAATTGTTCTGAAGCTGTGGTACTTAGCTTTACATGTCATTGTAGATGTTGCTAAAAGTGTTATCGGGGCAAGGTAACAATACATTTACTAAGAGGCAGGAGATAGGTGTGAGATGAGTAAGTTCATATTCAGGTGTGGAACATTATTCAGAGTGTGTTCATCATTATCCTTCTGAATCGTAAATCAATAGCCCTAGGTGCAAGAATTTTCCATTTGCGTAGGTGATAATTGCCAGCATTTGCTTAACTCGGTTATAAACGAATAGAAATATGTTTAAAATTTGCTTCGTGATAGAAGTCTAATTTCGCAAATTTGTTTTTGTCACCTAGTGAACAGATGAAAAATCGTATTGTTTTAGTTATTGAGAACTATTTTCTGCACTTGAATAAAGAGAGTTTATTTTGTATTTTAAATCCTGTACTATTCTTTTCTATAACAAAGTCCCACATAACATGAAGATTCAAACGAATCGAGAGCTTACTTTTGAGAGTTTTTTTTTGTAATTGAAGATCCCATTTTAACGCTCCCCATTAATATACAGCTTGTATAAGGTGACATTTTTGTTTTACAACAATAAATATTGTAACTGTTACTGTGTGTGTGAAAATTAAACTTTTTGCTTGATAATTTAATTTAAAATAATTAGCAAACAGACTTTTCCCCATTACAAACATTGCATAATTTCTTGCTCACAGAAATTTGAAGTACTGAGCTTTTTTTCAAAGTACTCCTTTTTACACCGAAGATTACTGCAACTCTGATTAAATTTAAGCCATTATTTCTAGTAACAACTATACACAAGTGCTAATAAGTGAATCATTATAATGTTAACACAGATTTTTTCCACGTAAAATGCAAGGCCCAATTTCTTTTCTAAGAAGAGAAACTTTGTCAGTAAAAGAAAACCGTTGCGCAAATTGCAGATGAGTAAAATATAATTGAAATTATTTTTGTGTGCATGCTGCAGAACTGAAACACTTTTAGACAGGATAGATGAAGAGTCTGAAACTTACCCCTTTAGCAGAGAGATTGTCCAAGAAAATAGAACACACACCAAGTACGAACAAAACTGTGCGTAGATTGTTTGATGAAGCCATGGTGCCTTTTGACAGAATGAAATACAAATGTATATTCTTCAGAGAAAACAAACCTTTAAAATAGGCGTCAAATGTACAGTATGCATTAAATGCCATATTTGTCCGTCCTCTCGACAACACACAAGCGTGCTAAATTTTTAGTGTTTTTATTACGCATATAAATAATATGATCGTTTTAAAGCACCCGTGAAAGGATCTGTTTTGATATCAAGTTGATTTAAGTTACTTAAAAATAGTAAATATTTAAAAAATACACACACTTATTATACACCGAAGCTACATTGGTCTGTGTAAACCTATTTTGACAATGGGTGTTGGCGTAAAAATTTTCTATACCTTGTCCAAAGTGTAGTATAGGAATTGAAAATATTGAAAGAAGTTACGTTATTTTTCATATTTGTATGCTATTTCATACACAAAAAATTCCAAACTACTGATCACTTATTTCTCAAAATATAATCTCTATTCTACAAATACTGGATTTACTTTTAGACCACCTCGGCCAAAGTCTCAACAGCCAATGGTTTTCCAAACTAATCCATCCCTTGTATACACTTTCGTTCAAAGGTATTACCCTATTTCAAGCGGGGCCTTTGTGTTCTAAAGATTAATGGAATGCAAATTAAAGCAACGCATCCGCATAGCAAACAGAGTCCTTAATTTTGATTGATGTGTACCTTTATTTTTTCTGTTCAAAATTCTTCATCTGCTTTTAGGAGGATTCTTTTTCTTTTTTTCTTACAAAACTGTAAAATAAATAAGACTCTAGCACATAATGTCATCTAAGTAATATTTTTTTAGCAACAAAGTCTATTTGATTTCTCGTGAAGCACTTATTACACAAAAGGACAAATTGTACCGCACTGAAAAAACCCACTTCCATGAAACAAGACACGAAAAGTAAAATAAATCAAGGAATGACAAAAATGATGACATGCACTTAGTAGTACCATGCAGCTACTACGAATACGTTCATTGTTAACACTTAAAGGGAAAATACAGTCAACCAATTTAGAATTAGTATACCTGGTCATCTATGAATTCATGAATGGCTCTTTTGATTATGCGACAAGTATTTTTGTTACAGAATTGTTAAATTCAGGGAACATATCTCCTTGCTTTACTTTTTGTTTGTAATAGCTATGTTCAAAAGCATCTTCAAAGGTCATTGTAAAGAAATAAAGACAAATTTGTAAGAGTTTTCTGATATTTCAAAGCAAGTTTGAGGCGACTGATAATTGCCTTTAACAAATGAGCTGTTAACTTCATGTAAACAAGTAGATTACAGAAAATTTCGTCTTAGGTTGGGACTGGAATTCTATATGTTGACGGTTTCACGTTGGTAAATATTATGTTGTAGCCTATGTGTCAGTCATATATAGTACTAAACCCTAATGTCATCAACATAACCATCATTATACAAAAGGAACTTAGCAAAACAATTGATGGAATAATTAAAAGAATATGATTTTGCGTTCTTATCCCTAAAATAGAAATAAATTTGTTTTATTTTATAGTGGCATTGTTAAAGCTCCATTACTGTCTTTTCTTTCAGGTTATTACTTTTGAGTCATTGACAATTACAAGGAGTATTGGAATCAAAAGGTTCAAAGAATGGCTGAAGTGCAGTAATTTTTTTCAGAGGGATAACATCCTACAACAAGTTTTGTTATCCGTTTATAAGCCTGTTATAACAGGGTTAGTGTCTAGAACTTTTTTCAAAGGATCCCACCTCCCTTCCCTATACCCCTTTTTCAATTATGCGGTAGTGGTACGGTTGCGGATGATTCTGGAGTATACGATTTCCGTCAGTTTTTATGACCAAAGCGTCACTTTTTATCATCTAGGTGGTGTGATTATGGGTTCATCACGATGTTGTAGTGGTAACTGCGGTTTGACGTGTTTCGGCCTTAGAAGTGTAGGGTTGTAGTAGATGTGCGATGTGTCGGAGAATCGTTGGGGTGACAGAGGGGATCACGGAGAAATCACGTTGTATAAACGGAAGAGCGCGGTGTCCTCGAGGACACATGCGGTGGGTTTGCGGATAGTGACGGTTTCACCCTAGAATGTTCAGGGTGGCCGAAGGCTGCGGTAGCTTCGCGGTAGGTCGCGGAAATCTCAAGGTTTGCTTGCGGTCAGTATGGTTGTTTCACGGCTGAAACATGCGAATCATATTGCGATGACTTCGAGGTTCTCTGCGCCAAAGCGCGCTCTAAACCGCATAAGTGGGAAAGCGGTTTTTCATTGATAAGAGACCACCTCATACAGAATGCGTTAACTTATCTAAACGTAACGTGTTCGTTTTGAATTCAGTTTTGCTTCAGCTCATTCAATTAAACTCGTTTAAGACGTTGAAGATATGAATGAGTGAAGGGAACTTCAAGTCAGGCCCCTAGCCAGACAAGATACTGAAGGGGAAGGGGTGAACAAAATGCATTAAACTACTCGCAACTTGAAATTTTCCAGGGGTTGAAACCTTTTCTAATGGCTTCCCCACCCCTCCCCTTGGCTACAGGTTTGTTTCAAGTCATTTAAGGTGCAATGTGACGTTTGTAAGATTTGCATCGAGTGTTCAGCTATGTGCAAGATTAATTATACGAATTTGTTCCACTAATAGCAGTTTCAATCCACCATCAGATCGCATATCGTATCGATCGTGAGAGTTTTGGAATTTTGTTTCTAAGGCCTATCACATATCATCGTATGAGAATGAAATCGACTTTCCACGACTTTCTTGCAATTGTTTTAAAAAGGTTGGATTAAAGAAAACTTCATATTACATGTAGTGTTTGGTCTTGAAGAAGAGGATCATGTAACATTGCAGTGAAGTACTTAAATAATTATTCTTAAATTTCATAGCAGTTTGTCCGTTAGCCTAGCTTTATCTAAACGATGTGAATGAGATAACATTGTCAGGGGGTATACCCAGGCTGTATCTGCTATAACTAATTACTCCGTTTAATAGAGGCTCTACCTGCAAATAAGAATTCGTCTTCCCTGAGAACGAAGGTTGAAAAGGTCGTGCGTTACTTTTACAAGGGTAAAAATAAGGACCAAGAAATTGATGTACTTCCAGCCCTTCTTTTTTGAGAAGATTCTCAGTGGATGTTATCTAACACCTGAAAAGAAATGCAGTCTTATCATACGCAGGTTTATTATGATCAAGCAAAACAGGTGAATTCTATTCTCCAAGTCGAAGAAATTTCCTCTTCTCAACTCGTGTGTTTGACCATGAAGTAGTACGTAGTACCTTATTTTCCTCGTAAATAAGTTGCTTCATAAAAGTAACTTCATAAAGAATAAATATCCCAGAACCCTTTTGTTTTACATAAAATGATTATTATTTCTGATAAATAAGATATTTTGCAAAATAAATTGTAAGATTAGGCTATATGAATTAATTTCGAATACTTAACAAGGGCTTTATAATAATTAAACTTTCCTAAAGAGAAATCAAGACTCGCCAAAAGAGCTTCAGCCCTGACATGGCATGGAGGCGTAAGCAAGTATTTAACAAGCATTTGGGGCCTTTTCGTTATTATTTTCCATATAATTATGTCAACAAGATTTTCTTTCATATAAAGTTTGCATGAAATACAGATTTTGAAAGTAAATTCCTACCAAAATTGGGCGATAATGGGAACGTTACAATGTGACCATGATAAATCTTAGCGGGGTTTTGCAGATGCATAAATGAGACAACTGTTCAGTATGACTACATCGATATTAAAGTAATGAATGGAAATGCTTAAAATGTAAAAGATAAGCACATTTCCATTTAAAGAGGTCTGAAGACCGACAGGTTGGTCAGTTAAGTTTTCCTTATCGGACGTAACTCAGTTTTACAAACCCCAAGTTCCAGTTTTCTTATTTATTTTTTTCTTAATATGAAAATATCGAATATTGAAAGTAAACCAAGGACTGAATGTGCATGAATTTAGGAAATAAGTAATAAAATATTGTCACATGCCATTTCTCAATTAGGATCACGGAGTTTAATTCTTAGGAGGTGGATGAAGTACCATTTGTGATTATGGATAGGTGGTCTTAGGGGAGAGGGTGTCATAAGTGCATCTAAGGTGCATTACGACGGCCGATAGCTCAAGTTTGCACGTATGGTGTCGAGGACCTGCAGCAGATCTCCTGGCGGGGTTTAGACGCGGAGCCATCGGAGGCTTCCGCAATAATAGATAATAAGAATGCCGAAAATTTGCTCCATATGCTCTGTTCATCATATTCTAATCTTTTCAGATTTGTGCAAGAAGCCTCCCTAAAATTTTTGTGCCCCCTTGAAAATTTCAAGTTGCCATTGGCTCAACTTATTTTCACACATCTCTGAACTTTTCAAATCCCTGAAGTTTTTCCGCCCACCTGGAAGCCATCCCGCCCCTTCAGTATCTTCTTAGGCTACTGGTCTACACAGCAGGCGAAAGGGTGCTTAAAGGAGCTCCGTAGTAATAACCTTATTACAGTGCTCCTCAACTTACTGCCTTTGATACCCCTTCCTTGGTGAATAGTTTTTCCCTAACTAGCATGGTAAAACCTGAAAAGGACCCCACAAGTCGGTCTGCGTCCGTCAGGTATGGAAGTCGTGGGCATCCACCTCATGCCTGTATGGAAACTTCGAATTTGTTGGATAAAGTGTTCGAATCAGTCGTATTTGTTTTATCATTTATTTTGTAAAGCCTATAGATTGATGTCCCCGACTAATGGCTACCAGTAAACTTTGTACGTTATCTTGGCCAGATATCAATTCTGACTAATGATTTACTTGCGAGAACATTTACTAGAAACTTTACTTTTTTTCTCAGTGATATACTAAGGAGTTAAGTGTTCATAACTGTACCAAACAGAAAAAAATCAGTGGGCTAAGTCCAAGTTTGAGCGCTTCCTCAGTCTTTAATCTCAAAAAGAAAGGCAGAACCATCTGATGAGAGAGTTGCGACAACTCGATTCCCAGTAAATACACGTCAGGTGACACATAAATATCACTTTAGGGAAAAACATCATGCACCTCGTGTGTATCTGTACACTCACTGTGCCGATGGGCATAAATCGGAATACTGATAAAAACCAGAGGAGTACCTAGCATATTCATCCCATGGAAGTACTACCTCGGAGTACTTCCATGGTAACCATGAGCGAATGCTTCTGTGACACCTTAGGGTAAGGATGGCAGTGGCATTACCCTTAGTCAAGATCAAAGGTACATTTTACCCCTTCTGTTCCACTCAAATTGAATAACGCTTTAACATAAATAATTACACAGAAATTTATGTGGCCCCTAGCCATGAGATCTACACGTCCCCAATCACTCCTACTTAATCCACAGACAAAAATGAAATTGAATTATCTAGCTACTTTATTTTATTTTCACTTGACTTCCTTTAAAGCAAAGGTGACGTCAGGTAGATTACAGGGGTTCCCCTCCTGTCAAGGAAGGCTGGGCTCCTGTCAAGGAAATTTTCCACCTTCTTTGTAACGGTTAAGTATGTAATCCACGGCCGCCACCAATAACCCCGACGGTTTATCTGATTTTGCTTTTATTGAAGGTAGATTCCTCAATATGACCTAAATTACATTAACCTCCAATTCTTAACTGCTTCTACAAAACAATCACAATTTTCAAATTTTGTTCAATTACAACCTCAGATTCTTATTTGTTTGTGTTGTCGTAAAAAAAAAAAAAACATCCGAAATTTTCGGCACGCAAAGCGCAGTAAAAATTGATTACACTTTCCCCATCCTTCGGCAACCCGTCTTTTTTGTCGGTACTTTGGGTTGTTCTTCCATTCGGCAAATCCTTGGGCCGCTCCTTTTAAGTTAGCGTATTCCTTCTAAATGTTATATGATCGTCAAGTAGGGTCCATGAGAAAACACTCTATGTTTTCATTTCCTTTGCGGACTGGGGTATCATCCTCAAAAGTTCTGGGGCATTTAAAACTTGTTGACATTATGAATTAATCATTTAACTATCTCCAAATAACACATGATGCATGGATGTTTGATTTAATAATATCACTTAACATGTTCATCATTACATGATCAACACATGTCATGGATAAGTGCGCTTCGTGGGTTGACGAAAAATCGCATTTCCAGAAACTTGGCAATGCATTGCACTAGAAGCTGTGTTTGTGAATAAAAATTGCCTTGTTGCAGTCTGCATAAGTACCACATTTTAGTCAAAGTGGAGGGCAAGGGGAAATAGTCACATGCCTCTGTAACACTTCCCCTGTCCCTAATCCTGCTGATGCTTACAGGACTCCTGAGTAAAATCCCAATTAAAAGCCTAGGCATTGAAACGATTACAAGAAAACATGTCCTCCTCTCCCGAAAATTAGTTTATCCTTTTCATATGAAAGAACCTTCTTAAAATTGCTGATAAATCAAAGGGCATTGATGTCACTTTATCAGTCAATCGGTGACTCTAAATATTCTTAAAAATATTTAGTCCTAGCGCGATTTGCGGGCATCTTCCTTTTATAAAGCAGGTTCATAATTAATGGAAATATATACCAGAATTACTGTTTAAACATCTTATTTAAGAACTAAGAGACTACTAAAGCTGTCAGTTCCCCATTTAATACCCTTTTCCCAAATCTATTCTGTTAGTTCTGTCTACGTTTGTGGAACTGTAAAGATTGCAATTTTTTTAACGCGCTTTCAGTCACATATGGGGATGGGGCGCTTCAAAAGATTCATTTTAAAACGTACGTCAATTTTAAACAGTAGTCTGGTGTCTTAAGACTTGGACTAGAAATTTTGCGTTACTGGATCCTCACCTAGGTGATGCCAAGTACCTTCAACCACAAAGGGGCGATACCTTCATGAGGAGTATAAGTACTTGTGGGAACATTTCTTTAAAGGTGATCAGTCGTCTTGAAATATTCTTTGTGACGTCAGCCTTTTCTTGACATGTTTCTGCAGTCGTCACTGTTCAAGGATACACCGTACAAGTAGCTATGATGACATCGGTATAGCTAGTAGGTATACAGCTACAAGCCGTCTCTTCTTGCTTACCGATTAGCTATACCATGCTTGTACGGTGTATCCTTGAACAGTGACGACTGCAGAAACATGTCAAGAAAAGGCTGACGTCACAAAGAATATTTCAAGACGACTGATCACCTTTAATACTGAATACCAGAATTTTCTGCTCGCTTCGAGTCTGCACCAAGGGTGGTCTCAAAGTGATATTACCTGTTCAAGAAAAGGGAAATAATGTTTTTCTTTATTTGTCAATACACTAACTATGCTATTCATGGATGGAGTTGTTTTTGTAGTGACTGAAAAGGTAGTGTGAATGGCAAATATAAAGAAACAGTGCAAAAACAGTCAAAATCTGGAGGCTATTTTGAAAAAAAAACCGTCCTCATTACAAATAGCTCAAACCACGCCTATCACAACACTATTTGAATATTCAATGACCACGCAGCTGTGTGTACCGAAGTACTGTACATGGGCTTATATTCCCTCGGTTATCCATGCATTAGCTGGTAATAAAGTGATTGTGAAGGTTGTTTACTGCACAACACTCTTGAGGGTTTGAAACAAAAGCACATATTTTCATCATAACACCCGTGTTAAAGAATTTCACCCTAACAGTATTCAAGAATACTTGCATACTAACGCTTGTAACGGTAACCAGTTACACCTCTATACTCTTGCTTACTTCCCCGCATCCCAAGTCTTTGTCCTTGAATGGTAGGCTAGGTCTACGTATCACATAATCTACGTAAACTGGACAAGGATACATATATTGACAACAAATGTGTTGAATTTGTAGATCTCGGTAACTAGCAAGGGGACTAACCTCAAGTATGACAATAGTCGTAGTAGTAAAACCGTACGGCTCTATTCAATTTCCTCTGTGAGCAATGTGTTTTTTTCCCTCGGTCACCTTCAATTGTTGTAGATGGTTTCTCCAAGAGTTTCCAATATGTAAAAGAATTTGTGTTTGTTGTATCAGGACTCCCTGGTTGAATCAAGGCAACTGTGTACATTTTAGGTGGGAAACGTAACATGGAAAGAATGTCCAGGTAGTAGCTCCATGTTATGACCTTGAGACGGAGGTTATAAGCATCTCAGATGTCAGACTCCAAGCTGATATCGTTGACCATCGATGATTTGAATGACTCAAGAATTGTTCAATATTATTCGTCGGAGGTAGTACTCACATATCATATCGCTGGCCAGTCTCATGGGTAAACTGAGCAAAAAACACTCCTCGATGATCACGAAAGCTCACTAACTGCACAAATTTTAAAGTCCTTCCCCTTCCAGATAGCAACCCTTGCTGATGCTTAGTCACTAACTGTGGTGTTATCGAGTAGCTCACAAGGGCTGTAGTTTGTTCCAAAATTGGTCGGGTGGGCTTCAACAGAAATTTCTCCTTCCGATGTACTATCATGAAGCCAATAAACCTTTCGGATATTAGCTTCATGTTACTATAGTCCTACAGTCAGTTTTCAAGTACTCAGGCTATAGCTTGAATATCATGTGTTCAGTGTTCGTTCACTGACATATACGTTGGCACCTTTCGTTGCGCTGCCTTTTGCATATTCATATATTAGAGCACTCCCATTGGTTTGTTCACCCATGAGTGGGATTGATTGGAATAAAGATTGTGTGGAAACATTTTCGATTTTCAAAGTTTTTATCGTTATATTTATGATAATTGAAACAATATTTGGAACAACTACTTCTGTGAGGGATCTTTATTTATCTTTTTTTGTTCGGATGAACTACTTAAACGTTATTCCAACACTTTGGACAAGGCAGTGTGTTATGTATTTCCCTTTCTTAAACAGGTAATATCACTTTAACGGACACTAGTAGCCAGCCGTTTTCTCATTTGTTGCTGATGAAACTGTAGGAAATGACCGTCCTAATTTTGATTTAAAGGGGTAAGGAACCCTCCAATTGAAATATATACAGTACGCGTGCTTCTTTTTTAATTTCCTCAGGTAAAGCCTATGATTAACCGTCGTAGAATGCATCTTTGCTGATATAGGCCTGTGTTGGGGCTTCCACGTCGGTAGCATTCCTGGTGGAAAGTTGTCTCAAAATTAATTTCTGTTGGGTAGCATGTGTGAAATTTTTGTTACGATCCAAACTCAACCCTAAAATGACAGTCGCCATACCCCTTTCCACCATTCCATGAGATCGTTATTCCGAGATAGGCTAAAAAAATGGTGAAATTGTTGTTTTGTGGTTTAGTCAATGTGCATCTTGTGTCATTTAATGATAGTAAAATGTTTTTTATCAAATTGTGCAATTTGTAAGTATTCCGGACCCCTGGACTCTTACCAGGGAGTTTTCCCGTGATCCCACCAGGCTGGAGGGCGCCCCTGAACCTTACGTCCATAAGTAGGCGCTTCACTTTCCACTTTCACCCCGCTTATGCTGTTCGTAATGCAGGTGTCCCCCCACCCCTGACGGGAAGGTAGTGCTAACTGATTGCCCCACTGAGAAAATTCTGGTGATACCACTGAGCCGTCGTAACGGTTTTTATTCGGTAAACTGGCAAGAGATAAGGTAAATTTATATGCAACTGGGCCTGGATGTAACCTCCTCCTCCCTCCGAGTTCATTCAAACCTATTCTTTGAAGTTTGAAAACACGAGGTATTTTTCACAGTTGGAAAAAACGGCTCAGTCCTACCCCACCTCTATAAAACAAAGCATGATGAACACCTATAACTGCATTGAAACAATATTATCGCGGATGACCCATCAGCATAAGCATTTAAACAAGTGGTATAAAGACATATCTCCATGTGCCTCTAGGTTCGCCCTCCTTAGCGCTGGCTGCAAATGACAATTAAACTTAAATGAGAGGAACGTTTCACATGTTGTACATATTTTCCACAAAAACAACCGTAGAGTTAGATATCAAGAAAAAAGGAAAATTTCTTCTTGCCCTCTTTTAAATTTTATCGAATTTCTTATGACAAATGAAAGCAGGTGTGCCTTATCATTCAAGACAACCAATATTCTGATTTTTTGATTGATAGCAACCTTTTACCATGGATTCAGTTTAGACTGTAAGAAGTTAATTGCTGAGAAAATTAAGTTGACGCTTCGAATAAAAGCTGCATTGAAACTTCTCTTTCCTTTTCAGCGGTTCTTTTCGACGTGCATGATCTGGCTTCCTTGAAATACAGAGAAGTAATGTAGTATTAAAATTCTTATGGATGAACACAAAATATCAAAACAAAATAAACTGGCTTTTTCAAACTATCTGCGATGATGTTACCGAAAAACAATATGTGTATTCAATAAGTAGCTAATGACTATGAGAAGAATAGGGGAACCTTCTTTTAACAGCAATACTAGTTTAGATTGTGAACATTCAAGTGTGGAGTTAGGATATGATGCTTTCTACATGTTGATTGTAATACTAGTTATATTCATTAAATAATTGTTTTTTTTTTCTTTCCTTCCATAAATTAAGTTAACGTTTTTGGGTACGGCTCTGATACGTATTCTAGTGTGATAGCATAAAAAGTTTGAAAAGTTATGAATTAAAATCATGGAAATGCTAGGTTTTCAATTTCTTGTTTCATTTTGAATGACGTTTATTCAGGTAACAGAGTGCAATGACGGGTAGAGTAAGTAAACAATTCTCAGATGTAGTTTCTATATTTGAGTACGACTATTTTTCAAAGCAGGCATCGTATCGCTCTGGAAAGGATGTAGCAGTATGAAGGCGAAACCCTTGGAAAAGGATATACCCGCCACAGCCACCGGGAGAGCATATTGCAGGGTTAACAACTAACTAATATGACACAATAATAGCAATCCGAAAATATTTCCGAGAGCGACTGTTTTATATTGATACATTGAAAGACTGAAGACCTTTACTCATGAGGGGGTATGTTACAATTATACCTACTAGTATAAGGCACAGGTTGAGCTCCATTCTACAGAACGTCCTCTTGATGTTACTTTATATAAAAGCAGATTTCTCAAACACCACAGGCAGTCATGGATATATGTGGATGCTACTGTTGTGTTGAAGCAATTTGACGAATATGTCAGTTTCTCATACTGTATCACACTTTACAATTATGCAGAGGATCCTGGTTTTTTGATAAAAAATTCAAAGAATGGAAGTGAGACCAAATACAGTGGCTGTGTTTATCCGGTTTCGAGGATCAAAAGTCTTCAAAGTATAATGCATATTTTTGTACCATAACGATTCCAGTATAAGTAAATCATATTTCTTTAATTTGTTGCATTCTGACAACTTCTCATAGCCAATGTTTTTTTCGGCATGCTGGTTTTACTGATACACAGTGTTTGCTTGGAGGGGCACATTTGCCTTTTTGGGGGGTGAGAATAGTTTTAGTACAGTTCTCATATTGTATTATAGTACAGTCAGGATTCTAAAAGAAATGGGTTTCTTTTCGAATTTATCTTGATTGTCAGTAACCACGGTATCCAACCGTGACAGAGTTCCATTCAAAAAGTCCAGCAGATCCCCGTGGAGGTATCTCAGGCTTTGCGCCACTGAATGAAAGCTTCGGCAGCTTTTACTAGTGTTGCAGAAGGGGGAACTCAAAGCCACAATTCATAGGCTTAATGATTCGGAGCAAGCAATAGTGGACATAAAATTTATAATTTAATGTACCAAAGTTTATGCAAATGCTACTATTTCTTAGATAATCAAAGGTCGGTGACTTTGTTCGTTTAGATCATGTGCGGGGCTGTACTCTGCTGGTAATTTTGGAAACTTGGTTACCTTCGAAAAATATTTTGTATTGCAGAGAGTATACCGATGTTTTGGTATGTTTCATGATTTTTAACAAGGTTCCCTTTTCGCACTCTTTGAAAAATCCTAGATCCACCGCTGCAGTCTTTTGTAATATCAGCTTTAGAAAAACAAACATAACGTAGTTTCACTATTACAAATAACAGGTCAATTTATCCTTTCTAAAAGTTCTAGATCAGTGTCACCTCAAAATGTTGGTTATTTGAAGTAAGTATTGTAAATTTATAGAGTGGCGGCTGCCTACTTCAGCTACTTCTAATATTAATAGTCACTGATGGTAATAGAATTAAATATTGATGAACGGGTAGTGTCTTCAGGAGTATCAAATGATTCAACTCTAAAATTTGAACAAATATATCTTCTGTTTTAGGGACGTTGTTTTAGGTAGGAGTTTTCTAATTGTAAGAAAAGAAACAGACACTATTGCTGGTTTCACTTAAAAATAGTGCACTAATTGACATTACTCCGATCACGCACGAATGTTTTTCAGCCACAGGTTACAGTGACAAGTTCTTAATGTCTGCAGTACTTTCTTAAAGTTGAAGAGAATGTTACTGGACATAAATTACTCACCAAGTTTTGTCTTCGTAATGTCAAAGTTTCCTTTGATGCACTATGGACAATTTGACTTTTTTGAAATAAATTTTGGAAAGTGTTTAATTAAATTCTCAGGTGTCTCCGACTCTCACTCAATTGTCCCTTATAGCTGTCGACACATTGCAATAAGTTGCGATGAATCCAGGGGCGTAACTCAAGGAGGGGGGGATGGATCACCCCCATACTATTATACCATGTTATGAGGCTCTCGACTGTGAAATACATACAATGTACAATTCTGCTCTTTGCGTGGCATGGCGGCCGACAAAGTAAAATAAAGTTTACTTCAAACTGTAGAATATGTGTAACCAGATTGCATGTAAGGACACCTAATTTTTCAAGAATTTCCCCCTCCCCTTAGATCTCGACTAAGCTTTGCGCTCCCAATCTTCCGCGTTTTGCATCCTTTCGAAAAACCGCCGGTTCTTCTGGTCGCTGGATCCTCAACGGTAGCTTGGTCCAGTGGCGTACACGGGGTAGGGCATCAGGCCATTGCCCGCCCCACTGATGCAAATTTTTTTCTTTAGTTCCTAAAAGTATGGAAATTTGTTAACACAAATTTTACTTAAAAATGTAGCATATGTGGCACCAGATTGCATGAAAGGACACCTAAGTTTTCAAAATTTTCAAAGGGGAGGGGCACACCTTACACCCCTCTCCACGCCGGCGATCACAAAACATACTGCATGCCCCCGAGAGAAATTCTGGGTACGCCACTAAGCGTTTATTTACCTTTCTTTTCACAACATGAAGTCACAGGGCGCTGACTGATTTCGCAGAGCAAAAATACCTTCATCCCCCAATAAATCCTGTTGAGTTGCGCCCCTGCATGAATCTTTACTGTAGAGCTTTTATTTATCTTGAATATTTCTGATGGTACCACAATGTGTCAATAACTTCTAGTAAAACCAACAACTGCCATGTGGTTTGAAGCAAGTAAATACGGTAAGCAAGTGTTATAGGATACTATGAGGAATCGCTGACTCATTTAATCCTTTAGAATTTTGAGAGACATTTGGCTTTTATTGGAATAATAGCAAATATGATTTTATCAAGTTATTTAATCATTCAACCATTGTGATGAACATATCTTTGATCTCCCCTTATTTGTTGTCCGTCCTGTGTTCGTTTTGCTGTGGAAATACTAAAATCCATATCGAAATCTCAATAATAAATTTAATACAAACAACACACAATACCTCCTCGTTATCTCGCAACAATTGATTCTTATTTAATATCCATGTATCCAAAATATGATTGCTTTGCATTTCAAGAAACGATCCAACTAAAGATAGATTTAAATTAAATCAACATCCACTTTTCTCAAATGTGATGTATATTTCAAATAAGATGTGGCATGGATGATTTATATAAGTAAATGTCATTGCTCAGTTTCGCCTATGTATCAGTTTTACAATATTCGCCGTATTTTTATCTCTGTGTATTTTATATCGCAACTATGATATCCATTAATTTCAAAGATGTTCTCTCCAATGCCGCCGTTGTAGTCACCATTTGCATTGTAGTATGCACAATCTATGTGCCTTCCTCCAAACGTGAACCTATGGCAATAGCTATTTGAATAATCATAAAAGTAACCGCCGTACCACCAGCCACCACGGTGTCCTTCCGCACAGTCGTAGCTCCTTTTGTCATTGTCCTGGTCATGTGTACTGAACTCTATGTTAAGAGTATTATGCAGGCTAATACCTGAAAGAAAGACATGCTCATCAGTATGATTCTGTCAATCTAAGCACTTTTAGTTTCAATGAGAACAGTGACAGGAATAAACCTTCCAGGTATTAGCACCATATAATACCATGTTCATTTTGAACATTCATCTAAAAATAGACGAGCGGTTTACTACTGCATCATGACTGCGTTTACAGCCCGTACATGTTGATTGCACAGTTTCTCTTCATACACCCTACGTCTCTATACTGGATGCGAACATGGATAACTGACCAATCAGAGGACCGCATTCTAAAAATGAATGTTTATCATTACTTCCACGATAGTCACTTGATCATAGACCCTTTTCCAAATAGCAATTGCAATGGCATTTGGGATAAGTTCTGGTACGCGATGTTTTTGTCAATGGCATTTTGCTCTGGCAAAAAATGATGCACACCAAAAATCTATCCCACAATCTTTTGTAATTCCTATTTGGAAACGAGTCTATTGTTGACTTAACTTTCATGATGATGCTCTGAAGACAAATTATTTGTGCCTGTTTATATTTTATATTGTATTTATATTATATTTTTGTGTTTATATTTAGGCTCTGATTGACATAACTCCAATGACGTCTTATTTAATTACTTTAATATACTTTAATACCTCTAACTGGGTTGGGAAGTTATGAAAAAAAAAACACTTTTGGTTACAAATTTGTACTTCCTACCATTCTCTTCAAAACGCCAGAGCCCTAAAAACGGTACCGGTATCGTATTCTTTACACTTATACATTCGATTATGTCCGACAACTTAAGATGTGTCAGGAACGTAGGACTCCGGGGCTGGCCGATGATCTACAGAAACCAGTGATGTTCAGTTTGAAGATCTTCTAAAACCCATCATCATTAGTCAATTCGGGCGATTCCCCCATTCGGGAGAATCTACTTTTCTCACGATCGGGAAAAAATTTGGTCATGGGCTCCGCCATTATGTCTCTTTTACCCACCATCCCACGCATTCTTTGTGTAGGCCTACATTGTCAGTGGTGAATGGTTTTTGAACCCCCTTGCAAAAATTAACTGTCTAATGTAATGGAATTAAATAGAAATTCGGAAGGTTTAGTGTAATAGCGACAGAAAAGCCACGTCATAATTGGTGGTTCAACACGCCGTTTTTTTGAGTTTTTGGGTGGTGTTCTTTTTTTTTTGCTTAACCTTGTTTTTGTTAGGCTGGCAAGCCTATACAATGTGTTGCGCAAGTGTTCTCCAGTCCGGGAAAATTTTGGTTTTCCCCTAAACGGGAGAATCTCCCGGACTGTTAGCTATGCCCGAAAATGGCAAATAGTTACCTTACAAAATGTCACAATCCAAGAGTAAAAGAGTCTAAGCTTACTCTTTTTGTAGCCCCCAACGGTTTTGTGTGTAGGCAATTCTAATGTAAAATATTTGATCAAAAATATACAAATAGAACTATGCAAATGTGTGAAGCTAACTTAAGTAATTTCTCTTACATTGGTTTGTTCAAAATAAGCAATTTTACCTGCAAGGAAAGGACTGAAAGTTTAAAAACACGAACAAGCATTGTTACAAATGACGAGTCACATCAGTTGTGTGTGCAGAGGATTGTAAAAAGAATCAGGGAGAAGAAATATGAATCAATAATATAACGAGATGTTTTATTTTTTGACCTTCTTGTTTTCGTTCTCTTTCTCTTGTCATTTTTACCCTTAACCAGAAACTGGTCAAGTATATGATTTCATAACAAAACTGGAGAACTTCTGGTTCAAGAGAAAATGTATTCGGATGCAACACCACATCCCTCTTCGGTACCCAGGCGAGATTCAGATTGAACCAGGCGTTTGTGAAGTGCAATTCTATGTACACTTTCTAGGGACGGAAGGTTTTGGGGAGTTACTGCTGAGGAACTGATACAATTCGCGCCAGTATAAAATGATATACACTGATCAAGTCAGTTTATAAATCGAAGCACTACTTCTTTTCTTAATTGATCATCTGTCCTGGTGTTTCTATCTGTGCATGTAATTATGAGTACTTGTTTAACATTTTTATGTGAATGATAACTGATAAATTATCATTCTGAAATTTTATTCTGAAATCGGTCTGAAATCTTATTTGGCATTTACACAGTTCATGGTTGCAAAATACTGACTTAGAATGGTTATCGGAATAATGATTGTCTTAGCTGATCAGGTGATTTTAGACTTCAATTTAAACGATAGACAAAAAGCACACAATGTTGCGTTCCAGCGTAATTTGAGAGTATTACCCTAATGTTTGGTGTGATACTGTAGCCTACGAACTGTAGCACTACCCCATGCTGAGTGCGATTCATTAATTCAAAAGATTATAATTCCCAGATATAGTTATGTGATTACATAATTATGCAGGTTAGTAAAACTCGGGTGAAACAGCTAATACCGATCCCACTGCAAGTCTATACGCATGAAAACAATGTTATGTTCAATCGGAAAAAGGTTACTTACACTTGTTTAGATAGGAATTAATGTTTACCAAGGCCATTTTATACATAATTACCTCTATTTCCAGTCCGAGTACCAACTTCAGTTACTTTGTATTTATTGGTCTCATCGTCAATACGAAACCTGTCGTACTTGTGGTAATATGGAGTTGATGACCATACATAGTCAAAACGGTATTCGTACGTAGATTGGTTTGTAAGACGATAAATCTTTTCATTCCCAAGCCAGAAATCGTGTTCTAAATTGCCAAACCCCTCCTTGTAAGACGTCCAGTTTTGATAGAAGTCAGTGGAACCATTAACACGACGCTGAATTACCTTATAATGATCAAAATTAATAAAAAAAAAATAAAACTTTAATAGATGATTACAAGAAAATAAATCAAATTAAAGATGAGATCATTTTGTTGTTAACATTTGACACTTACACTTATTATAAAACTATTTCCTAACATGGAGCTCTAACTGGAGATTGTACAAAGGGGCGACATTGCTTTCCAGTTTATTTCTAAAAAGTACTGCATTGAATAACTAAAGAAAAATAAATTGCAGGCTGTAGTGTCCAAAAGCCCGTCCCGAAGTTGCCTGAAGTTACATAGCATTCATCTAAAACGTATTAATTCCAGTTACCTCACGTACTGCACAGCAAAGCGATACGTGGCCTAATGGACGGAATTCCTCTCCCCAGGGGACTAGTCCTTTAGATGCCGTAAGAGATTATCGATTAAAGCTTCTCCGTTATATTGTTATTCCGTGATATTATAACTATCTGAAGATGTCTATATATTATCAACATTATTTAACTTACAGTATTCCAGATAACATGATTTTTAACTTTTTATTTACAACTGCCTAAGTTGGGGTTTACTCAACTTTGAAGTTATAAGAAACTCTGTAGTGAACTTTGAAGTTACATGAACTCTGCAGTGAAAAACAATTTATAATCAGATTTACCGTCCAGCTTCCTCCATCGATGGACATATTACAGAATACATTAAACGGTGACCCATTCCAGCCAATGGGGAGGATAGAATATACGCCATCTTGTGTGTTACCTGCATTGTACACATCATTACAATCGGTGAAGGTAGTTGATGCATTTGTTGGTGGACTTCCCTCTTCCCACTCGCAAGCTTTAATTGTTCCAAATAAGAAAAACATATTGAATTTTATAAGAGCTTTATTTATATTATATGTTTTAAGATAATGTCAGAAATTTTATCTAAAAAAGGAAAACCAGTGTAGAACAACACATTACTGAATGGCAGCGGTCTGTCTAGTCCTCTTTCACACAAGATACGTAAAGGGGGAAGGTATATCGGGTTGGGGCGTATCTAAAGAGTAACAGTCACTCTCATAGTTCTTAATATTCTCGGGTACCCTGGAGGTCACCCATTCTTACCGTCTTCTTTGGAGTAAACAAAGAAATGCTAACCTGTATTATTTTGATACATTCCAGCAGTAGCGATAGTGTAGTCACTCCATTCGTCACTGATTCGAAATGCATTATACTTCATATTACACGATGTACCATTATCCAGTGTTACATCAATACGGAGCTCATAATGTGCTTGATTTGTTAGGTAGGAGACTTTCTCATTACCAAGCCAAAGTTCCGTAGACAAAAATCCGAAACCTTTCCTGTATTCATTCCAGTTCCTTTCAAAACCAACGGAACCATCAAGCCGACGGAGGATGACCTATCAGGAGCAAATTAAATTGAAAATGGCTTTTCAATATATTGTTGGTGATTTGTGTTATCTTTGCTCTGTCGAAAAGACTTATCAATTATAGGAAACACTAGCTGACTTTAACAGTGTGTTTAGCGATTGAATAAAAATTTTGCTCACGCAATGTAGCCATTTTGTACAGACTGTAAACATGTTTCTCAATTACATTCTACATGTAAAAGATTTGACCACGTATTAGTTCAAAACATTTTGGAATGCGAAACTTGCAGTTAGCATCTAACACGACAAAGAAGTTGAGGCAAAAAGAATTGAAAGAAATGTTTGTTTCTTAAACACTTATTTAAGAGAGTGAACAAGCAATGTAGTAATAATATTCAATTGTGTTTCCTTGTTGTACAATTATGATTTTATTTAAAATACCTAACGATAATTTTGCTTACAGTCCAACCTCCAGAATCAATTTCATTGTCACAGTAAGCTTCAAATGGTTCTTCGTATCCATCCGGTTTAATAAGATATACACCACTCAATACTGCCGACGAGCAAGAGTCAGAGACCTCAGTGCAATCTCTCGGATACTGGGATTTTTGGTAGAAGAAGACCGTTTGCCCTGTATGAAGATACACAACATGGATACGTTTAAATGTCACAATAAAAGAGTTTTGAAATATATGTCTTTTCTCGAAGTAAGATATTTTTAATGTTAGCAGACTGAAAAACATTCGTTTCATAAACTAAAAAGTGGTAAAAAATGAGTTAAATGAACGGATAAATGGAAACTATAGTTGTTCATAGATACATTACATTTCTTTTGATGGAAGCTTGGTAGTTAGTATTATCTTCACAAAGTACCATTTTAATACGAAATTTTGTAGATTTTGATTTTCAATATTTTCTTGGTAAATTCCTAACATATGCCGAGTACTTCAGTATTTTGCTTAACTAACAAATTGTAACAAGAAGTAGGAAAGAAAGATAGGCGTTAAATTTGACCAATATGCATCAACATCTCTCTTTGGCTATTATAAATACACTTTTCAGCCGGCTGTTGTGATTCCGTTGAAGCCATGTCAGAAACTAAAATGCAACAACAGTTGTCTACCGTCATGTAATGTTTCACACAGTCTTAAAAAAGCTCTATTCAGTCGATGCATAATCTGGAACTTGGTTAACCCTTTCACTTTATTTCCTACAACTTCAAAGCCTAGTCCATTTGGTTCATTGTTTACATAAGGTGCCAGTTTGGGGGGTTCATAAGATTCTTTCAAGCAGGAACTGAGAAGGTTTTATAGATTAAAGTGTATATTAAAAATACCTTATCACTGTGGACACTGGGTATCTTGAAAAATGAATTTATTCAGAGCATGTAATCCTTGTCCATATAATCTTACCTTGTCCGTCAGTTGCGCAGCCATTTAGTAATTGGTCCTAAACATAAAATAATATTGCAAAAGTAGTAAGGTCTTGTTTCCAAACGACTTTCAGCTTGAGTAACATTGAGAATACACGTTGACCAATAATGAAACCGAATACTTTGTTAACATTCTAAAGCAAATTTGAACTCAACCTAGAAAAATGAGCGCCTCAAAAACTGAACTCTTTACAAACTAAACACTAATAATGGTTTGAAGTGTGCTCTATTGTGAATGACACCATTCAAGTTCTTTTGTAATGCAATTGAGTAAATATTTCGAAACAGTTAATCAAACCGATAATCGGAGAGAGAACGAAATTTGGTGCGCTTCTGTATCCTGATGTTTCAAAGGGGAGCTCAACCCAATAGAAAAGTTTCAGAAAGTATACGCTACTGAAGTAATCAGTTAACGAATGCTATGACGTTAAGAATTGCAGTAACTACCATGATGAAATCTTTGAATTGGTCATACATGAAACATAAGTGTGACCCCTATCTTCTTTGCAAGTAGAATGGCTATAATCTCCCCTTCTCACATATCTTAAAAGATTAAACCGTATTCCTGACCATTTTCAGATTCAGTATTGGCAAACCAATTTGCGTGATTCATCGCGTCTTTCTACTTAGACAAAATGGCACTTAAGTCAATTTGCGTGTTAAACATAATCATGAAATTATTGTGAATATTTGTTGATGTTGTAGAACTTCACTTAAGATGTCTTTGCAGATGTTGTTTAAAGTATTTCTATGTATCAGGACAAAATTACAATACATCCAATCTCATAGGTAAAACAAGAGTAAAAGAGAAGTAAGTTTATATTAATCATTGCTAATTCTTGACGGTGTTACATCAAAATCTAAGTCGTAAATTCAAAGGTCCACAACTTTTTAATTTTGAACCTGAAAATTGTCAGTAATTTTTAAGCTCGGCTGAAAGAATCTATATATTTACAATATTTGCTTTATGATAAAAGATATGTCTCGCAAATTTGTTTTTTGTTATTGAGTGTACAAATGAAAGGTCGTATTGTTTAAATTTTAAGAACTATTTTCTCCTTTTCCAAGCACGTACAAAAAAAATTGTAAGTCTTAATTTTAAATTCTTTTATTTTCTTGTTTTTAACGAAATCATCTAGAATTGCATTAACTTTTAATGGTTTGAAACCCTGCCTTTGAAAGTGTTTTGTAATTGAACTGTAGCATGGCAAGTAAAACTTGATATTTTCGCATTTCAACTTAAAATAAAGTAACTTTTTCTTATTTTAAACGCACATTTTTGCTTACAAATGAATACCTATGCATTAAATAATATTTCTTCCCCATGGGCATTTGAAGTAGCCAGTTTTTTCAACCGATTACTGTAAACTTGTTAAATTTGCGCCGAAATTGTCAGTAACAATGTTACATACGAGGGATAAAAACTAAATCATAATATAATTTGAAAATAATATATGTCGAGTAAAAAGCAAGGATCATTGTATTCCTAAGTTGAAAAACTCTCTCCGTTACAGAAATCCGTAGAGCAAGTTGCAGTTTGGTAAAAAATAATTGAACTGGTATTTGCGTGCATGCTGGTTCGAACTGAAACACTTTTATACACGATTCGTAAAGAGTGTGAAACTTACCCCTTTAGCAGAGAGATAGTCCAAGAAAAAAGAACACCCTCCAAGTACGAACAAAACAATGTAAAGGTTATTTGATGATGCCATGGTATCTTCTGACAGAATGAAATACACATATATATTTTTGAGGGAAAACAAGTCCTTCACGTTACAGGCTTTGAATGTACAATGTTCATAAAATGCCATATTTGTACGCCCTCTTCTAAACAAACTTACAAGCAAAGGGTATTGTCTCAGTATGACGTATATAAATTTTGAGGCTCTTTCGGAGTATCCATAAAAGGATATTTTTGAAATCGAATTTTGTGTTGAGGCTTTAAGTTACTGAAAGATCGAAATTATTTAAAACTGAACTGAATACGCGCTGAGGCGACTACATTCTGCGTACATCTTGTACGATAGTCCACTTAAAAAGAGTAGATTTTTTGAAAGGTAGCACACCACTAATTCAAGGAAAATTTCGACGGAGGATAAACACAGAAGTTAGACCAGCAGCATGGTCTATATACTGTGCCTCAAACTTTTTGTGATATATGTAGCAGGAAAGGAATGGAAGTACTCATCATGCAAACATAAAGAGTATTAAAGGTAATACAGGCACTGGTTTGCGTTATATCCTTTCGCGACAACAATGGCATTTGAAATGAAGAGAAAGTGCAGAAGCCACCCTATCATACAAACTTTCCTTGCTCAAAATATCAACTTTTATGGTACAAAAATTTGAAATTATTATGTAAGGCCCACTCTTGAGCTTTCGTATCAGATAAAGTTTGTGCTGGTTGAAGCCTTCTACAAGGGTCCAAATTCCACAATCAGTGTGTATGTAGATGGAAGAGGTATTAGTGTAGTGCTACCTGAGAAAAAGAATGTTTACATGTTACACGTATATCATACGATATGTACAGTATTTTAGAAAGTCAATAAATATCTATATTTGTATACGATTTCCTGTAATTAAATCCCAAACCAATTCGTTCATATTTGGTAAATAAATTGGATTAGTTAAAACTGTAACTTTTTCAACAAAAGTCTAATAACAGCCAATAAAATTTGCCAAAATGTTCACCCCTTGATACACTTTCGATTAAAAATATTAAGGTATTACAAGTAGAACCTCTCTGTTCTTATAATATATCCACCGAATCAACCTTCAAATTAACATAGATTTGTTTTGAATGAAGTTACTTTATTTTACTTTTGAAAAATTTCATATTCACTTAATAGAAAACATTTTGTTAAATCTTTTTTGCAACGATTCAAGCTATTTCTAACTTTTAACATAGGTGTCCTGTAAAAGTGGTATTTAATTTTTCGAAGAGTTAAGTTTAATAAACAAGGTATAGAAGAACCCCGGGTTCTATATATATGAAATGAAAGGTGTGCTTAGCAAAGGATGGGGACATGTCGATATTCAAACGGTCATTATCAACCCTTTCGAATAAGCTGTTAATTACCCACTAAGTAGATTACACACGTTCAGGTGAATTTTTCGTTACAATATTCTAGAGGAAAAACTTGTAGATATTGACGATTTAACGTATGCAAATGTTATTTCCGTTTACCTATTTCTCAGTCATTGTTAGAATCGAATCTTGATCACATCAACATTATCATCGGCCTATTAAAAGAATGCTTAGAGTAATGAATGAAATAAGAAAATATGACTATGTGTCTTTGAGGACCATGACGCAGAACTTTGGCGCATCAACAGGGGGGCAGATAGAGTTTCAAAAGTGTGTGTGGGGGGGGGCAAACTACTAGCTTGTTGATTTGTTTCATCGCTGTGAAGGTGTATTTATAAGGTGAATTTAAAATCTAACGGTGCTTGGACTGAAAACATAGGCTTAAGAAGCGGGGGGTTAGTCTGGGAGGCAGACCCCCAGAGCAAAAACAAAGTCGATTTCAGCCCACTAACACTTTTATATTGAAGGCACATTTATGAGCACCAGATTCAGTCACTAACCTGCTAGCCGATTAAATATTGAACAGCCTTTAACTCCCTCAGTCTCCAGAATATGTCAAGACTTTGACAGGATTTACCTTAATATATTTTCAAACATTGCACCAAAGTGCATCTAAAGTCCCTCAAATATTCAAAAAAATTTCCAGGGAGGGGGATACCCCTCCCCTCAGACCCCTCTCCTGCCCTGTCCCCAATGTTCATAGCTCCCTTAGCCTATGCAAACATTTTCTGTGATCCTATAAATAAACGTAGAACGATAGGAGTAATTAGTGGACTATAGGAAGATTGAAGCTTATTTGAGAAATACAATGCGACAAGATACTGTAGGCTGAGCAAAATCTCACTCACCAAAATTAAATGCTCATATGCATTGGTAAGGTTATAGACACATTTGCGTATCAAAATAGTAACGGGTAAAACCTTTTTTTTAATTTTAGACAGCCTGAGCTTGTTACTGAATGCATTTCAATTACAAAGACCACACAACATCTTTTCTGTTTTTATGATAATATTGATCTACAACATATCTGGTACAACTTTTAAACATGCTTTAACCCTTTAAAATGATGTCATGATTGTGTGGTAATCGGGAAAATTTTTAGGGCAAAGTGCTCCCCCACCCCATGAAATATCATTCCGTACGCCTATTATGGAAAATGATGGTAAATGTTACCGCAAAATAATTCCAAAACTGAAGATTACTATAATGATGTCGGATATGAATATTGCTGATTGATACATTCAGCACAATGCTTCGGATTCCGAGGAATGCTCAACGAACACTTTTTAATTGTAACTAATGAATTAAAATTCTGTCTACGGCATTCAATATGACTTATGAAAGGGAAAAGCCTGGCAGCGAAAGCTTTGGGACATTCTGTATTACGTCCCCCTGGATCAAAAAGTGGAGGGGACATGTACCCCCCCCCCCAGGATTGACGCTTATGGGCAGTAAACGTAGTCTTAATAGGCCAAGAAACTAGAAATTCCTTTCCGTGATTACTTGCCGAAAGTAAATAGTACATGTCAAGTTTGTTCAGTCTGGGTGGTGCCTGTGCGTTGCCGAAAGGTGTCAGGAGTAGGCAGGATGAAATGACGTAACATGTATAATGAATAGTATACAATATCTAGTATACTTACAAGGGTTTCATTTTTGATCTCTAGTGAGCTGACGTGACCTTTGAACTACATCACGACTTTTGTGCTTGAATGTAATGTGGAGCGTCTACATGCATAGTGAGGGATCCCTTAAAGTTTAACTTTTCAAAATATCGCTGTTTTCACGACAGGACTCTTGATGACCTCCAGTACCCTTTGACCTTCAGCCATAGGCAAAAGGGATGTTTAATTCCCTGTAGAGCATCTGTACACAAAGTATGAGGTTCCTGAAACTTTCCTTTCTTGAAATATCTTGTAAATGAGTTTTTCTCAACTTTTGGTAACTACACATGACCTTTGAACTCCTTTGAAAACTTAAAACAGGAACCTGACACTTAGCAGCTTTCTGCTTAAACTTAATATGAACATCAACATGACTGTAACTGTGAGATTCATTAAGGTTAAAGGCTAAGGACATACCATGAGAAAGGCGAAACTGTCAGTTGATAACCTTCCTCGTGTTTTATCTGTGTATATCTTACATTGCAGCAATATCCCCCGTCGAATGGATGGTCTGTACATTGTTACGGTTGTGGTCACCGATAGCATTTATATGTGTTTATGCCACGTTCCTGCTTTCATTCTAAAAGTTACAGAAGTCGTTAAAAGACAAATCGTAATAGTACGGTAACCGCCCATTCCACGGCGATGTCGTTCAGCACACGTTTATAACCATTAGGCTATCCTAGTCGTACGTGCTTAACTATATTTAGAGTATTGTGAAGGCTATAATCAAAATCACAGAGAAACAGATAACTTATGTGAAATCAATTATATGACAAAATCAATGACCAGTTATCTGTTGATTCAAGCAAGCTTTAGATGTTATCAATTAGAGTGCAATTTTTAGCCACAATAAATAAACAATAGTAAAGTCGCATTGAAAATTTGTTCAAATAAAATTGATAAGAACCAGTAAGTTTAAAGGAAAGGAGAAGAGACAGGCTCAAGTTATTTTCCAGAATGGTACAATATTTCATGCGTTTAGTATTTTGTGGTGCTCTGCTCCAATAATTGGACAAAAGTTGTCCAAAGTAGATACTGTCAACCAAAAGACACTTATTTCTATTCGGTAGTAGTAATTATCATGTCCTTTAAATGCAACGTCCCTGATGTCAGCTTTAGACTTCTCATTTCAAATCTTCTTGAGCTTTATAGTGTTCTAAGCATTATTTCTTGTTTTACCTCTGTGATGTAGGAACAAAGTTATATCGTACCTGCATCATGGCTTGTGCATTATTTTGAAAAATTTTATTTTGGTGAACAGATTATTCCTCACCTACAGTATATTTCTTTGTCTGAGGTCCTTCTTTCTTGGGAAAAAGTTTCCAAGCTCTCTTTAACATTATTTGACACCTTCAAATTGTCTCAGAGATTTGGGGATTAAGTGTGCTTCTTCCTCCTTTCCGCTTTTAAATAACACAGGAATGTTGCAAATTACATCACCGTTTCGTTATGAAATATCAAACCCTTTCAATAAATGTATTTTGCACAAAATGCACTAAATTTAGTCTAAGTAAATTGTGCCTAAGACCCTTAAATATTATGAAATCACCCCTTCCTTAGACGCCTCCTCCAGAACGGCGGTTTATAACATCAATGCCCCCTGTCAGCCGAGAATAGCCTATTGGGTCAGTTCCGGTGTACAAACGAGTTATGGCAATCCGCAAACGTTCGGCCTCTTTTGTTTTCTCTGCCACTCACTCAAATTATTGTTGTACAAATTCCGCTGTTTTGATCGATCGCTAATCTTTCTGTGAGGAGATTGCCTTCTTCGCAGAAGTCTTTGTCTTTGAAACCAGTGTAAAGGCTGGCTGCACTATGTAGTCGGCTGTTTATTTGTTACAATGCGAACACTCGTCTCATACAATATCATCCATCAACAACTGTAATTTCTTACCATAATATTTCTTCAATAATCAAAACAATAAATAATTTGAAGCGCATGTTGGAAAGTAAATGGTCCGTTACCACGAGAATACTACAGTGTAAATATAAACATGGATCTGCTTCGGATATAAAGAACATGTGGACGTTTGAAATAACAAATCAGTGTGCTTCGTCTTTTAGGGGAGGGGGGAAACGCTTAGTGTGGTTGTCCGTGCTTCCGCAGATAGGCCTATTACACAAGTTGTTTACCTCATGTTTTTCTCTAATTGTGAACAATTCATTGCTGCCTTGTAGGTGATAAACCCTGTACGTATCTAGGAATTGTTCCAGAGGGGGATCCGAACAGGACCGTAGCCAGAGTAACCAACTGGGGGGCACGCCAATGTTGGAGTTTCGCCGGCTTGGGATTGATCTAATGGGAGGGGGTGTTTCCGTCCACTTGAAAATTTTTTGCCAATTTCAAGGACTCTTGGTGCAAAATGGTGCAAGATCTTCAAATTTTTCTTCCTACATTCGTATCCCAAATAGGCTGGTCTTGTAATAAGTTTTCCTCAGTACAAGACCTTTTATTTATTTTTTTTTTGGGGGGGGTGTGCCCTCATGAGTACGTGCCTGTGTCAATATACCCTGTTTTAGGGTAAAAACTGAGCCTTAGCTAGCACAAATGCACCTCTAGTTACTGAAGCAAGAGCAATCAGCCGTGACAACTCAAATTCTTACCAATGAGAAACGAGTATCAATTTACCCACCCATCACATCAGTTCACAATGGGCACCACCAAATGCATCAGCGGCTATCACGAAAGAGACAGAATCTCACTCCACCGGACAGCGACTTAGGCAGGAATTCGCTGACGGGGGGGGGGGGGGCATGGAGCACGAATAAGTATCTAATCGGAGCGCCACCACAGGTTGGTGCGGAGCGTACAGGCAAATTTTTGGCTCTTAAAGGCTTCCAGATGGCCGGAAATTGCATCTCCGGTCTGTTTGACCTGCGCTCAAAACATCTCTAAATTGGCATTTCTTGTTCCGGAGTTTTGTATGATGAGACGTATTTTACCACAAAAAAGAAAAAAAAAATCGTAACTCCTCGGTGGAGTGGGATGTTCTTGATGACCACCCTTCGCTGACAAACCGCTCTCAGGAGGGAAGAAGTTGAGCACACGTAGCGTTTGCGTATAAGCGACTCTGCAACTATGTGGTCTGGCACAAGGGCAGCAACTTGTGTTGGGAATTGGGGAGACCAAAATGAAATGATTATCAGAGCCATATGGCTCTGATGATTATCTAAGCGGAGCGCCTCCATAGGTTTTGACATTTTTGCCCCAAAAGCCCCCCCCCCCCCCACATTAAAGAAAATGATACATTCTCGAGCCTTTTGAGCAGTGGCGTACGCAGGATTTCTCTCAAGGGGGCCATACAGTATGTTATGTGATCGCCGGACTGGGGGAGGGGGACACCCCTCCCCTTTAAAAATATTTGAAAAATTAGGTGTCCTAAGATGCAATCTGGTGCCACATATGCTACCTTTTTAAGTAAAATTTGTGTTTCAAAATTTGCGTACTTTTAGGAAGTAAAAAAAAAATTGGCATCAGTGAGGGGGCCATGGGAGACAACCCCTCCCCTTTGAAAATTTTTGGAAAATTAGGTGTCCTTACATGCAATTTGGTGACACATATGCTTCCTTTTGAAGTAAAATTTGTGTAAGAAAATTATGTATTTTTAGGATCTAAAAAAAATTGGCATCCGTGAGGGGTGCGGGCATGGCCCCATGCCCCCCCCCGAAATACGCTGGTGCCACCGGATGACGAGTCTGACTCTAGTGATTGCAGTCTTTCCTGCTTGAAATCGGGAAACCTCGATACTCGCGCTCACACTAAACCCTGCGAAACCTTTCAATATTTATCACGGAAATCTACACACCCAGAAAGCTATTTTAAAGGATTCTTTAAAGGAGCAACACTGCGCCACCTCCTGCTCTGTAATAACCGCTCTGACTTTGATACTAAAGTCGCACAGTTTAAACATAATTTACGGGAACGGAATTACTCGGACCAATTAATAGATAACGCCATCTCTGCTATCAGTTTCGAAAATCGCCCATCTCTGCTTACATCAAAAATTAAACCCACCAATCCATCTTTGGTTTTTAAATTTCTGTATTCTCCTCATATCAAAACCAGGATCTCAAAGGTTGCCTCGTTAAACATTGCCATTTTATCAAGAAACATCCAACATTATCTAAGAGTTGTGTTTTTTTTCCGAAACCGCCACTCATTGTCTACGATCGCTCGAATAACCTGAGCGACTCTCTCATTAGAGCATCCTTCTCTTGGGAAACTTAAAAATTAAGCTGCCTTAACACATCTCTAGTTGAGATCCTTAAGGAACTTTCGCATGAAAAATATATCTCATTTTGGCTTCATATACAAGTTTAAATGGCACCCACCGCCATTTAACCTACCGCCACGGATGAGACCAGGTACTTCTCTCTGCACGGTCGAAACGTGTCTATTTAGCAATAACATAGCAGCTTTACACTACGTATAGTCAACCAACGACGTAAACCCAGACCTATTCCTGGTTTCCTGAAAATTTACTCCTATACACCATGGGCAGATGGGGTATAGATTATTTTATCCTGGTACATCACTTCTTTGGTCATTTAACTGAGTTCTGAAGAGCCAACCATTTTCTCTAATTAATCGAAGCCAATAGTTTCGATTGTAGGACTTACTTTTTTCGACGAGCGTAACAAATACAAAAATCAGTATGATCATTACAAACGGAACATGCACTCTGTACTGCTGGAAAGCTACTACTAAACAGCTGAGTTTTTCATTATTTAAATTGAGAATCCCATATCAGATGTAAGAATTATAAAATACAATACTCCACTCTTGAAAATGCTTGAAGCAATTAACAAATGCTTTGATTTTCATAAAAAGAGGCATTCTGAGTATCCTGTGAACTGAAACTGCCACCATTAATCTACATACAAAAAACCGATTCACTAAGCGCTCTTAAAGCCAGTTTTTATCTAGGCCCTTAGCCAGACAACGTGTTCAAGGGGGCGAGAAAGCTCGGGAAAATCATTTCCAAGGTATGAAATATGTTAACATAAAAGGCAAATGTAATGTTTGTTCTTAAAATTTCTACTAGGTTGTGGGTCCCTTCACTGCTTCTAAGTTATGGGCCCGTGTCTTCGAACAGTGTACCGACCGACTGCATGGTCAAGTGGTTAGAGTATCCGACTTGCAACCAGAAGGTCGGGGGTTCGACTCCTGGCCGGTCTATACCGAAGACTTTAAAAATGGAACCTACTGCCATGGTGCTTGGTGCTCAGCATAAGCATTGGAGTACGGAAAACAAGCCATGCAGTAAGCCACAACTGAAAAAAAGGCCGTTGCCGGCCCGACTTAAACCAATTGGTTAGAAACTAAGCAGTAAACCTCATCTAACTCTTACTCTTGAACAGTGTACCTTTCTTTCGATTGGTCAACTCAACACAGGTCGTCTTCAGGCTATATCCGAATCTGGTTGACCCCTGATTTAGCCATTAACCAGTTTGTTGCCAGGCTAAAAGAATAGTTGATGGCAACGCGTCTTCTTCCAAAAACCCAAAATGTGCTGAATAATTCTTACCTTAAATCATTTGTCGACAAAAAGTGTATATTGTACTAGACAAAAAGCATAATATCAGTCCCTTGGAAGGAACCTGATTCCTAAATATTCTCCTCAAAATGCTAGATGTGACTGGAAGTAAACAAATAATCCCAAAGTGTGATTACTAAACACTGTCTTAATAGCTTTACGAAAGTGAAAGCGAGATCATGTATGAATTGTTAACGTATCAACAGCCTCTCTACAAGCGTCCTTGAACTTATCTCATCAGGATATGTTTTGATAACTGTGATTTATTTTTTAAAGGACTTGTTTCTTGCAAATAAAATCAAGTCTTGTTATGGATATGTGCCATTTCCGTGTCCAAACTTGAAAACAACATCGACTGATGCGAGAATCATTCGCTGGCTTTGCAAAAGAGTGATACAACTTTTAATTTTATTGCTATACAGCCACACCGTATTAGAGTTTTATTCACCAGTAAACAAAATGAATTAACTTCACGTAAAAATTATAATGGGTGTACTGGACATTTTCTAGGGGAAGGAGGAGGCTAAACAATTTGCCCGAAAAAACGTAATAATCCGACCATTAATGGCCCCAATTTTCAAACAATGTGCCAATGAAATAGGATTTTTCAAAACTCCGGGGGCTACAGCTCCCAAGGTACTAACTAATACGTCTATGATTTACATTTGTCCTATTAAAGAGTCTTAATAATCAGCAAAATTTCTAGACCTACCAACTTTTAAAGGGAAAGAACAGTGCAAAAGTTTGCTGGACAACGAATTCTATTCATTGTCAAAAGACAAAGGCACTATGAAAACCTTGATAGATACTCTGCCCTCTCACTCAAATTTAATAGGCTTTTTGATATCATAGGAGATGTTCTTAGATAATTGTGTTCGTATCAATAAACGGGGACTATTTAAGGCGTAAAAGAGAATGTCCACAAAGAAAAAGAATGACATTACATAACTGCAGAGAAAATCGCATAAAGTGTAAAGAAGATCCCATCCCCTCGAGAGGTGAGGAGGTTATGCAATGAGAACATTCATGCTCACTAATTTTCACAATTACGTTGATGCACACAAAACATCCAATTGGTTGGAAAAAGCAGGTCACAAATTCACACTAACCAAATCGTCGGTGTAAGTTCTCCCAAACCACTGTTTTCAGCCTATATGACTTGACAACTGTACAGTTTAACAAGATAACTTTAAATTTCGGAATGACAGTGGGTTAGAAACAATGCGCCAACCGAGGCTCCTTAAAGAAAATATATCACCCATAAATTTACTAAAAAATGGAAGACAGACTAGGTTCCATTGCGAATAAGTTTCAACTACCTGTCAATAAAACATCATATATCAGAAAAATGTGCGTTGAAACAAACAACAAACCCGTGCGTTTTCAGTTTGTAATGCTAAAATGTATTACTTGCATGTCTTCCCGAGCAAAGACGTTTCTGCCTTAATAAAAATTTACCATCATGTTTGAAAACTTTTAGACAGACATTTGGAGTGCTATTTTTGCATGGGATACTACTACAACCTACCCCCTTTCACTGATCTGGTTCATGTTGGCAGACAGTAATTAAGATAACAGAAACACCTTCATGTACGGAATTAACAATTCAGTCAATTAGTTTAGTAATGTGATTGCTGCACATTTAATCTAGTTAATGCAATGGTTCCACACACATAGTAACAACCGCAACAAAAATAAAAAAATTAGTCTGATACAGCTACGGAAATACATTGCGTGATATAAATATTTTCATCATATCTCACTTAATTTAAGGATTGCACTAGACAAATTCTCAACAGGTGGAGGGGAGAAGGCCATAGCCCAAAACCAGGACAAAAGCGACGGATTACTGGAAGGATGGTGAAATGAATTAAATACAATTTTCGGCGCTATTCTGTGATCAAAAAGTTGGGGATTGAGTGGGGAAATTTTAATAATTTGGTGTTTTTATTGAAGTAAATTTTAAAATTTGGGTTTTTATTGAAGTAAATTTAAAAATTTGGGTTTTTATTGAAGAAAATGTAAAAGGTAGGGCTGGCAATGTTTTTTGGAAAACCAAAAATGTGAGGCTTCGATTGAAGCAGTCACACTCTTTGAGAGTAACTCAACTAACTGTTGGGCCGACCAGTCGCCGTCGGAGATTAAAAACTACATCGCACACACTTATTCTCTCTAAAAAGACTGGCAAAATTTCTCGACGATTACCTCAACCTTTCCCGAAGGGGCCATGGCCTCCTTACTCCACTTGGCCTCACCACTGCCAAAGTTGCTTTGAAACATTTGAATAAATGTTGTTTTGAAGTCATATGACTTTGTGAGCGGTCCTTTTGGGGAAAGACGTGAGATGCAGATCAAGTTTAAAGAAAGTTTTTAAGTAACAATTTAATTTTCAAATTTGAAAGAGGAAATAAACTAAATCTACGTAATTTGGTGAAAAAACCATTCAAATAGGACATGTTTTACTCGAGATATCAGCAAATTAAGTTACTACATTTGTGACCCAAAATGAGCTTGAGTCTAATAGGGGTTATGTATAACACTTTCTCACAATGATAAGAAATGCTTTGTTTCCTTTGTTTTTTTTCAGTCTGTTGTGTAGACCTTGAAGTTATAGGGATTTAGGAACTCCCCTTGGTGAATGTGAAGTTTGTAATTTTCCCATGCCTCTCATGCAATCACTTAACACGCTGTTGATGAGGAGAAAATTGGTTGACTGTAAAGTTTAAAGAAAAACAAGACACTGCCCATTAATGTGAAGCTATGACGTCATATGTGCTTGCTTCAAGTACACTTTGTGTTGAAAATGTGACAAGTTACCTGCTGATATCTTGAGAACCACAAATTGGATTTCAATGCCAAATTTTACCAGATTGCTTAGAATATGTTCACTCACATATCAAAACTTGATTTGTGCTTAGACCTTTCTTTTAAAAAGTGCGTCCTTTAATGACCTTTGACCTTAAAACTTTGTATGTTCAGAAACTTAAGAAACATTCAAAAGTTATATGTTAAGTATCACCTGTGCACAGGTTACAGAACGCGTGGGATAGTTTTCTTCTCTGTCTTTACCAATGGTTTATAGTACTGAATTGAAAGGTGTTGAAAACAGACTGTTAAACGTGTATGAGTTTGTTGCCATTCAAGTTTCTTTGTTAAGTCTACGAAAACACTCTACGAATAGATAATAATACTTTATTTTCTTTACATTTTGAGCTCTTTAAAACTGTATAATTCGTTCATTTTGACTCATAGCATTTTATAAGTCCCGTCATATTAAAGTTTGGCAAAAATACTAAAATTTTGAAAATATGACCTTTTGACCTTTGACCTTGAAAATTTGCATGTTCGGGAACTTTTAAAAGGTGGCAACCACTCTAAAATTAAATGCTACATCATAAGCATCACTTTTAGCATAGTCTCTATGTGTTACAAAATTGTCCCGGGTGAGTTAATTTTTAGAGTCCTTTTTGAGATTCGCCGCTAGACTATATGCTACATAGCACAAAATTGCATTTAAGGGCTCTTGAAATTCTCAAAAATTTTCAAAGGGACCCCTCCCTCAGGACGGTGGTTACAATCTTCAGCCCCCAACAAAAATGTTTTCCTACGTCTATGATCTTGGACTAAGTTTTCACCGGGAAAATATGCTCATTTGCCCCCCCGACAAGTAACCCCAGATACGCCGCTGTTCTTCACAACCAACCCAGTCAAACTAAGGCCTGGTCTACACAATCATACATTTGGTCAAAAACTTCATACATTTGTTTGTATGTATGTATGTATATATATATATATATATATATATATATATTTGTATGATTGTGCGGACCGGTCTTAAGATTTTCAATGTCTTTAGCAAAGAAGTATTCGTCACGTCTTCAATTTATACAGACAGTAGTAAACAATGCTTTCATAATTGCTTTTATTAAACACCCATGAACCCCCTAAATAATTGTTTTCAGTCTCAAGCCACGATCTATTGGAAAGGAACATGTTAACTTAACTTTATCTACTTTAACTTCTATAGATGTTGAGTTCTTTTTCTGTAATGTTTATTCCAGCAAATTATAACTTTATAGGTAGATTTACTTGTCCGTCATTCTCTGTGCTGTTTCACAAAATTCTTCGTATTTTTATCTCTGTATATTCGATATAGCAAAAAGAATTCCAGTCAAAGATGTTCTTTCCATCACCACCGTTGTAGTCACCGTTTGCATTGTTTTGTGTACAAGACATGTCCCTGCCGCCACTCTGAAAACTACGGCATTTAATATAACTATGAAAATAGGCCCCGCCATACCACCAGCCACCGTGGTGTCTTTCAGCACAGTCATCGCTTGTTTTGTCGTTGTCTCGGTCGTGCGTACTGAACTCTGTATTTAGAGTGTCAAGCAGGCTTACACCTGAATGGAAAAAAGAAGAAGGCGAAATACAATGAAAAGTCATTTGTTAATCCAAGTTTTTTTTATTGCTTTACAACCAGACCACGAGAGTAATTTGACGTAACGTAATCTTTCTCCAAACCAACTTGATATAAACTAGGCCTAGGTGTTCAAGACGTAGGGGAAGGGGGCTGATGATCGTATGAGAACATTTCGTTGTTTTATGATTGTTCAAGGTGGACATTCTACATCAAATAAATGGTAATTCTTTAGCATCTGACCATAGCAAAGACTATCATACTCTTGGTGTACTACCCCCCTCCCCGACCCATCGTAGCTAAGGGAATTTTTATTATAGCCTTAGACATTTTAAATCAACATCAGCTCGACCATCGTTGACTTAACTTTCAGTACTGGCCAAAAACCTATCTACTTCAGAATGTGTTTGTTTATAGTTGGGAAGGTGCAAAAGATGCGTACCCCTATTACTTGATATATTGTAGTTATGTAGTACATCATGTTTCGAAAAGGTACTGAGAAGTATCGTCTTTTACGATACTTTTGGGTAAATTTAAATAGATATATTTCTAAAGCTAATATCGCTTGGTTACCTCTATATATCCAATTTTCTCCTTTCACTTTAACTGCTAGGGAGGTGAAAGCCAGTTGAGGACAATAATGTTCAGTATGAGGCTTTTCTTTGTTCAATTAATCGTCATTAGTTGTTCTCGAGAACGGCTAAAATTACTTTAATTTGATATTGCCAAAGAAGAAGAAGAAGAAGAAGAAGAAGAAGAAGAAGAAGAAGAAGAAGAAGAAGAAGAAGAAGAAGAAGAAGAAGAAGAAGAAGAAGAAGAAGAAGAAGAAGAAGAAGAAGAAGAAGAAGAAGAAGAAGAAGAAGAAGAAGAAGAAGAAGAAGAAGAAGAAGAAGAAGAAGAAGAAGAAGAAGAAGAAGAAGAAGAAGAAGAAGAAGAAGAAGAAGAAGAAGAAGAAGAAGAAGAAGAAGAAGAAGAAGAAGAAGAAGAAGAAGAAGAAGAAGAAGAAGAAGAAGAAGAAGAAGAAGAAGAAGAAGAAGAAGAAGAAGAAGAAGAAGGCGTGATGACATAGCCTACATGCTACACTATACTCCATGGTGGGTGTGATTCATTAATTCAAAACGGTAATAGAAATTCCCGATGCAGTTATGTGAATGAATATGCAGATTAGTAAAACTTAAACAAAACCGCCAATGCGATCCCAGTGCCATGCCAAGATGATCCCACAGTACTGACGGTCGTTAGAGTTGGCAATGAATCGGAAAAGTATGGCAAGGAATTGGGAGACATGCCCTTCACTTCTACTTTATTTTATGGACTTCTCATGGTTAACTTATACTGGATATATTATGACACAGAGGTTCTTCAAAAACGTGCATTTGTAAACAATAGCACTCCCTGCCGTCACGAGCGTTTGCACCACAGAACTCTGTGGTTAGCAACGACTTTGTAAATTAAATGGAATATTTGTAAAACGATCGGCTAGGTGAATGAAACTCAAGTGAGGGAGTGAGTGCGGGTAAGGAAGACCTCTTTTATGAGCTCTGCTTTATGACTCGATAGATTTTAGGCTGACGGGGATTTTATTAGACTGCACGACTGTGTCTTCTGTGGAATCAACTTCTCATGACAGGGAATTTAAGCATGACATCAGTTTGATCAGTTCACCAGATAGTTGCTTTCGGGTGAAAATGAGAATTTTCTGGATCGGGGGAAAATTTTGCCTGGCTAAAAACATGAATGTTGATTAGCACTTAGTGACTACCTCTTCACAGCCGTTGATCTGTTTAAAACATATGCGTTTATTCAGGAGATAATAATTCACGCCCATAGAGCAATCCACAAGGAAACTTCCACTGCGTGCTCAAGTACACAAGTAGTAGCAAGATCCACTCGCAAACCCTTGTGCTGAAACGTTGCACACAACTCGCGGCTGTGTCTAGTCTATAAATTAAATTTAGGACAAAGGGCTTAGCAAAATTGTTCATTACCTCAAAAACTGCTCGGTGAACTATCAAACATGACCCGGCTTTTTGTGTGCTTAACTACAAAGTTTTTAAATATGCCAGTATTTCTTTTTCCTTTAATCGACGAAAATTTCCAGGTTGTTCTAAACGTTCCTCTCCGTTGAATTTGAGCGGTAGGCTCGCAGTTCATTGTAGAAAATATTGAAATTGGCGCCATCCATAACGAGATTTTCCTCCTGTCAGGTGGAAATTCATTTTAGCCCAACAACGCTTGTCTCCCGAACTGTTAATGCTTAATCAGACAAGCATTACTAAAGTGTAATTAGATAAGAATTATCTTTTGCAACGAAAACTTCATACAAACCCTTGTTTCCAGAACGAGAACCAACTTCAGTTACTTTGTATTTATTGGTCTCATCATCAATACGAAACCTGTCGTACTTGTGGTAATATGAGGCTGATCCATAAACAAAATCAAAGCGGTATTCATACGTGGATTGGTTTGTAAGATGATAAATCTTTTCATTCCCAAGCCAAAACTCGTGTTCTAAATTGCCGAACCCCTCCTTGTAAGACATCCAGTCGTGGTAGAAGTCAGTTGAACCATTAACACGACGCTGAATTACCTTAAGTTTTATTGATAAAGATGAAGAAAAAATAAACCTTCATGGATGATATAAAGAAAATAAGCAAAAAGCTAAATTGAAATCATTTGAGTGTAAACATTTGACACTTACACTAATTGTAAAAATATTCCTAATATGGGGTTCTGGATATTGTACAAGGGGAGACGTTGATGAAAGATTAGGTTCTTAAAAAGTTCAGCATTGGGTAACGTAAGACGAAATGCAGGTTGCTATGTCCAAAAGCTCATCTCGAAGCTGCCAAAGTTTACACAGGATAGATCTAAAAGGTGTTCAATCCATAGAACTGACGCGTTTGATGCCTCAAACGTTGATGGATACTGGATTTTCCGTACTATTGTTATGTTTTGATATTATAACAATCTAGAGGTTACATTCTCAGCAAACTCACTTTTTAATTTTTCAACAAAACATTTATAACTGCATATTGTGATTTACAAATACCCTTAGTAGGAGTCTCTTTAACTTCAAAGTTATATTAACTCTATGGTGAAAAACAATTTATAATCAGAATTACCGTCCAGCTTCCTCCATCGATGGACATATTACAGAAAACATCAAACGGTGATCCAGTCCATTCAGTTGGGCGAATAGAGTATACCCCATCTTGTGTGTTACCGGCACTGAACACGTCATTACAATCTGTGAAGCTTGTTGATACATCTGTTGGTGGACTATCGTCTCCCTCTTTCCATTCGCAAGCTTGAAATGTTTCAAATGTGGAATACAATATTGAACTTTATTAAATCTTTATTGTATTTTCTTTTCTTTACTTTTCTTTAGTAATACCAGAAACTCTTTATTCAAAGAAGTCACCCGACGAAGAACACATATTTCAAGTTACAGTGGTCTCTTAAGTCCACTGCCAGACAGGTATTTAACAAAGTTGGCATTATGGTATCATGGGGGCACATCTAAAGTTAACAATTATTTTTGTTTTCATAAATTTTCTCGGGGGCAAGATTCCATAGCAGCTACTCTATCGCCCTCTTTGTCAAGATAATCGTAGAAATGCTTACCTGCATCGCTTTCATACATTCCAACAGAAACAAGCATGTATTCACTCCACTCGTCACTGATTCGAAAGGCGGTGTACTTCATATTGCAAGATGAACCGTTTTCCAAAGTTATATTAATATAGAGCTCATACTGTGCTTGATTTGTTAGGTAGGAGACTTTCTCATTACCAAGCCAAAGTTCCGTAGACAAAAATCCAAAACCTTGCTTGCAGTCAATCCAGGTTCGATTAAAATCAACGGAACCATCAAATCGACGTAGAATGACCTATTAGGACGACATGAAATAGAAGAAAAGGCTGTTCAGTATTTACTGTGGTGATGTGTTTTAAATTTGTTTTCATAAATAATTGTCAGTTCTAGTACACCCTGTACCAATGTGTATAGCGATTGAACACTAATTTTGTCCCCATGCACACTGTAGATACGTCAATACTATAAATATGTTTGGCATTTAAACAATACATTTTTACTGAGAAATTGACAAAGTTGTGACTCAAAAGATTTAGGGATTTGACATTGGCAATTAGCATCTAAACACGATTAGGAAGTGGGAGTAAAAATACTTCAGAAAAAATGTTTGATTCCTAAGCACTTTTTAAAAAGTACAGAAAGGATGCAGTTAAATTCAAAAGGCTTTCTTTGTTGTATAATTGTGAGCAGTTCACCAATACTTAATGGTAGTAATACTTACCGTCCAGCCTCCAGAATCAATTTCATTGTCACAGTAAGCTTCAAATGGTTCTTCGTACCCATCTGGTTTTATAAGATATACACCACTCGATACTGGTGACGAGCAAGAATCACGGACTTCAGTGCAATCTCTTGGATACTGGGGTTTTTGATAGAAGAAGAACGTCGACCCTACATGAAAACAATTGTGAATATCATTCACTTTTTAAATAGTTAGTAAATTCCTTTTTTTCTCGAAGTAACAAATTCCGAATCAGAATGATAACTAATGTTCATTCGAAAAAAAATTTTATCCAGAGGTGAAACATATTAAGTAAAGTGGACTCATAAATCGAGACAAACATTGTGCATGATAGATAGCATTTGTTTTACTGGAAGCTCAATTGGTATAATCTTCACAAAGTAGCATTTCAATACGCATATTGTAAATTGAAATCTCAAATTCGGTAATGGTAGATTCATACTATAGGCCCTATGCCGAGTAATTTCAATATTTTGCTTTCCTAAACTTATTGTGACTAGAAGCAGGAAAGGAAGAGAGAGGTTTAATTCGACCGACGTGCATCACGTTGAAATATACAGTTAATGTGCACTATGTGAGTTTTATATCAGATCTGGGTTGACCTATAATGAATACACATCTCAACCGGTTAGTTTGATTGAGATGGAGCTGGATCAGGTAACAGCACGCAACTGCAGTTTTCTACCATCATGTGATTTTTTACGCACTCTTAAAAACCCTAATCGGTGCATAAACCGAAATTTTGTCAACTACCTACCTTTATCTGGTTTATGAAACCAATTAATTGGGCTTGTTTTTTTACCCAAACAGGTAAAATAATTGACAATATTCCAGTTTTTCAAATATCGATAAGATTCTTTTAAAGATAGACGTAGAAGGTTTCTTAAGTAATGTCTGTGACAAAATATTTTAAGGCTATAGACTCTGGGAATATTGGAAAATGCATTTTGTTCAGAGCGTGTATACCTTGTATAAACCTTACCTTGTCCGTGAATTGTATTGTCACTTGGTAACTGGTCATTCTAAACATAAAACAATAAGTTTGGAAGTCGGTAAGGTGTCGTATCAAAGCGATGTGTAACTTGCATTGAAATAATTATGAAACTGAAACAAATACCTTGCTAATTGACCAAAGCGAAATTTTAATCATCGTAGTAAAATTGCATGAGCGTCTTACAAATTAGAACACATATACTAGTTTTAAATGCACTCATTTGTGAATGAAACACGTGAAATTCAAATTTCTTGGTAAAGCAATTGGAAGTGAACATTTTAAAATATTGAATCAAACGAATAATATAAAAGATAACGAAAATTTAGTACCCTTCTGTATACTGATAAGGTAACGAGAGTTTATGCCCATAGCAGAGCTTACGAGAGTTACATCCAACGAAAATTGACACCTTACAAATGAAATAGCGATTAGCATTACAGTAACTACAATGATTTAAATCTTAGGATTGTTAAGAATTGAGATATATCTGCAAGCTTTTCGTGTAAGCCACCAAGGTGGCAATGTCTGAATAGATTGAGCAGTATTCTTGAGCAATGCCAGAAAAATCAAACAGAAATGGTTAATCTATAATATTTTTTCTCATTTGCATATGCGTTAGTAATACTGTAGTACTAGCATTGCTTTGTTCTTGTCGATTAAACAATCGTTTTGATTTTTCCAAAATGTGTTCATCATCAAGCTGTCGTCTAAGTCGTTATAAAGGTTTTATTCCATGTAACGCATTTGTGCATTTTAGTATAAGACCAAAAAAAAAAAAAAACAACAACAACAACAAAAAAGTAATGGAATAGAATTTCCAGCAGCCGTTATTTTTCTCATCCCCATGGGAGGATTCAAATGAATTTGCACGAATGAAAGACAATTCTATAACAAATTGCATTTCAATGAACGGTTTTTGTATTAATATCTACATTAATTAACAGCTCCCGGTTGACGCTTTCATGATTGAGTAGTACTTTAACGTTTTACGGCCTTAAAACTTTGGCAAAGTTTACAAATAAGACACCATTCGTTCATTATTTCAATCCAAAAGTTTGGTAGGGAAACTGATAACGATTAAGCTGTCTCACGTTAGGTCTTATTATCCCTTAATGGAAAACTGTTTTTCAAGTTTTGTTGTGCGATGGTGTATTATAATGATATCTAGGAACCTTACAACTTTGAGGTTTGTGTGTAACGTGAACAGTAATTCAGGAATATTTTAAAACATGTTTACATGGTCACCATCTTTTTTGTGATTATTGCATAACTTTTGCAGAGTGTCTTTTATCAAAAAGAGGATGATAAAACAAAAAGTAACTCATAATCTGCTGCAATCCTGTAGTTTAGATAGATTATGTCAACTATACATGCGGTGTAGGGGCTTCAAGTTAATCACCTAAGCTTACAAATAAAATGACTCAAGTTGCAAACATTGTTAGCAATACTGTCATTGAACTTGATGCAAAGGAATGTAAAACAGTTACATAAATATTCTATCCCAGTATTAAACTGTTCCTCGAAATTCTCCATTTGCGTCACATAAATTGATCTTATACAGTAACCAGGACTTGAGTGCTTCTATGGGAAAAGTCCAAAGTGCAGTACTAGTATATCATTAGGTGCATACGAGAGCATACGAATTTTTCCCCAAATCATTTGCCTCCAAGTTTGTGGGAAATGGGTAATTTTATGCCTCGCAAGTTGCATTCTAACGTTCGTTAATTTGATACCTCATGTTTCAGACTTTACATTTCCAAAAGAAAAACAACTTAAGTTCGGAATTATTTAATACTTTCTCCAGACGCAGTAGACCCCCATCTGAAGCTCTTTAGCAAACCATGTTGCAAGAATGTCATGGTACACCCTCTAGAGAGTAGAGACAAAGTAAAGGCAGCAAACTGACAAGGGAAACTCCACTGTGACCAAAACATTTATTACATATACTAGAATAATACTTGCTGTCTCCACCTCCATCCCATGACTTGGTAAATTTACGTTAGTAAACTTTGAAATCATGGATTTTAACCTGATTAAGCGTTGCAGTTAACTTGTAAATTTAATAGGAGGACTATGTTTAAGAGCTTTTAGGGGGAAAAGATAATAATTAGTAAAAATCTTTACCTTTCTAGGTCACTTTAACGATAAAACTTTATTGATGAGGCCGACAGCAATTATATTTGGACCATTTCTGCAGAATAATTTTGTTGTTGTGTAACTTAGCACTTCATGTCATTGTAGATGTTGTTAAAAGTGTCTTTATCTATCGGGGCAAAGTAACAATATATTCACATTCAGGGGCAAAAGAATAGGGTAAGAACAGCAAGTTCATATTCAGCCGTTGCAAATTATTAAGGGTGTTTGCATCTTAATCTAACTAAGTCGTGAATCAAAAGGTGCAAGAAGTTTTCATTTTATTTCGTGGACAATTGTAAGCAGTTTCTTAAATCGGCTATAAAAGAATCCCAAAGTGTTTAGAATTTTGCTTCAGTATAGACGTGTTATTGCGCAAATTTGTTTTTGTCACCGAGTGAACGGACAAAAAATCGTACCGTTTTAGTTACTGCAAACTATTTTCTACCTTCCCAAGCACTTGAATAAAGTGACTTGTTACTTTTTATTTTTAAATTCTTTTTTCTCTTGTTTATAACAAAATCTAATATTAAAATAAGATTTAGATAAATTGAAAGCTTACTTTTGAAAGATTTTTGTAACCAAAGAACCCTTTTAATGCTCGTGGTTAACGTAAAGCAAGTATATTTGTGATAGTTTCGTTTTAGAACAATAAATATTTTAACTGTTACCGTGTGTGTTAAAATTAAAAGTTTTGCTTTATAATTTATTTTAAAATAGTGAGAAAAGAGACTTTTTTCGTTACGAACATAACATAGTTTCTTGCTTACAGAAATTTAAAGTACTAAGCTTTTTCAAAGAACTCCTTTTTACACTGACCGGTTACTACAGACCTTGTTAAGTTTGTGCCACTATTTCTAGTAACTACAATATACAAGGGCTAATAAGTGAATCATATTATCAATTTTTACATAAATTTTGTCCAAGTAGAATGGAAGTACCAACGTTTTTGTAAGAAGAGAAACTTTGTCAGTAACAGAAAACCTTTCTGTTAATTGCAGATGAGTGAAATTAATTAAAAATATATTTGTGTGCATGCTGCAGAACTGAAACATTTTTAGACACAACTTATAAAGAGTGTGAAACTTACCCCTTTAGCAGAGAGATTGTCCAAGAAAAAAGAACACACCCCAAGTACGAACAAAACTGTGCAAAAGCTGTTTGATGATGCCATCATGCCTCTTGACTGAATGAAATGCATATATTCTTCAGAGAGAACAAATAGCTGAAACTATAGGCTTTAAATGTACAGTACGCATTAAACGCCATGTTTGTCAGTTCTCTCGATAGCACCCAAGCATGTTAATTGTTTAGTGTATCACGTGTATTGATATGATCGTTTTTAAGCATCGGTCAAAGGACCTGTTCTGATGTACATAGCAGTTCTGATGTAAAAAGCAGATATTTCAAAAATACACTTATTATATACGGAAGCTATTTTGTTTTTTGTACCTGTATTGACAATGATTGTTAAGTTAAACGTAAAATATTTCTGTGACATATGCAAATTGTAGTATAGGAATTGAACAGTAATGAAGAGAGCTGCATTTCTACACTTCCATGCTATTTCCTGCAGAAAAATCCCAAGCTACTGATCATATTTTCTCAAGCTATGATCTCTATCGTACTAATATTGGATCAATACTTTATCTGTCTCGGTCAAAGTCTCATCAATCAACGGTTATCCAAACTAATTGATTCCTTCTATATACTTTATCAGTAATTTTATTACACAAAGGCAAACATTGTACCGCATAAAGGAGAAACGCCCCACTTGTATCAAATAAGACACGAAAGCTATAAAAATCTAAAAATGAGAAAAAAGGAAAGGTGACATGCATATATTATGCACATATGATTAACACTTTCATTGTTAGCACTTAAAAGGAAAATGCGGTAACCCCATTCAGAATTAGTACACCCGTCATCCTAATTCATGAAATATTTTTTTATCATGTGACAATATATTTGTTACCGAATTGTTAAATCCATGGAGAATAACTCCTTGCTTTACCTTTTGTTTGTAATAGTAATCATGTTCAAAAACATCTTCAGAAATAAATGTGAAGAAAATAAGAGGAGATTTGCTAATTTTCCAAAGCAAGTTTTCTGCGACTGCTAATTTCCCTTAACAAATGAGCTGTTAACTGCTAAAGAAGTATATTTCAGTTGATCACACACCTGCACTTTAGCTGTAATATTAACCACTGTCCATCTGCTGTTTTTGTAGCGTTGGCCTGGTGAAAAAAACTTTCTCCTGGGTGTCTGTTGTCTAGAATTCCAGATGATGACGATTTCACGTTGGTAAATGTTATGTTACATACAGATAACCTATCCAAAACATATACTTAATTGAAGGCTTTACGAAAGATGGAAACCATTTTGCATCTAGGCCACCTCACAAAGACAGAATTTTCTTAAAAATTGTAGAGTGTGACCCCACTCTTTGACAATACCTTTTGACTTACTCCCAGCCAAAAATAGGAAGAATATCACTAAGTAATAACAATTGTTAGCAATATAATCAGTTCAAGGCTGTGCGAAGCAACAGCAAAAGTTTGCACCTAAACCAGGCCTTACATGAGCCACAACTGGAAAAAAGGCCGTGGTCGTCTCGACTTGAACCAATCGGTTGGAAACTGGGACGTAAACCTCATCTAACTAACTAACTACATGTACCCCTCCTTTCAGCACCCTCCCCAAGAATGGCACTCATATACAGGTGAAAAAGGATTCCCTCCCTCTCACTTGGTGTTCGCTTAGCTAGTGTCATGAACTTCAAGTGAGGCTCGTAGCTAGAAAGAGTTTCAAGCGGGGGGGGGGGGGAGGGGGGCCCGTTGGCTTCCAGAAGAGCGAAAAGCAATTGTGGGAAGATTCGAGATGGGTAAAATATGTTAAGTCGAACGCAACTTGAAACTTTCTTAGGTGTAAGATTGCCCTGAATCTTTCTTGTTTTTGTGTAGCGCCTCCACTATTTTTTGTAACCGAGAAAGCTCGGAAGCGAAAGGTCGAGCAGGTTTTTCTCGATAATGTGATAACATTTCTGTATTTCACTAACCAGTGGAAAAACTGACCAGGATGTCAGAAATTTAAGTCACGTTTGGTGCATTTGGTGTAACAACGGGTTCAGTAATGGGTTTTGAATGGTGAAATTTGTAGGTAACCATACGTTCGTGATATGGCGGTCGTCGTTTTATTACCCTGTACTATTGCGTTACTGTGTACAATGTGCGCTTACCTCGTGATTTCATGAATCGCTAGCAATGCGTCTCCCTGCCACTTACTTTTGGTGACATTTAATGCCAAAATGTGTCTGCCTGGGTTATAAACGCTATCTTTAGCTTTTAGTGTAAAATGAAGCATGTAAAAGGCTTGTGATGAATGGGAAAGAATAAAAACACCGTGCAAAGGGTCAGATTTGTTGAAAATATGTATTCATGAATATGCATTTACTGAAAGGTTGTTTAAAGTTTTGATATTTGACTACCTGAAAAACATTTTGTTAATGCTGTATGACGTACTTTGAGCATTGTTTATCTTTATTCAGGCTGTTAGGTTGCTACCCAGATAGCAACACTCTGGCGGGCCCGCCAGAGGTCCTTTCAGATGTCACTCTGGTGGGCCGCCAGTGAAATGGTCAGTTTTTTTCGTTCCGCCAGAGGAAAGTATTCTTAATCACCTAAGTCAACCGGTCTGCTAGCTACCTGCTAGTGTTTTTCCGTCAGCGCCTTCTAGCGTAAAAACGAAGGAGGCCCCCTGACGGGAAAAAAATGCGCTGGCGGACCGCCAGATAAAAGGCGGCCATTTCTCTGACGGTCCGCCTTCACAGTAAGCTGGCAGACCACCAGAGTGTTGCTAACTGGATAACCAGTGAGGATTTTAGACTGTGCATTCATGTAGATAGCCCGACAATGCAGTAAAGTAATAAGCATACTGAAGGTTTTAGCAGTGAAAAATGCAAATGATATGAGTTAAAAATTTTGTTTCCAAAGGCCTATCTCATAGCCTTGCATGAGAACGAAATTCATTTTTCCACGACTGTAAATTTTTCTTGCAATTTAGGTTGTTTTAAAAAGCGTAGATTACAATAATCTTCATATTAAATGTATTGGTCTTAAAGGAGAGAATTATGTGACACCGCAGTCAAGAACTTACATAACTAGACGGTTCGTACTTGCAGGCAAGTACAGATCGAAGCCACTGAAAATGGTATGAAACGAAGCAGAAAAGCCCAATATTGTGCCACTTGATTCCAAGTCTGGATCAAATAAATATGATGTGCGCATAAAAAGTAGCCCATGGCCTAGCATGCTCACCTCTCAGAGCAAAAATGTTCTGCCGCCAACTCAGTTTTAACTGTTGTGTCAGAAACGTACCTTCCAAGCAGGCACACAGACAGTTGTAAAACGTTTCTACCCAGTTTCGGGCATTTACGCACGCGCAGCTTAAGCTGAGACGTGAAAACGGATTTGTAGCTGCAGGCCAGCGTGTTAAACAAGCGGGGAATTTGATGGTGTGGTCGTTGAGTCAGTGCTAGTGTAAGTCTGCGTAGTGGCTTTCAAGTCTGGGACTATTTTAGGAGTGATCAAACCAAGTATAAAAAGAAAGTAAATAGAATTGCGTAACGACTTATTGTCCTTCAAAAACGGTACTTACTATATCTCTCAAGTGGGAAGACTATTCCAATTGCAACACCGTCAAGGCGGTTAAATCGGGGAAATGGTCAAAATTTCCATTTAATGAAAAAGTCAAAATAACTGTTTTGCAGATGGAATGCTGTATACGTTCATAGTGATCGTGTTCAAATAGACAAGTATAACACTGAAAATATTCATACGCCGAGCCACCAAAGAAGGCACTGATTCACGTGACAAACTGAGCAAATCCAACAATCAAAGCTGTAGGCTTCGGTTAATTATTCTTTCTTGGCAGTTTGGCCGTAATCACTAGCTTTACCAAAACGATGTAAACGAGGTAAAATGTCAGAGGTATAACCATGCTTCATCTGGTAAACCTATTTATTGCGTGTAATAGAACGCACCTTGCAAATAAGAATTCGTCTTCCCTTAAAAAAGGTTGAAAAGGTTGTGCGTTACTTTTACAAGGGTAAGCTAAACTAGAGACCGCGGCATCAGTCTGCACTCGTGTACTTTCAACCTTCTTCTGCTGAGAAGATTCTCGATAGATGCTATCTCTTATCTGAACAGAATGCAGTCTAAGCATACGCAGGTTTATTATGACCAATCAAAACAGGTGACCTCTATTCTCTAAGTCAAAGAAATTTTCTCTGCCCAACTCATTGTGAATTAGTACCACAGTTTAGCTATAGGTGTTTCACAGACATCGCAATTACTGCATGTCATTCCAATTAACACACACACACACATATATATATATATATATATATATATATATATATATATATATATATATATATATATATATATATATATATATATATATATATATGTAGATATATATTTAGATATATATATATATATATATATATATATATATATATATATATATATATATATATATATATAGTTTGCTCAGCAATGAGTATATTTCTCATTATGTTTAAGCCCCTAAAAGTTAACTTGTCCGTACAAAACCCACTGAAGGACCACCGTACCAAGCTCACATGCTGTTCTGAATCCACGTCAAGAGAACACCTTTTATTGATCAAAATATCCGTTGAATAATTGTCCCCACAGTACTTCCTCGGTTTGAAAAAAAGCCAACATAAAATAGCTTCTTCGAAGCAGTGCTTATATTTTATTTATATTTGTTGACTCCTATTAATCAATGTTTTAGTTGAAAAGTGGGAAAACATGTGCATGAGTTACGTTATCGGTTATTTGATCCACGTTTTAAATATAAACTGTTTTTGCACATTGTAGATTATATTAAATGTGTTGCTAATGCACGTTTCCTTCATCATTACATTTTAGTGTCTTTGCAAGGTTTTAGGAGAAAAGAATAAATTACACTCATTTGGAGGTTGATTTATATTGGTAATTGATTGGTTGTTCTAGTTCTTAAGTAGCAGAAAAGTAAAGATTCGCTTATATGCGGCTCAACGAGCTGCTTATACCTGGAATCTTGATCTGTAGTATTTCCATTCAGAAACAGGGGGCAGAGGCCAAGGTCGTTACAGGAAATCATGGTAATACGAAATGCATTACATTACAACTTACCCTTCACTTGTCTTTTCTATACAGCGTGGTGCTGAAGTCGGGTAGTCTCCCTATCTGCAAACTACCTGCAAAGACCTGCAAACTACCATTCTCACGAGCTAAAAGTATTGGATGAGTATAGAGTATCTGACTTGTTGGTAAGGTCGTGCTGCCATATCGATTCTGAGTTTGTGTCTACCCTTAAGTGAAATACTTCTTTCATTGCAGTAGACTAATGTGGCATCGGGGATACTCGTTACCTGTCTACTAGCCACCTTTGTGGGTGTATCAACGAATACTTGCAAAAAAGTCCAAATGACTTGGCTAACATGCAGTGAAGATACTCCCATGTGGAATAGACACCCACTTTAAATAGGCTTGTACAGGCTTACTTGTAATTTTATTGCACAGGGTAGAGGGGTAAAGCACATTTTACCTCACAGGTACATAATGGAATGACCACTGTTTATACTCACACCCTTATTGTATTAGAATTTCCTAAACAATATGAAGATATCAGTCCATATCACTACCTGTTTTCCAATAGGACAGTCCAACCTATACACTGAAAGGTAAACAAATAATCCAAATTACAAGTGCTAAATGTTTCAAACAAACCACAAATGTTTAAAACTTTTGACGAATTACCGAAAATGATTTTCATTCAATGTGTTTGCAGACAAAGTACTTACTAATATCAGAGATATTCTCAGCCGATTGGCCAAACAGATGTGGCGTGGGAATTTTTTGATAATTGTCAGAGCAACAAGCTACCCCTAGGGATAAGCCTCCGGTAACAACGATATCACAATTTGAGTTGTTGGGGTCATCTCGTACCCATACCCAACATCGGTGGTAATTTCTCTTGTTAGTGAAGTGGCACTTCTTACCTGAATTGGAACAAAGAAAAATAGTCTTTTCTTAACTTTTTTTGTGAAATAAGTAGTGAAGCAAAACCACCGCCACCTTTGGAAGCAAAAATTGAGTAACCTGCTTCAAAGAGGGTCGCAACTTCCTAGGATCAATAGAATCTCATTTTTCACAAAGTCGATCACACCTTTTTATGCGAACTAGATGTGTGAGACCGTTACCACCCACAATAGAGCTATACTGCTCCACTGAGGTTAAAGCACGACGTCCTGAATTTTAAACCTTTGCCAACACTACAGTACTAAGCCGTTCACACTAACAGAGAAAAAGTTTAGTAAGTAGGCTAAATTATTCATAAGAACTGATTGTACTGACAGATTTTGGAAGTTAAGCATTACTGCCAATGCAAACTTTATAGTTAGTGCTTAACCTACACAAAAAGGTGTGCTTTCGTACCATGGAGTTTGTACTTATGCTTACAACGAGGTACATTATACTTTTTCTGTAACATAGACTTACCATCTAAAATACAGAGGAACAAAGCAAGTATAACTAACAACAATGCTGCCATCATGTTTAACTTTGAGATCGAGACTTTCCCAAGTTCGAAATCGTTGATCTGGATTGATCTCGTCTAGTGTTTAACGATCTATTGAAGATAATAAGGGACACAGCCTCCTGAAACGTTATTGAGGTGCAGCAATATCCAATTCATATAGAGATGATCCTGCAATCTAAGTAATTATTCTTTTATTTAGTAAATGTCTTTTTTTTGTGATATTTTCTCTCTTAAAATTTTTTTGTTCTATATGCATTTTTAGTGTTTCTGCCTCATCTGCATCAGTTAACATTATTTATGTTTGTAAGGGGGAGTAAAAACTCGGGGTTTTAAATCTTACTTCCATCTTCTTTAGTATTATAGAGTATATACGTAATTATATAATATTGTGTACCCGTACATTGCAATAATGTAGAAAAACAAATAAACGAAGCGAAAGGGGTTACATCACTCCTTATTTAGGCAGAAGCAGGACCAAATAAAGTGTCTTATAATTCCTAAGTATGAGATGGCGAAGGCTTGGAAGTAAAGAAAAACCCTTCAGTATTCGTGGATTTTTTCTTAGGTCGAATTCATTCTGAAGACCATAGGCAGAGTACTAACTGTGCCTACTGGTAACCCTTGCCTGACCGGATGGCCTGGGAGAGGGTAGATGGAGCGGGCTGAACAGTTTTGATCAGACCATGAACTAAACCCCGACATCCGCAAACCCAAATCTGTACAGAAAACACCTGAAAGTAAGTCCCATACGTAAAACTACTGAGTAAACGGTAAACCAAGGTGGATAGGCGTGCAAGAACGCAAGGCCTACAGAAGGACTGCTCACGTACTAGTAGGATGCTGGTGAATTACCTAAGGTCCAAAAAATCCAGTTTTAAGGGAAATTTGTTAGTTGAGCATCAAAAATGCGCTGTGAAATAAGGCTGGGTCAATGAAAGGGATTGTAGTATTTTTATATTAAAATTTTAACGATATAATTTTGAGCAAGTAAGAGACTATTGTCCTGGGGTGACTTTCATCTCAAAGGGGCCCATTAAATGTTTTACAACATTTGGCAAATATTGAGCCGTGTTGTTTCATTTTAACTAAATTCAGTAAATTTTCAATCCAAATCTTAATTGTCAAATGTTTGGTAAGATGGCGGTTCCTGTCCTGTGGATTAGATTGTTTCATAGCGCTGGGAACAAGGGTGGCGCCCGGGGGGTGGAAGCTGGCCTCCAGTCGGGGAATTTTTACAGTTTTGTCGGGGAGGCTTAGCCGATGCGAGAAAGTATGCAGTCCCCGGCGGCGACTAGTCGCCCCGACGGATTATCTGTTTTTTGCTCCCAAGAGGACAATTTCTCTAATAAGAACCCAAAATTTTCGTTGCGCTCTCTGCGCTGTAGAGCCACTGCAGTTATTTTAATAGTTCAGTTCCACATAGCTAGATAGCACCTTACCAAGTAACATGTAGGCAGAGTGCACAGTTCATGTAGAGGTCGTAAATTTCATCACATGTCGCAAAGCCTATAGTTACTGTTCCCTTGTGCGTGTGCGTGTGTGTCATGCCGTGCGGTCAGCTGGTGAGTTGGTTAGTTTGGCTATTTCATCGGGTAGTCCAGGTGGGTTCTCTACAATGCACGCGCGCTTTGCAATTTCACGATTCGGACTTAAAAGAACACTATCAGTGCACAACTCGACTCTTGAAGTATTGGGGTCGCTGGCATGGCCCGGTCCCTTGTCGGCAAAATGTTGTCGCCACCTGTGGTCGGTTTACTTATTTTAGCTTTCAAAGGGGTCATTTCTGCGATAAAAACCAAAACCTAGTCGGTGTTCTCTTCTGTCTGTAGTGCCTTACGGTTAGTGGATAGAGAAGGGAAGTACAATGTACGTTATGTCCGGTAAGCTTTAAATAAGTACAGATTCTTTTTAGTGTAGGCTAAACCAAAAATTTTCGCACGCTTCACGCGCTTTGCAATTTCACATTTTAGAATCCGAGAAAAACATTAAATCAGCACGGAACTATATTTCTCTAGTATACACAAATTGTATGCAATATATGTCCTGCAATGGCATTGTATAGTACACACGTTTTCTTCAAATACCCCCTGACCAACCCCTCGAAGGCATCCGGGCTATCGGGGCTTCGGGTCGCTGCCCTCAGTAGGGCAAATCCTGGTCCCACCCTTGGCTGTAAAAACTCTCAGGGTTGATCGGGGCAATCGCAAATATTGGGCTTTCGCCGTTCATAGAACTTCATATTAAGGGCATTGACAAGTGGGTAAGGGATGGAAGGTAAACCGTCCCCTTCAACCAAAACAAAAACAAACAAACAAACAAACAAACAAAATAGAGATCATGCCTTGTAGGCTAAAGGCAAATATTAGCAAATATTGCCGCTGGGTTTTACAAACTATTTTAGAACTTCGGTCCTCCCTAACGGAATTTTGGAGGGGACTATGCCTTACGTGCACCACTTTTAGCAAATATCACTGCCGTTGGCCGAATTCTGTTCCCAACCAAATTATAGCGGAAATGTACATACACCTTTTCTGCGAACGTCTGCACAGGAAAAAGGTTTTCTTACATAATTCTTTGTTTAAATTGGTTTCAATTTTCATTCTTTTTCGTCTTTGTAATAACCTGGGGAGAAACCTGTAGCAAAGATTTTCGGTTAGTAAATCCAAGTAAATGTGTAAGGACAAAAGTACCCCGGTGTAATTTTTGACCCGCGACCCGCACAAAATAAGCCCTTTCGAGGAACCCGAAATTTTTACAAGAAAGAAACCTTCACAAAACCCTGGATAATACAATAAAATGAACGTAAAAACCTAAGGCCTTCGGCCTCAAACTCTCAAAAACCCTGCACGGTCTCATTATAGCAAACTGGTTTCAGGGAAAACACCTGCGATTACACTTGGTGGAGACAATTAAGTGATAACCCGTAGACAGGAAACTAAGAAATATACGTCTTTTTTGTAAGATACATGCCAATAATGTGAAACAATTAGTACAACAATGATTTCAAAACAAATATAGCCAAGTGCTTTATGTTGGCTTTAACCTTTACTTACTACTGACTGAAAAGTACCACTATCCAGCTCCTTTAAAAGTAACACACTAAAATTTTCAATTGTTCATCCTTATGCGTTTTATCGTATAACTTACAACTTATGTAGAGAAGACTTTATTTATTTTTGTGTAAAAAGAAACTGATGTAGGTGTAGGGCCAAAAAGCAAAATATTGTCATGAACTCGATTCCATTTACATTTCCATCGGTGGACCGTTAGTTCAAATATTATGAATTTTCAAAGTATGAACTTACCAATTAAGTCAGTATTATCAACCAAAATCTCCAGTGGAAATATACTCCAGGATTTTTTTTTTCTCCAGGATTACCTGCGATGTGTCTAAAAGATTTCATGAAGGTAAGATATCATTCCAAAAACCACTCCAACAAAACGCAAAGACAAAAAGAGTAAGTTTAGCTCACAGGTTAAAGGTTCCAAAAAAATAAACTGTTAATTGAAACAGTTTGTTTATTTGTAGAGTCCGTTATGAGTATTCTGCCTCTTTCCTTCTGTTATTACCTTTCCTAGTGTAAAAGATCATCAACTACATATTGAAATCACACCTTAGTTGCTTTGTTCAATACAATGACTGCTCTTTTAGTACATTCAGCAACTTTTTGATAAAGGTATTGTGAATGACATGCAACACTATTTAACACACCACATCAATAAACCATTAGATCGATACCCATATATTATATTTTCATAGTTTCATAGAAGTAACCATCTAGGTGAGTATTTGCATCCAATCATGACCAAAGTTATGTCGCATCTTCATTTAACAGGTTCAATGTGCGTTCAAGTCAGTATCGACTCAGTGAAAATTGTTGAATCGATACGTTTTCCGCTGAATGGTCTTTAACTACATTCTGCCTCTATATTCATAGCACAAAAGTATAAAAATGGATTGAACTTTTGATAAGGATACGGTGTAATTTCTTCAAGATTGATACTAATACTAATAATTAAATAATTGGAGGTCAACTTCTGGATCCACTCTGTCTGTATTTCTGCTTCCATGGTAATGTTTTCTCCCTCCAATTTGTAGGTCATTGGTGTAAAAGGGTAATGGATAAAGTAGATGTTCGAATTTTTCTTGAATTTACACAAAAAAGCAGACAGTTAAAAGGGGGTTACCTTCAGTCTAATCACGAGGGTCTATCTAAAGGAGCTGGGCTGGTATGCTGGAGGATATTCAGGAATAAAATTAAGGAATCATTTATGCTTTTCGACATTCTCACAAACGTAGAAAGCATCCGGAGAGAAATACTTGCGTATGCTTTTCGAAAATGTAATAAATAGCGATGACTTTTACGGTAAATTATTTCCTTTCACGAAGAACTTTTGCTGAGTTGGGTGGAGATTCGAAGGATGTAACTCTTGCAGTATTGTGGAAATGGTAAATACGAATGACGCCGAGATTAAGATAGTCCGTGGCATGATTTTGTACAGATAATGATGAATGGGGACTGGCAAGTTGGTTTTTATACTCATCAGCTGCAAGCGCAATGACCTAATCAGTAGTGCAAGAAAATTACCATCCAATCTTGATACTACTGTTTGACAATCATCAGTTCAGTGACGTCGATCATTGTTGGTTCTTCGTCTTATCATCCGCACTGTCATCTATCCATATAATCATACAGATGTACGATTACAAGTAAATGCTGTGGTTTGTTAATTACATTTTAGGGGCACTAGGCCGGCAGATAACAGTTTTCAAGTTGCAAAAGTATACATATAAATTGAAAACGAACACTGCACGTTTTCTTTCACCTTTTTTAACAAGAATGGACCTTGGATGTAGTGCAACATGCTTGGAAATGATGTTTATACATCTTCTGCTCAAGAGATGAAAGGGTTACACGTCTACGATATCACATTTTTCACCAGCTATAATTTGATGGGCACGGTTGGCATCACATGTTTACCACTATTCTATCACAAAACATTGCTTTCTTTACTTCTACCTTTATAGAGGTATTTCATGTGACGTTACGCGATTGGGATTTTCCGGAATTGACAGGTTCAATACACGCCCCTAATAACAAAATCCGGCCGTCCGTCGGTGGCCAAAAGGCCGACGGAGGGCCACCGGAGGTCCAATGAACCACAGGACATTTCTCTGGCTGACCGCCGGAGTGGACGACAGCGGCCCGTCGTCCGACCTACCAAATTTTGTTATCATGGGCACATTTACAGAAACAGAGCAAGTGCACGGCAAAATTATAGATACTACTGTGACACAATGGACGATTTTCCTTCAAAACCAAAGGGACATGAGATGACGTGACGTCGAAGTCACCTCTATTCCAGTACAATTATGTATTTTCTATGACTATTCCATTGCTTCTGTATTTTACCACAATCTTATACTAATACTTCAATGCAACTGCTTCTCCTCTATTTAATCCCCATTCTAACAAAGCTCTGGCACATCACTAGCCTGTTACTTACCAATATACTGTGGTTGTTCCACCATGTGATCATGTTGACACTATAATTCAATCACTATTCTATGAGTATTCCAGTTCATGTGAAATATAGTTTCACTAATGGCACATGGAGGAACGTACTTGTGTTACTGCATGAAACTCAGTATCAAAACCTATCACTTTACAAAAAAAAAAAAAGATTCAAGCCAATTTTAAAATCTCTGTCGACTTGGGTAAAATGATAAAAACATTTATCTTATTCTGCAGCAGTTGCACACACTAGAAAGAAACGAGAAAGGGTCCAACCATTCCATTATACAACGAGAATAGAGGAAGAGAATGCACTGCTATACGTCTGTAAAATGTTGTTCAATGAAATAAACAACACAAAAAGAATACCAAAATAACTCGGCGTTGTCAATTAAGTAAAATTTATTGACAATATTAATGTCCTATTTCATTCTGTTAATTAAACATTGTAACATCGTATTTCAAAGCATTTGAAATATTTACGCCAAGAGAAGTTATAAACTAAAGTGAAATAATATTATTACAGCGACCTCTATTTCAGTCAATTTACAAAATAATCTTTTTCGTGATAGTATGAAGACCCGAAATACTTAACTGCTTTTGTGAAGACAGAAAGTCAGATATAAGAGCTTGTGAAGGGAAACGAACTGTAAACTTTTCCTAAAGAGAGCTTGTTTTCATTTTATCCTTCCTCGGAAAGTTGTTAGAGCTTCGTTTTGGGCCAATCAATATAATGTAAAAATGTTTTGTAAAAACGTATGGACGCTACGTGAAGTATCTAGAAATAATATACAACCAAGACCGCCATGCACATATACTGCTGTTAGATTTTTAACATGCGGCGCTCCTTTTAGATAGCAACTCATTACGTTACAAAAAGAAAATGGACAATATAATGATAACTACTTCAGAAGAATTAATGGGAACTAATCTGAATAGCAGGATTAACAAATATATAGTACTTTTCATGAGAATGTTGATTAAAAGTCTTTTACATCATTTTTGCAACTAACCAGAGACAAGATCAATAATTGTATCCAAACCAAACAGACATATTATGCACACACATACTTACAGCACACACACACACGGACAAATAATTGAAGGACGTTTCGTAAGTTTAACCAGGAGGAAATCTCAACAACTCCCTGGTTTAACTTCCAACGAAAGTTAGCAACTAAATCATGATAAGCTATTAGATGTGTGCATTTATCATGAATTCAGGTTCCATTTATGTGTAAACGTACCTGGTCCAGCATGACCTATTACTCCCAATTCCTTAGATCAATTTATCGATAATAAGACAATTGGACAGCCCCGAAAAGCAATTTTTCAGCTCCATTCAAGCCATCATCACATCAAACTAATTATAGAAGGTAAAGTCGTGAACACCAATAATCCAGCTTCGAAAAGACCACAACGCCTGGGCCCTATTTAATGACGATTGCTGTGTTAGCCACTTGCAGTAGGTTTAAATGACGTTGATGCCACAGTGCCATCGACACTGCCATCGATCTTGTAATCAGTCATAATGGGAACATTTAAACGAGTTGGAGAAGTAGTTGGTGAACTTGTAGATAACAGTGAAGACGTAAAACAGATAAAGAAAGGAAATTTTGAGAGAAAGTCAAAAGGTAAATGACAAATGGATTCTCTGTAATTGATTAAACACAACGGCAATGTGTAGCGTAACCTTATTAAGAGGCATTCTATGAAAATTAAAATATACGTCAAAGTCATTTAACTTTTCCTTCAATGTGTACATATTTCATGATATGCAACTTTTTCAATTAAAGCAATGCTTTTTTCAGTTACATAGGCAAAAATGTAATGGTGCAAAGAAATTAAGAGTTCCATGCAGCAAGAGAGCACTGTATCAGTTCTTGATACACTTACTACAATAGATTCAAAATGTGTTAATATTTTTTCAATTTTTGGAAGAAGTTATTAATAGTAAACATGCACTGTTCAGTTTGCTCAAGAATTTTCTCTACTTACTAACATAATTATGCTTGATGAATGTGTATTAAATTATTCATTTTTAAAGCTTCTTCCCAACTTTGGTTCCCAAGTAACCAGGAGATCTGTGCTCTCGTGCACCAATGTGTTTTTCAGGGGATTGGGTTCCAATCCTGCCCAAGGTCCTTAGGGTTTCTCCGGCTACTCTGTCTTTACTCCCACATTCATGTTGGTTAGCCATTAAAATTGGTTGCCCAGCCGACGAGGTCAGTTGGGTGCTGGATTTCAACGAGTGCCTGTGTCAAGCTAAAGAGCCTTCAAACCAGTTAATAATTCTGTAACTTTTCTTCCCATGTGGTGCCGACAGTACGTATCTTTTTGAAGGGCTTCATAATAAAGTTTCATTATGCTGTTGATAAAATATACCAACAACCAATAAACACGTTGATTACCATTGGCTGCAAAATTTACTGTAAGAAAATGATCCGCCCGTCTCCTTTTGCATGTATTTCATTCTAAATATGTATTGTAACTGTTCAGATTTGAAGATATTCAAGACAGCTTTTGACTGAAGAGTAGCGCCAATGTCTAAGGCTTCTCGGTAAGTCTCGTGTTCCTTCGGGGTAGAAACTCCTGTAAGGAGTGGGCTATTTTTTCGTGCAGTGAGAAATTGCGCATATTACGCTTCTTAACGAATAGATATTTAAATTGTTCAAGTTTTGTTGAAGCATGTCAATAGTTCATGAATGTGCTTCACGGTTTTGTTTCCTGTGGCGCAGGATGCTCCCATTTTCAAATGCAGGTTTCATGAGAGAAGCAGTGAAGTATTTTCATTATCCTGTTGCATGGGCAAACCAACGACTTAAATACATGTTAGTCATTGATTTAACAACTGAGGTCACGGTATGGATTATTTTGAGTCTGTCTGAAGAGAGAGTCTCACCACTGTCCGAATGAAATACACAAATAAAATGTGATCATACAACAGTAAATAAAATAGCACACCACCCAGGAAGCTACGAAGGCTGGGAGCCCTGGAGGTACTTAAGGCGAAAGCAACTTCCGCATGCAGATATTGGGAAACATGGACGATTTGCCCCAATAAAGAATACAATTCAACTTTTTGTCGGCTGAAACGCCCGAGAAATAGATTGGGTATCTCCATCAAAACAGCTTTAACCCTAGGAAATGTATGTTGTAGGGCTATGAATGAAACTTCACACAATCATCCATACCTTTGTCGTCAATAATTCCTGAACTGACTTTGTCAGTCAAAATTTTTAAACAGTTCCACATAATTATCAGAAGCAATTATTTTTTGTAGAGTAACCTCCAATTTTAACTCTCTGGCATTCAAATTTCTTGGAAGAGTCCACCGTCTACTTCCAACATCCGTCACCAGTTTGTCTAATCAACACGGAGCAGATTGCATCTGGAATGACAGAAACAAGCAATATTTATCATTATGGAACTGAGAGGATCTACCTCGTTAAGCTTACACTTCATGCGTCCCACACAGATAGGCTTCTCGACAAATTTTTAGTTCATCATAGCTTGTGACAGATGAAAAAGTCCACTTTTAGTACATCATCTGCATCTCCCCTCACGTACTTAACACAAAAAATAGTTAATTCATTAATATTCAACAGTAAGGCAAAGACAGCGTTCAAAGTTTAGAGGAGGGTGTGTCAACTTCCTATTGTAAGCGCAGAGCCTGATTGGAGTTTGAGTTAATCTGACACACTTGAGACAGAACTATTTGAGAAATGAGGGCTCGACTGGTCAGCGGAGAAGCCTTGATTCAAGCAACTGGGCTCAAACAGCCTATTTGTTGTTACATTTAGAATTGGAAAAATGCAGAAAAGGGCCAAGGGAATTTGAGCAAGTTAAAAATATTTGGTACATAGGCCCTAACCCACCGTTTCCTTCGCTGGTGACATGACCTAGGAAGGGAAATTACGGCTCATAATTTGAACTGCCCACAGTTACCTTTTTGGTTCTGTTCCCCTATATGTTTTCAATGATCGGATTGCATCTAAGTTCGGAGTTTAAGTTCTCGTATATTGTGTGGGAATGGAAGAGGGTGGGGTGGGGTGAGATAAAAATCCATCGATATAGCAAATTTAAAGATTGGACAATCCCCAAAAGGGAAAATATGGTAACTGCTTCCAATCACATAATCTCACTTAAAGTAAAAAAAAAAAAAAATCCAAAAGATTTGACCAAATATCAGGTAAGCTGCTGACCGTCGGATCTGATATGTCTTGTTTTGCTTGGTTTTCCAGAAAGGACAAAGGACTTGCAAACCATGTCTGGCGGTAATTTCCAAACTTAATACTGTCTGCCGAGTAACCTCCAAATTGTAAACTATGACAATCTGAGTTCCCAGTATTGTCTATCGTCCACTTCCAACATCCGTCTTGAGCTTGCCAGTTCGACATGAAACGCATGTTTGCTGTAAAAAATTAACAGTTCAACCTTTGTTCAACAATTTAAAGAGAAAGATGGCTATTACTTACATAATAGATGTCATACCTGTCTTCGTGATCTGAAAAACATTAAAATTAGGCAATCATAATTTTCATGAATCATAGTTATCATTTTACAGGAAGATCTGTTTCACGTGTAGATCATGAATAGACAATAGCTCATTATGCAAATCTGTAATGTGGAAAGAGGGACTGATGAGCGCATACCGCATGATTACTGATTTTGACCTTTTTTCGTTCGGTAGCAGTTGAATGAAATTAAAGTTATGATGAGCGTTGACGTTGAATAGCTGACATGAAACGTAAGGGAAAGAATTATTGGTTTCAGAGCAGAAAAAATGTCCTTTTTCTGCGAAAAAATTACATCAGGCCAAAAACCTTCCGCCCCTCTTCTAAGTGTCTTCATGTACGCAAATGGAACCAGAACCTGGTGACAAGGTAGAAAAGGAGCTAAGAACATAGCATGCAGGAAATAAGCAACATTTCTCTCAACAGTTTCGAAAGTTTTTACTATTTCCCCCCACATGAGGCTGAAACATTTAGTCCAGCTTTCCTGTCTCTCGGAGAAGCACGTGCATCGTTAGACGTTCAACCCACTTTAGCAACGTTTAAACTTTAATGTGCCATTAGTATGTCATTTTTATGTAGAGGTGCAAAACATTGCGGGTGGCACAGTGGTCTAATCCAGCTGCTGTGCATGGACTCGAATTCCGCTCGAAGTACGTAGGTTTTTCTCCGGGTATTCCTGCTTTCCTGTCACTTGACATTTGGTTTGCCTCTAAAATTGGTTGCCCAGCCCACGAAGTGGGTTGCGCGCCGGACTGAAGGGCCCTCTGGAGGACCAGTTAAGTAGACTACTTTTCTTTTGCATTGCATGCAGTTAAGTGCTTTTGACGTTATATCAAAGAGATTGAGATGAAAGATGAGAAGAAGGTTTTTGCTAACAAGAATGGTAAGTTTCAGAAATTTGCATGATAATGAAAACTTCAAAATGATGCATTAGCTGGGGTAAAGTTTGAGTTCCTTTAAAAACATTATGTAGTAAGTAGGGACAAAGTAAAAAGGTAGATGAGAGGGCAATTCTACAAAATATAAAGACATTAGTTATATTACGCTCATCTTAGTAGAAAAGAGGGAGGAGGACGGTTTTAAAAGAAATGCGACTGGGATCGTCCTTTTCTATTTTAAATCCTTTATTACAAGTATTATATACCACTAAACAATATAGAGGTTTTAAACTAAGGCATATTTTTGAGTCAATTTAGGCCATAAGGGTACTCTATTGGTTCATGCGTCTTGAGACAAATAGGGATCATCATACACACTGGTTTTCTTTGCATGTACTTACCGTCAGAAACAGAGAATAGCGTAACAAAGACTGCTACTATCAAACCTGCCATGGTCCAGAATGGATGGGGATGGCAAATATTTGGCGTAACGGGTAATGGAGTACGTGTATTTTGTTTATAAATATTTTCTGTCGAAAGAAAGAAGAAAAGAATAATCCCTGGTCTGGTGATGAATTTAAAATTCTGTGATAAAATTACAACATGCAAATAGAAGGCACTGCAAAGTAACAGGTATAACAAGTATAGAGCGAACGATTATATCCTTGCTCTCCTTTCTTTTTCTTCTTCTTGTTATGCTGAATACTAGAACATTTGCAAAGCTCTCCAAAATCTTTTCAAAGTACCCCAACAGTATGAATGGAAGTTTTTGTCTCATGAGAGAATATGAAACGATTTCTGAAATATCTCTTGCAGTTACCATAAAATTAAATCACAGGGGGAAGTGTACTTGTGAGTGTTTCTACTAGAGATCAAAAATGAGTCTCCAATCGATATTAACCAATTAATCCATGTTGGGAAAAACATAAGACAGGAATAGGGAAGTGAGTATAGCAGATGGCGTTTGCAGTGTAAAGTCCAGTCTAACATTTACAAGATGTTTATAAAATTGTTATTTTTCTTTGACGAACTTCGTGCGTATATTGGAATATCTCATAATAACTTACTTGGATTGAAATTCTTGTTCCAAAGGCTCGCCCAACCCCAACCATCAGTCATCCACAAATCAATAACAATAATTCAACATGAATCCGAGGTGTGCTAGCCTATTGTGCAAAATTACTGGTTATTATTTTGAAGACTATAAAATGCCCACCAAATACCATTTAATAACAATCAAATGTTCCACTCTGATGCCCATAATTTTCAAAATATCACACAGCTCTGGGGCTTTTTTACTTAGTCCGCATGTCGATATTTCCTATTGACCTCACCAAGGGCCCTTGGGTGAACCCTTGAAATTACTCTCTGGAGGGAGTTTTTTAACGACGTTCTTTGAACATGTTGAGCCATTTAAGTTACTACACTTGTCAAGTGCAGTTGACACTCCAGCTATATTAACGTAGCTTTATTTTTTATTGTAAAACAAGGCGGGGCTGCTATACCGTACGACATAACGGCAGCCTATAAAGTGTACGGTTAGGGAGGAGTAAAATCTCAAATAAGGCGAGTTTAGCTATATTCTGCTTTACAACATATTGGGATCAAACAAAACTTGCATCCATTACAGGTGGAATGAATTTATTGCAATCAAGCCGGTACAAAGAATTAAAATACATAAAAGCAACAAATGTATTATACCAAGCTGTTACTTAACCTTTTTCAAACGATCGTATGTAAACGCATGCTTCTTCAAATAAAATATTTTCCTCCTAGAACATTCTTATAAAAAGGTTTAACATAAATAACCTGACCCCCGCACTTGTCACTTGAAAAATAAAGTACGTAGCTTGTACAGTAACACACAAGTTCAAGGACGGTACAAACGAACAGAAAAGTCTTCGAAGTGCTTATATTTTAAGTAGCACATTTGTAATTAACGTTGCTCTCAGAAATCAATACAATTTAATTCAGGATTCATTTGCACGCAGGACATATTATTTTGACTTCATAAAAGTTGTCACCGACATGTGTGAAATCAGGACACTTTGAATATGTAACAAAACTGTCATTGCTAAATTTGGCTTATGCAGGCCATCAAAACTTGAAATGAATCAATGCTAATTTATTCCAACAGGCATTCTTTCAAAACAAAAATTGGCAAGATCAAAATAAGCAAATGTTACCGAGAACTATCAATTCATCTGAAACTGTGATATGTAACAAGCATTTCATGGAATTTTGTTGCTGTGTGTAATAGTGTCATTTTAAGGAGCTAAGCAGTCCGATTTGTCGATGTAAAATAGAAATTATTTGTTACAAATAGGCTAAAGTAGAGTTAAGACCACAATATTAATGAAAGATCATTTTGCTTTTGACGTTCAATCCCGTATTTTTATGATATTATGTCGGTCTTCTACTAGGCGGCGACGTTGAGGACGCATAGCAACTTCGCACAAACAAGGACTTGCTACATTAGTCTCATGGTAGTCTACTTAAATGGGCGAAAGCTGTGCTGTGTGTTTGCTGCAAAATGAGCCTCGCAACTGAGATCAATGCGTCGTCAAAAATATTTAGAAAATTGTTCATAAAGTGTACTGAAGGCAGAAGACGTATGTGCGTGGTTCTAGTCCTCTTAATTCGTCACAAGATTATCTGAATGATAGTATTGCCTTCACATAAAGTACAACCACAATACCTTAACGGTAACTTTCAATGTACAAAATACAGTTAGCAAAGACAAACTGAACACACATTCCACTCATATTATCATTTTAAACTTAAAGCTTGTTTCGATGGCTCATATGAAATACTGTTCATTACAACGCTTAATTGACAGCAAAATTTGGCACTTTATCTATTATTTTCTTCTTTAATAGTAATTTATGTAAACTTTTGGTAAACAAAGTGACGACACTCTTTCTCGCTATCGGTGTCTAGACGACGGGAGAGTATAACGTCCATATTGTTTACATTAAAACTGCAGGCTTTCCTCAAATCATGTTACAAATTATTTCGTTCAATTCGTTACAGTTTGTATTATCTACCATACAAAGTAAAACACATCCTCATGTTTAGACGACGGTAAAGTTTACCGTTCATATGATTCGGACAAAACGCTTTTTGGGGGGGAGTGGATTAACAATACTAGAAAGAGTGTCTCGCATTCAAGACAAATGAATCACCACCAGCTTTTCCGGGGTTTAATATGGAACGCGCAGACATCACCAGTCCTTTCTCATTGTTTCTTGGTTTCAGTGGTGTAATCAGAAAAGTTTTCCTAAGGGCGCCGGGGTGGAGAAACGGGGTCCACCCTTCATGGAAATAAAAGGCGGATCCAGTTCATCGTTACACTTCAAGTTTTTTTCAATGCATATACTCGTGGGTGGGGTAAGCTTGCTCCCCAATTTAGGCTGTTTGACTACGTCACTAGGTGGAAAGATATCAAGGATACTATACATCTTCAATTTGCATATTCTTACAAACTTTCCGTTGTAACATTGTAATTTCTGTACATGGATAAGATTATCGGAAGTATTGCGATCCTGTTCAGTAACGGGACATGGTCCTTTCTTTCAGTTAATTTGGGGGTTACATACCTTCTATAAGTCTGGGATTATGACGAATAATTTTTACATACACTGACACCAGCATGAAATTGTGTATTAGAAGTTTATTTTGAAAGTAATTTTTTACATATTTTTACAAAGAAAAGCGAGGCTTTATAACAAAGGACAATTTCTTCGTAGCAAGTAAGACGCATAGCACTACGTTCAAATCAATTGGAAAACAGTAACTGGAACAGCTTTGATGTCTCACTCCTGATTCGACAATCGTCAAAATAGGGTTAAAGGGGTTGTGTCATGAAAAATTGTGAGTAAACTATAACTTTATACTCAAAATACGAGTATATTTAGTTGCTTGGACTTCACCCTTTTCATGCCTACACATACATTTATTTGACAATATATTTTTCTATTTGTTTCCACTATATTGAAATAAAAACTAAAATTACGAATCAGTCATTTCAAAACGCATTGCTTATTTTTAGTCAGCTGATTAATTATTTAAACTTAACGATATGTAATTTTAATTTTAACTAATAAATCGAAAAGAAGATTAAAAGCTGTTTTTGTTTATCATACTTACCAAACTTTTTGAAAAATACACTTTGATTCATTTAAAAACTGAGGACTTTTGACACAAAATATTTTTCTCTTTACCTCTACTTGGTACTCGCTCATTTACTATTACCTTCACAGTTTGTTGCCGGTCACGGTGAGTGTAACCCAGCACTCACGATCCAAAAGAGCCAAATTTGTGAAAGCGTTAAAGTCTTAGGTCCAAGTTTCTAAATGATGGTTAAGTACCCTCACAGCCCAAACTAAAATAAGAAATCAGATTATGTCATTTAATCTGGCCTACAAAATTTATCTTTAACTGAATACTCAAATTAAAGTGACGGGGGTTCAAACTCAAAAGTACTTGGAAACCCTTCTGTTATATTAAATTTTTATTCAGGCCAAGAGTCACGATCAGTCCATTATTCTTCTGACGACTTTACTACTTTGGAAATGGGAAGGAACTTTTAATTTACTTGTTTTCATGTTTTCAACCTTCGGCTTTGGTTGCTGAGATAAAGACAAAATTGCAATTTCAAGCAAATTTTCTTTGGGTTTATTAACGTCAGAGACATAAATGTTAGGATTCCATAAGGAGTATGGTTACACTTATGGGGTCAAAAGTAATTCTAGTTTCAGATGTACGTAATAAACACCCTATGGTTGCTCCAGTCAAGGAGGTGTATTATATGGAGACGAATCGAGAATTTTTATTATGCTAATCCAATTACATTTACCTCAGATTGGGGATTAATTATTTAATGAAGGATTATTGAACTGAAGGGCATTGAATTCCTTTGTGTAATATTCAGGCAACCTCATCCATACCAGGGAGTTGTTACAACTCCCTTTCCATACCTACAGCGACCACAACAAAAAAACAGTATTATTTGGAACAGTGCTGCAACTTTTTGCCGACAGTCAAACACGATATACTGTTCTGACATCCAAAACGACTGTTTACTGTCAAGGAACCTAATGATTCTGGCAACAAGCCAATACTAATTATTCATACAAATGAGCAAAAGAAGTAAAAGACTAAACTTCGTGTGGGATTTTTGATTAATTTCCATATTCCCTCGCATCTTTAAAAGGGCACACTCTTATTGAGCTATTTATACGACTCTAAACAAGGATGTTGTAAATAGCGTCGAAACGTGTCGAAGCCCTGAAATTAATTCACAGCTTAAGCGACTGGTAATGTTAAGACAAGGAGATCCTAACACCTCCCTGGTTAAGACAAGGGTACTTTTTCTCGATGTGCTCTTGACGATGTAGCAGATGGCGTGTCCCACTTGGTAATCGTATGAAAAATTTTATTCAAAGAATAAAGACCTTTGACCACTTTCTTTTTGTTTCCCTTTTAACCATTTCTATGCGCGACAACTCCTCGATCACTCCACTAGTCAGAAACCCAAAGGTTCAAAAAATGCTTTCAAAATGATGTAAGGTTACCTTACGTGTCCTATTTTTTAAAATCAATAGACTTTGATAGTCTGCAACCTCAGAATTACGAGCTCAGAGGCCTGCCTTTTTCCGTCGGAATTTCAAACATATATCTATTGCGCAATAATGATGACGTTATCAAATTTTGTTACAATAAATGGAAAATAGCCATTATTTCTTATTATATATATATATTTATATATATATATATATAGTTAATTAAATGACAGTGCTTTTACGTAGCTTCTATTTTTGACAATATCGAATGAAAATATTCAGTTATAGAACTGTTAATATATTTTTGTCACTGACTTGTGCACAAAATGAGAATTTTTAATGCGTTTTTGTAAATAGCCAATTTTTCTTTTTTTCGTATCGTCAAATATAAGCTATCTTTGTGATAATAATGCAAAATTTTATGCAACTTATCATTTGGTACGACTAGTGACTCCACGAGGGAAGTTCAATAAAGCTACGCCCTATAGGGCCCAACTGTCCGCTCAATTGTTCTGTATAAGCTTTAAATTTGTGCAAATTCTTATAAGTTAGGCTTACCCAAAAAATTCTCTCGCGCTTCGCGCGCTTTGCAATTTCACCGTTTAGATCCCAGGTTATGATTCCAGTTTTTTCATGTCTTTTGGTTTATCCTTTCTTTGTCAATATGCGGTAAGTTGTGTAATCGCTGACGTTTATGGTAACCAAAATTAAAAAAAAATTAATTTTTATGTTGGACCCCCCCCCCAGAAAAGACCCTAGATCCGCCCCTGCAGCCTTTGTCCTTTGTACAAAAATAAGAATTTAACGCGCGTTTATCTTAATTGCCAACTTATGATTTTCATCACTTGACATTTGAGAATTGTCAAATGTTCAATCTGATGTCCATAATTTTGAAAATATCACAGAGCTGGGGCTTCTTTCTTAGTCGATGTTTCTTACTGACCCCCCTTTAGTGTTACCCTTGAAATCACCCTCCAGAGGGAGATTTCGGAGTTCTAGTGACGTTCTTTGAACATGTTAATCCATTTAAGTTAGTACACTTTTCAAGCGTAGTCGACACTCCACTTAGGTTATTATAGGTTTTTTTTTTATTGTGAAGTAAGGTGCGGTTGCTATGTCGTACGACAGAACGGTAGCCTATAAGGTGTTCGCGCCTGGGTTTAGGGACGAGTAAAATCTCACATAAGGTGAGTTGATCTGCTTTACAACATTTTGAGTTTAACCAAAACTTGCATCCACTGCGGGTGGACCGAATTTATGGCGATCAAGCCGCCACTAAGAATTTAAATACATTAACGCAGCAAAGGTATTACACCAAGCTGTCCCTTAACCTGTTCCAGACGATCGTAGGTAAACACATGCTTTTTCACTGAAGATATTTTCCTCTTAGAACGTTCTTATTACAAAAAAACGGTAGAATATTAGCTTAAACTTAAACAACCTGACACCCGTAATTTTCATTTGAAAAATAACCTAAAGTGTACAGTTACACAGAAATTCAACGAAGGTACAAACGAACAGATTTGCCTTTGAACTGCTTTTTTGAGTAAGAGATTTGTAATTAACGTTGCTCCCAGATATCAATGCAACTTAACTCAAGATTTATTTGTATGCAGGACGTATTATTTTGACGTTATAAAAGTTGTCACGGACATGTGTGAAATCAGTAGACTTTGAATATATAATAAAACTGTTTTTGCTCAATTTGGCTAATTGAGTTTAGGCGATCAAAACTTGGAATGAATCAATGCTAATTTATTCCAACGGGCATAACTGCACAACAAAACTTGGCCAGGTCGAAATAAGCAAATGTTACCAAAAAGTTACAAATCATCAAAAACTGTGATATGACATGAGCGGATCTAGGGTCTTTTCTGAGGGGGGGGGGGGGGTCCAACATGAAAAGGGCACATTCATTTGTTTTAAAATTTTGGTTACCATAAACGTCAGCGATTACACAACTTACCGCATATTGACAAAGAAAGGATAAACCAAAAGACATGAAAAAACTGGAATCAAAACCTGGGATCTAAACGGTGAAATTGCAAAGCGCGCGAAGCGCGAGAAATTTTTTTGGATAAGCCTACACTTATAAGAATTTGCACTAATTAAAAGCTTACATAGAACAATTGAGAGGACAGTTGGGCCCTATAGGGCGTAACTTTATTGTACTTTCCTCGTCGAGTCACTAGTCGTGCCGTACGACAGACACAAGTGAACGTTAACCACGTTTAGCGATTCAATTCCCTACATTTACATAAATCCATGTATTCTACTTATTAACTTGAAAAGGTGGAAAGGGTTTGTACTATATTTAGCTATAAGTATAACTGAACTGAGGAAGAGTGGACAAAGCGTACCGAAAATTTTGGAATTTATCCCAGAAATTACCCTGGCTTATGAAAGCCAAAATAAGTAAACTGACCATGGGTGGCGGCAGAATTTTTCCAACAGGGGGCCGGGCCATGTCAGCTACCCCAAGTTCCGACATTCCCTATTTCGAGGGTATGATGAGAAGGGCAAATGTGGGAGCCTCATTATCCCATGCAATTGCAGGCATATTTTGCATTATATCACTTAATACTTCATGATTCGAGTTACTCACTGATAGTGTTCTTTGAACCTGGATCGTGAAATTGAAAAGCGCGCGAAATTTTTTTGATAGGCTTACACATAAAACATATGACGAAACTGAAAAAAGAACTGTAGGGTTTGTAGACCGTATCGGGTGTAACATACATTGTATCGAAAGCACCTGGACTACACGATGAAATAGCCAAACTTTGCTCCGTAAGTCGCTCACCAACTGACTGTACCGCATGACACACATAAGAGAACACCAACTAGGCTTTACGATATGGGATGAAAGTTACCTTTACATGAACTATGTATTCTGCCCATATGTTACTTGGTAACGTGGACAGGATTTGTGCTATCCTGCTATGTGGAATGGAACTATTGAAAAAAAGAGTGACTCTACAGCGCGCGTAGCGCGCTGAAAATTTTGGGTTCTCATTACAAAAATTATCCTCTTGAGAGCAAAAAACAGGTAAACCGTCAACAAGTTGTCGTCGCTGACTGCGTACTTTGGACTAAGACTCCCCTAGGAAACTCACTGTAAAACTGCTCCGATAGGGGGTCAGTCTTCCCCGACGGAGGGCATAAACCATTCCCCCACCTGGCGCCACCGCTATCTCGACTCGGGGAGGAGGTTAAAATACTGTACGTTGTGTTCCCTATATAGTTGCGGCGCGACTGTCAGAAACACTCTGTCAGAACAAATAACTGAAGTCTAATGTTTGCTTTTCATTTGCGACAGCAGACCGGTCATCGGTCCAAAGACGTCAAAAAATTGAACCGACTTACATTGCGTTATTTGACCTGGTGGTGATTTTATATAGTAATTTTAAAATGAAACAAACACCGATTCGTCTATTGTGACTTATGGTCAACTCTTGGCTGTGGACTTTACCTAAGACTGGCTTTTTATTCCCATCACTAGGGCAACACTATAAAAGAAGAGAGTAATTCCAGACTATAAATATCAAAGCGAAACGTATTTACGTACCCTCTCTTGTACACGAGAGGATAGAAACTATAACTATTAACAATATTAAAACCCAATAGTAATACGTTGCATAAAGCACTAGCTAGTGAGTATGACGTAATATCTGGGTGTTTTGTATTACTCTGAATGCCCAAGCACGCCACACGTGGTTCCAAGCGAAAAGTGATTAGAATGCCTGATTGTCACGCAGACATACTGTAGTAACATTCTCTGTAAAACGATTGCACTGTTCGGGTTTCGGGGCGGCCAATATAGGCTACCGTAGTCAAATATATTGCCGAAAGTTTCTGCGATACATGGCTAGACTTTTACGAGTGGATTGATTGATACTAGATGGGGGTAACCAAAATCTCCTCGGAATTGGACAACACTGTCATTACCTGTGAAACTGTTTCGTTTTTTTTTTTTTTTTTGCTAGTGTGAAAAAAAACACTTTTTGAAAAAGGGCACATTGGAAAATTTGAGGGGGGTCCGGCCGCCGGCGACCCCCCTGGATCCGCCACTACTATGTATCCATTTAAACAAACGTTTCATGGAAAGTTGTTGCTGAGATAATGGTTTTATTTTAATTAATAAGAGCTCTCTGACTAGTCGCTGTAAAATAGAAAGTAATCGTCACAAATAGCATAGAGTTTAGAACACAATAATTATGGAAGGTCTTTTTGTGTTTGCCACACAATCCCGTCCTGCAAAAGTATTTTGTCGGTTTCTATTAAGCGGCGACTTTGAGGACACATAATAACTTCGTACAAACAGGGACGTGCTATATTAGTCTCATGGTAGCCTAATTCAATGGGCAAAAACTGTGCTGTGTGTTTGCTGCAAGTTGGGCCTCCCAACTGAGATAAAAAATCATAGTGTCGTAAAAAATATTTACCTATTATTCGTAAAGTGTACTGAAGGGAGAAGAGTTATGTGTGCTTCTATTACTCTTATGCGTCCATCACAAGATTACTTAAATGATAGTATTGCTTCCAAATAAAGTACAACCATAATCCCTTAACTGTAGCTTTCAAAGTACCAAATTCAGCAAAGGCAAATAACTCACATTTTACTCAAATTATCATTTTACATTTAAGGCTAATATCGATGGCTCATATAAAGTACGGTTCATTACAATTTTAATTGACTGCAAAATTTGGCATTTATCCATTATTTTCTTCTTTAATAGTAATTTATGTAAACTTTTGGTAAGCAAAGTGACGACACTCTTTCTCACTAACGGTGTCTAGACGGCGGGAGAGTATAACGTCCATGTTGTTTCTTCAAATCATATCACAATTTCTTTCGCAGAAATTCGTTACAGTATGCATTATTTACCATTCAAAGTGACACACATCCTCATTTCTAGACGACGGTAGAGTTTACCTTTCATATGGTTCGGACAATACGCTTCTTTTGAGGGGAGAGGATTAACAATACAAGAAATAGTGTTTCGCATTCAAAGGTCTTAATATGGAACGCGAGTCCACCACCAGTCCTTTCCCATGGTCTCTTGATTACAGTGGTGTAATCAAAAAAGTTTTCCTCAGGGCGCCGGGTTGGAGGTAAGGGGCCCACCCTTCACGGAAATTAAAAGGCTGGGGTTACATGAATTCTATAAGTCTGGGAGTTTGAAAAATAAAATAAAAATTATATACCAGACGTTTATTTTGAAAGTATTTTTTTTACAAATTTTTACAAAGAAAAGCGGAGCTCTATAACAAACTTATATTTCTTCTTAGCAAGTGAACGCGTAGCACTACGTTCAAGTCGATTAGAAAACGGTCCCTGGAACACCTTTGATGCCTCACTTCTAACTTGCCAATAGTCAAAGAAGGGTTGAAGGAGCTGAGTCATACAAAAGTTTTGAGTAAAATATAAGCATTGCATATTTACTTGTTTTGACTTTTTGCTTCTCTTTATGCTTACACATAGATTTAACTGACAATATATTTTGTATCTGTTGCAACTGTATTGAAATAAAAACTAAGATAACGAATCAGTCATTTCAAAAGGCATTGTTTATTTTTAGGGCAGCTGTTTAACAATATGTAATTTTAATGTTAACTATTTTTAATGTTAACTAAATGTGAAAAGAAGATTAGAAGTCATTTTCCTTCATCATACTTACCAACTTTTTAAAAATAAGAAAGATTTACAAACATTTTGATTCATTTAAACTTCACGATTTAAGATTCAAATCTGTGAAAGCGTTAAAGTCTTAGGGCCATGTTTCGGAAGGATGGTAAGTACTCGAACATCCCAAACTAAAAGACGAAGTGTTACACATAGAAACCCTTCTGTTGAAATAAAAGTTTATTTGAGCCGAGATAATACGTTAAGTTCAGTATTCTTCTAAAGACTTTACTACTTTGGAAATGGGGAGGAACTTTTTAATTTATTTTTTATTTTTTTCAACCGTCGGGATCGGTTGCTGAGATAAAGACGAAGTTGAAATTTTAGGCAAAGTTTCTTTTGGTTCATTTACTTTAGAGAAATGAATATTAGGATTCCGTAAAGAGTATGGTTACACTTATGGTGTCAAAAAAGCTCTTGTTTCAGATGTACCTAGTAAACATCCTGTAATTGCCCCTTGGAGGTGTATTAGATGGAGACCCATCAAAAATATTAATTTATGCTAACCCAATAACATTAACCTGAGGGTGGGGATTAACTTTTTTATTGAGGTTCTATGGAACTGAAGAAAATTGGATTGTCTAATATCCAGGCAGCCTCATCTATACCTGCAGCAACCACAACGAAAGGATTATTTGGAACAGTGCTGCAATGTCTAACTTGTGGCCGACAGTCAAGCACGATACACTGTTCTGACGTTTAAAACGACTGTTTCTTGTCAAGAAATCTAATGATGTTGGCAACATTCCAATACTAATTATTTATGCAAATGAGCAAAAGAAATGTACGACTAAGCTTCGTGTTGGATTTTGATTAAGTTTACACATCCCCTTACATCTTTAAACAAGCATATCCATATTGAGCAAGTTATACAGAACTAAACAAGTATATTGTAAATAGCATCGAAACGTTTCGAAACCCTCAAATCAATTTACAGCTTAAGCGACTGGCAATATTAGGGCAAGGGGGATATTTCCAGATGTGCTCTTCGATATGTAGCAGACGGCGTGTCCCACTTGTACTTAGTTCGTAACATCTTTTAAGCCTATTTAAAGGTCAAGAGCAGTCGCCCCAAACCTATTTTGAAGCAACAGCTAAATCTCACAATTTTCTTCTTATTTCTCTTCAAAGTATCTTTCATAATATTTTAGGACTTTAGTAGTTCATATTCAAGGTACACCAATCAGTTACTTCTAGTAAATTTCACATTTGAGGAGAAAAAATATTGTCACATGACTCTAAAGAGCCAATCATGAAACAGGACAGTCTACTACACTACTTCAAGTTGGGGTGACTGCATTTCCCCTTTAATCGTCAAGAACAACACACAAAAGAGATTATTGTCGGCAACTAGTGCGATTCAAAGAAAAAGTGTTTGATGGATTTCCATCTAATATCACCTCCCTACTCCAATTAAGTTTTCATAATTACATGTGACCTTCTGCAGTTTTCAAGTTGCAAACTTAAGGAACCTCTTCTCAAGCTTTAGCCAAAACAAATTAGCATTTTCTTCATAGCAACCGGCACCATTATCAGTCCTCCATTAATCATTAGAAAAAAGATGAGCAACAACGTAGACGGCATAAAAATTCATCATAAATTCTCGTCGTTATGCATGTCATTGAAACATGAAAGCGTATTAGGTCCTGGTCATATCACTAGTAATTGGATACTAGTACGACCACTCCGGCATACACAATGAAAATGGCTATACCTCATAAAACGGTGTGTTTCCAGTTTTTCAGTCACTGTGTGTAGATCGTTACCATGGTAATCGTATGTTAAATTTTATTCTAAGAATAAGGCCCTTTGACCATTTTCTTTTTTGTTTCCGTTTTAACCATTTCTGTGTACAACTTCTTGATCACTCAGAACAGTCAGAACCCCAAGTTTCAAAAAGTGCTCTAAAATGCAGTAAGGTTACCTCAGTCACGTGATCCTTTTTTAAACCAATAGATTTTAAAAGTCTGGACCCCCAGGATTACCAGCTCAGAGGTCTGCTTTGTTTCGTCGGGATTGCAAAAATGTAAATGTAGCGCAATAATCATGAAGTCATCAAATCTTGTTGCAAAAAGGAAAATAACCATTTTTTATTTAACATAATTAAGTATATTACATGACAGTCCTTTTGGGTAGCTTCTTGTTTTGACAATATAATACTTAAATATTGAGTTGTAGAACTTTTAATATATTTTTTGTTATTGACTTGTGCACAAAATGAGAATGTTAATTGCGTTTTAGTAAATAGTCAATTTCTTTTTTCTTTCCATATCTTTAAAAATTAGCTATTTTAGAGGCTCAGCTGAAAGCCTTGAACTGAGCTATAGCGATCGCGCGGGACAGCCAGAAGTCTGTACCTTTTGGCGACTGAGTTTAAATGGTGTCATTTCGTCGTTAATTCGATTTGGTTCAAATTTTGTAAAGGGTTCGGGGAAGCTGTTTTTATATACTTAATGATTAGTTGCAAATTTTATGGTTATTTGATGTTGCGAGACTTAATTTTCTGAAAATGTAAAAGCGTCCCCTGTTTCCACATCTTATGTCAAAATGTGATAAAATCTTAGATTTATACAATTTTGAACGTGGTGAACAAAAGTTGTTACAAGCAATGATTTTTTTGTCGTTATTCAAGGTCTAAAATGGGACCTCTTTTTAGCGTATTCCACAATAAATTGTAGGCCACAGGTCGCATCTAATGCATATGAAGTTTGTTTCCCCTTTTGTTGGTATCTGTTCCTAATATGCGGTTTTACTAAAATTGAAAATTGTGTTCAGTCTTAATTTCCGATCATTTTAGGGGAGTAATTGGTGGTCAGCTGAAATTTTGAAAGAGAAAACAAGGAATGCTTTTCAATCCGTGTTTCCTGTCTAGTTTATGTTACGCCTTATTGGTCTAGCTTTCTCGGCATACTTGTATCCGTTATTCCGGTAATAGTCACCACGAATGTACGGTGCATGCAGGCAGAAGGCTGTTTTGATTTCGGCGTCAATCACCATGAAGAGCTTGTATGTGAGTGTATGATACTGATAGCAAGCTCTCATTGTGTTGTGGACGGTGGGTGGGGCGTGGTAGCTGAGCTACGGCATCACTGATGCGCTAGTTGTGATAAATGTACAAAATATTATGCAATGTTACCATTTTTGAGTATTTGTATGTACATCAGGATGCTTTGAGTATGGAAACATGATCCAAAATATGCACTGTTATGTGGCTTCCTGGACAAAATATGACGATGTCATCAAATTTGGTGGAACAAATGTAAAATGAGAATTTCTTATTTGAAACGTTGAATATACTGCATAACAGTACTTTATTTAGCTTCGTTTTCAAACAGGATGATTTCTAGATATCGATTTATTAGGCCTTTAAATAATTCTTAGCATTTGACTTTTGTTTAAAATTTAAAACTTAAATGCGTTATCTCATTAGTTCATTCCAGTTTCTCACCGTTTTTCCACTGATGAATGTGCATACCTTGCGCCATTCCAACTATTTGTATTATGCTTTAGGATTGTCTAAATAAGACGACGTGTGTCTGATTAAAAAAAAAATGTTTCTTAACAGGTTTTCTGAATAAAGTATGAAAACATCATCAAAGTTTGATGAAATATGTAAAATGAATATTTTCCTCATCACACGTTTGGATGTATTGCATAACATCCCGTTCATTTAGCTTTAGGCTTTAGACAACATGACATCTAATGAGTGATGACACTTTAATTTTATTTTCAGCCTTTATCCTGTGTACAAAATAACAAAATAAGAATTTAAACTGCGTTTCTCGCAAAAATCAGTTTTTGATTTTCGTCACTTCAAAAATTACCTAGTTTTCTAATGAATATGTAATATCTTTTCCTAATTTTGACATTGTTAATTTGTATGTGCAGTAGGATGTTCTGAATGATGAAGCATGTATCTGACTCAAAAATGCATATGTTTAAGGTTTATTCAACAAAGTATGTTGTCATCATCAATTTGTAACCCACCTGCACAAAGAACAGATTTTTATTGCTTACTATTCTAGTTATCCTTATTTTAATTACATGTTCAAATGTCACATCGAATTTTAAGCCACAATAATTAAACGACAGAAATGCAGTAAATTCCTTGCTTTTAAAATCACAGATGATACAAGACTTTTGAACTCCACAACCTCAAGGGGTGTGTTACATGTGCTAAATATTTTTGCTTCTTTGAGGGGTTTAAATATTAACCTGCATTCGATAAACCAGTAAAAATGGGACTAAAAATTACTACTTTTGGACGGTTTCGTCCAAAATCTTCCAAAATCGCTATGCTATTAAATATTGTCAAGGACAGTTACACATTCCATTATTGCTGCCTGGACTATTCCATTGTAGAATAGAATAGTCCATAATAGTCTTCAAGGTATTTTCGTGGTATGAAAGGAATAACAAAATTTTTCCCTTAACCGTAGGAGAGAATAATGAGGCAGAAAATCCCAATTTCAAGGTGAAATATTCGGCCGATTGTGCAATGAAAAATTCCTTTCTTCCAAAAGGGGTAGGACGAAATTGGAAGACGAAAAAACATCATCCAAAATATTCCAAAATCGTCCCATTTTCTTTGGGACCAATACGTTGAAGCTTTATTGCGAAGCATTTGCAACTGAAATGCCGGGTCAACTTGGTTGTTACGTTTACTTTTCTCTACCCGTAATTTACTGTAGAAAGATTGTTGCGAATGATTATTACATTATACTATCATATTACGCATAGTTTCGTTTTACTCATACTCATGCAGCCCCAATATCCCAAGCTTTTCCCGAGCTTCTCACTCGATTCTATTGATAAAAATTGTTTCGATGTTTACACGAATCAATTCATACACTTGCTCTTCCCTGTATATTTATCAGTGCCGTAGCCTGTAGGAACTAGGAGACTGCTGGCCTCTCAACATCCTTGACACATCCTTGATGAAAGTTGGTCTGTTCTTGATAAGAAAAAATACTTAAAATGCAAAAGTTTCATTAAGCTGGTTATGATTTCAAGGGTCTTGGAGTCTGATAAGTCACATGTAACGACCTTTTCCAATAAATTTCTCCGAGGAAGTGGTGTGACCTCCCGCCATAGACACGTTAGTATGTGTAGGGGTCGCGGAAGCGACTGAATCCCCTTGCTTCAAAGGCAGGTTCTGACCTTAACTAGTAACGGATGTTACTGGCCTTAGTACATGGTACACATGCCTGTAATTTAGGCTATGTCTCCTTTAGCAGTGTTTCCCAATATGAGAGTAAGTAAACCTTACAATAATGAGCTGATTGGGGGTTGTACTGCTGCTGTCAGCATAATATTTGCTTTAACTATTAAGAAGTAAATCTCATCTAAGAAATGCAATATCGTAATTACATTTACATCAAAAGTAGCAAAACCTTACACTTAGACTGACCCTTAATTGTGTTCTTCTGGAGGGGGAGTGGGACACCTTCTCCAATGAGATATGGACGGCAAAATCAAATTCATGACCCTGTGGTCCCAATGTGGGGTAATGAGCCATTTTGGTAGGTGTCGAAAAGAGGTGGGTAACATTGCTTATTATGAAGTCCTCCAGTTCTTACACTGTGCCAAAAAGTGTTTTAGCCTATGCATCACTTTTCATAGCAACCTAATTTTAATTAGCTTATAAAGTAATGTTTAATCCTTTTTTGTCTTACTTAGGTTTTCATTGGATAAATCTGGGATGTTTCTTTTTCTCGGAGTCTAATTTTTAACAACATAAAGTTAAAAAAAAAACTGGAATAGCGAATGTCAAAATGCTAGTTACAACAACACAAGGTCTACTCGATGCCATTTCCGGTAATCTGGGTGGTACGTTACGTTGGACAAAGACTTACTGGACGTGGAAAAGCTTCAATTTGCTACTGTCATAAACTCTCTCACCCACCTCTTAGAAATTTTGCCTTTGCTATGACCCTGCTTCTGTTAGATGATGAGATGTAGCCGTAGCCGCCATGGTTTTATCATATCCTTGGGAGTGATGGCTATCCCCCCATGAACCCTGATTTCGGTTTGACGTCCCTGTTACGTCATAATTGCCCCCTCCCCCCACGTAGTGTAATATTGAGTTAAAGCGCAGTTTCTGGCAATCTAGTACGTTGGGGATGCAAGCTTTGTCCCAAACTGGCTACTTAATCATGGTATACGAGGAACTGTGAGGACAAAAAATTGTCTTTTAGAATGCAGCTTGCTGCAATGTGTGATGGTCTTTAACATACTGGCGACCGACTTATAGCAGAGGTGAAGCTAAGTTTCCATAACACTGGCCACAGTTCCAGGTAAATGGCAAATCCGTGCTTCAAAATGACTTTCTTTACAGGCTGTGCAATTTGATTGCGTTTGTGTACCTCAGTACAAACCATGGTGGGCGAAAGGGATGTCAGGGTGGGCCAGGTACATCCATGAGTCACGTGTGGTACGACAAAGTGCGTGTCACTAGGGGGATTAGTCGCCAAACTTGTCCCCGTATTTTCCTTTAAAAGGGCAGTTTATTAAGTCTATTTTTCCTACATTAATAACATAAATAGTGCAAGTGCTTTCAGAATTACTGTAAACAAGTTAAACATATATGCAGTTTTCTGTACAAAGGGGAGGAAAATTCATCTTCAATCACATACTTGTTTTCTCGTATTTATCGTACTGTACCGTAAACGAGTCGAGCGTGACCATCTCCTTGGATTGATAGCATACACTACTTGTCCGTTATTCGGGATAGGGGCCGGCTGTCCTGACAATTGATCTGTTCTTACTTCCTGTGTGTACGGATTTCTTCAAATCATATTTTGTGAAAAACCCTAAAGTAGTGCACAACAACATCCAGTGCGTCCATTGCGTAAAATATGCTAGCGCATGAAATGATATAGTATCATGGACGTACGGGGCCGGGGATGCTGGAGGGCGCCCCCATGAAAGAAACTTGACTAAATCGGAGAGATATTTTGTATCAGTCGGGCGGAAAATTGGACAGTTAAATAGGGTCTGGAGTCGGCCAAAGATCGCCGCCCCTCCCTGAAAAAAACAGTCCCCTACGGCCATTTATAAACTTTTTAGTTGTCTGCACCTGTAACCCTCCCTGACGTCGTTCTTTCCTAGTAGCCCTTGTTGTGATTCTGGGTTTTTCTTTCCGACTGGGAGTTTAATTCCCATTCCGTAATATCCTTGTAGCTCCCTAATAAAGCATGACACATCAAATAGTGATTATTTGGAATTAACTGTAAGGCCTGGGGAGTGTCATATTCTGCTATCTTGTGTTAAGGTACGCGCCAATAGATGGTGACGCTCCGCACTTTAGATATACGTTACTGTAAATTTAAACTTTACGCTGATGTAAATTGTAACTTTAATTTTCATCCCCGGTAAGCCCCTGTGTCCCACATTTTATCGCCTCGGCAATATTTTTTTGCTGAAGTCAAGTCAATTTGCTTCAAGGCTTCATTTACCACGCCAATAACATACCGAAGCGTTGCTACTGCGTACAATGTTTACTCTACTATACCCCTATGACCTGTGACCTGACATTCGCAGTAATAACTCTAAACTGGCTTATTACTTAAGCCGATTGTTCATGGTTGAGAGGAGGGACGCCTTTCACTTTGGAGAGGACATATCATAAAACGTTAAAGACTTAAGAGGATTGACCGCATATTCTTCACGCAGTATCGCCTTTTTGGCAGACATATTGATTTGAAAGGAAAGGTGTTTTGAAGCAGACACCTCCTTCAACCTTTGCCGACATGGAATATGATTTTTAATATCAGCTTTAGCCTGGCTTTGCGCTCCATTCGTTACAGTTGTCAATCCTTATCTGATGGTCATTTTAAGGGAAGAAATGTTAACGGAGTAGTTCAAGATTAATCTTTTCTCTAAAACTAGGGATACATCTGCCACCTACATTGAGTGGTGCATCAAGGGTGGTTCATGTATCAATGTCATATCATGAATTGCATATGGGATATTCATACTTTCCTCTCGCTTACTCATCCTTTCAAGATGATTGCATGAATTCTCGTTGTTCATGCAGTCATGTTGGTGTCACCATTATATCGTTATCTCAGAGCTACTAGAGGGCTCGACCTCACTGTGGTATTACTGTATTCGTATTCCCCTCCAAGATTTCGTCATAGGGTCCCTCCACTCCCACATCATCCCTTGCGGAGATGAAATAGTCAATATTCCCGGTTCATATACAGAGATTGTCTACCAGGGTCTGATTTCTGTAATGGTCAGGTTGTATTATTAAATTCTGAAAATTGATGTGTCACAAGAAGACTGATGACTGCATGCATCTTATAAAGCCTGACAAAAACCGTATGAAATCCTGGAACTTAAAGGCATTTCGGTGAGAAATTCCCCGTTAGGTTAAGCGTGGACTGATGGTTGCCCTCTTCTTAGATAGTGTTACGATCATCGGTCTTTGCAAGATCCGTAGTCCACCTAGCAACTGTTTTTGCTATAAAAAGCCCAACGTCTATGCCTCTTTGTACTGAGAAGGTTGGGAATTAGCCTATTTAGGAAGGGAGGAATGTTATCAGCTTCTTGCGCCTGTGCACAGTTAACTTCAATAGAACTCTCTGAGATGGATTAGTCATATACATAATTCTCTTCTATGCCATCAATCGCCAATCTTAGGGGTTTCCTTGCAAATAATGATTATATTCAATACCAAGATAACCATTTCACCTACGTCACTTTCTAATGACAGCGCAAAATATTCGGCATGTTGGCAAAATGAGCGATGCTCGGATATATGCGTCAGTGATGTAGTACTCGAGACAGGTCTCTGTCTAGAGACCGATTTTTCCCGGTCTTGGTTTCGACACCGTCTAGTCTCGCTCTTGGTCTCTATCTTGGATCCTTGCGGTCTCGGAAATTTTTCCGTTTTTCAATTTTTAAATAAACTCATTTATTTCAAAATAAGTTTTAGTTCATTACTTTAAAACAATAATTCATTAAAAAAAAATCATTCATCCAGCAATTCCATACACTATATTTATTATGGGTTGAACTTTCTTCTGAGAACCGGTGAGTGGGTCTTTAACTTAGTCAATGGGGATGATAGTGCACTGGACTAGCAAACAGGTCAGATTACTCAGTATATTCAGAACAGTAGCAGTCTAGTACTGCACTGCAGTGCTTGTTCACTGTGTGTGTGTGTGTGTATGTGTGTGGGTGTGTGTGTTGGAATCCCCTTCTCAGTGTTTTTAGTGCTCTCCATATCTCTCTTCGGGATTGCCTGTTGGCCTTTTCATGACCATATTTTAACTCAAGTTGGCTACTTATGATCATTTGGCTATCAAAAAAAGAATGAACTATTATACCCCAGTTCCATACATAAATATCTTAAGTTATCGACCAGAATTCTTTCTTAGATGGGAAAAAGTGCAAATGCAAAGCGTTTGGTCATCATGATCAGACATGATACTAAAGCTATCTGGCAACTTTGAAAGCTATGGGTATAGGCCTAAAATTGCACACTGTTAACTGTATATTATATGCTATGCCTGCATAATTATCTGCAATCCTGTTCTAGGCTTGAAAACAAAATGTTCGGTAACTGAACTGCGAGTACTCCATGATCATGTTTGGTCGGAAGGAAAAGTTGATACTAACTAGAGTTCTGTGACTCATTTTTCTGTAAGTTGAAAAAACTCACTATGATACAACACTGAACACTTGTAGCATTGACTGACTCCGATTTAAAGAGAAGGGCCACATTAGAAAAATACCTGATTATGTTAAGGAAGAAAACAGGTGTATATATCAAAGAGGTGGTGCACTCTTTGTGATATAGATCGTGTGTAGAACATAAGGTAATAAAGTCAGCTAAAAAGTATTCAGAAAGTTGGACAGTTTGTTTCATTTTCCTATACAATACCTACATTCAATTTCGGTCTCGATCTCGAAGTTACGTTCCTGATCTCTGTCTCGGTCTCGGTCTTGACACCCTCTGGTCTCGGTCTCGGTCTCAGTCTCGCATATGCTGGTCTCGACTACAACACTGACAGGCGTATGCAAAGAGGCCATTAACGTAACTTATACAAGTTTAGAACCCTTTTTAACCTTATGGCCCCGGCTACAGTAATAGTGACCCATCCGCACGAAGTTGTGGAGATCAACCGTTCGGGAGATTCTCGGGGGGGGGGGGAGGGGGGCAACCGAAATTCTCCCAAAAGGGGAAAGGCTTGTGCCAGATTTGTATAGCTTGCTAACCTACCAAAGACAAGGCTTTGTCAGAAAGAAGATCACTCAAAAACGCCGTTTTCTTCAAAAACGGTGTCGTGAACCACCGATAAGGACGTGGCTTTTCGGTAGCTATGACAGTACACCTAACGAATATACATTTATTTCCATTACAATAGACGGACAAATTTTTGCAAGGGTTCCATTCTCCTCTGACAACGTACACGAAGAAAACGTAGCATTGTGGGTAAAATAGGCAATTTGCCGGCGTCCGTGACCAATTTTTTGGCCAATTGAGGGAAAAACAGATTCTCCCAAACTGGGCAACCTCCCAAACTGATCGAAGGACACGTAACATATTTGATGAAATAGCAGTAGGGTGACTCCAGGATTTGTCCCACAAGGGCGATAGACTTCCCGACGGGGGGGGGGGGGGGACAGCAACTAGAAACACAGACAAGGCAATTTTTGCCGGGAAGCCGGGAGGATGACAAATGCAACAATTGGGGGTTTTATTGAAAACGTAATTTTTTAATTGAAGAAAATATTTTGGTTTTGTTCAAAGAAAATTCAATTTTAAAACGAATGAAATTTTAGATTTTTTTGAAAAATGTGCCCTCCATGAGAACAAAATCAAGTCAACCGACAAGGCAACTGGTTGCTGTCGGGGACAACATACTTCATCGTACCAGTAAGGGCTCCCCAGCAACATCTGAAAAAAATTTCGGACGACGGGAGAGTGCCTTCCAGGGTTTTTCAGGGTAGGAGTGGTGCATGATCTTTTTTGTCCCCCACCTGACGCCACCCCTGAAGAGTTTTGCACTGATTTTGTTTCATTCAGCTATTGCAGCAAATTCAATGTGACTTTTGTATATGTAATGAAATTAAATACAATTATAATAGAAAGCAGTAGACGCTATTGCGAACTTGTTGCATGTGAAATGAAAAAAAAAATAAAACAATGTATTTTGTCAGAGAGACCTTATATATATAAAACATATTTCAAATCAAACAGGTTTTCTTTTTCAGAACATCCTAATGAATAGACCAACTTCCGTCTATATAACTATATATATATATATATATATATATATATATATATATATATATATATCACTTTTCATTTTGCGCTGAGGAAGGACACAGGAGTGTCCGAAATATACGCTGTTTTTATCGTATCTGTGCTCGTATTATGTCATCTTTGGAATGTGTTTTATTATTTGTTATATTACATGGAGCATACGTGGATTTTTCTCATATAATATATATATATATATATATATATATATATATATATATATATATATATATATATATATATATATATATATATATACAAGAAAAGTAGGTAGAAAACACCACAAAGATGACAATATAAGAGCACGTAAAAGATAACAAGACAACGTATATTTCGAAGACGCCTGTCTTCGTCCTCAGCGTTAAGTGAAGTGGAGGTTTTTTACATTACAGACATCAGGGAGAGAGAGGAAAAATAAAAAAAATTGTATGATGGTAAATAGTGGTCATTCCACGGAAACCTTGTGTTCAACATTAACGGCAATCTGAAGTGACAGTTTCATTACAGACAACGGATAAAGAAAAAACTTAAAATCTTAAGGATGATGGTACACAGTGGATACTCCACGGGAAACCACAGAGGGAAATTCGCTCAAGATACCAAGGTCCCTATTTAGGCCGATTAAGCGCCGATAGGCAGTTTAAGCGCCCATTTGCTTTCCGATTTGAGTCTTTGAATGACGGATGGGTAATTAGAACTGAGCAGAATACATCTTAAATTAGACAATGAGTGGTTTGCGTTACTATTAAAATGTTTAGATACAGGAGAATTTGCTGACTTATCTAGTATAGTTTTCTTGTGGTTAGCCATATATATATATATATATATATATATATATATATATATATATATATATATATATAAATATATTTATATATATATATATATATATTGAAAGTAGGTAATATCTGAAATTATAAAAATCAGACATTGACTACTGATGAGGAAAATGCACTTTAAATTTGTATTTCGTACACTGGTCAAGGGCTGGAAACCAGTTTTAAAATGTCGTAAGTATTAGATATCATCTTGTTAAGAAACTAAGCTAAATGAGAGGGCTGTTATGCAATATATTCAAACTTGTAAAAGGAGAAGAATGTTCAAAACACATTTGTTTCACCAAAATTTGATGAGTTCATCATTTTTTGTTCAAAAGATCTCAAAGGAAACAGTTTTGCTTTTGAAATCAGACACTCGTCTTATTTAGAACATTCTAATCCACATACAAATAATTGGAAGTGGCAAAAGGTATACACATTCATCAAAGAAATAGCTTATACTTAAATCGATGAGAAACAGGAATTAACTAATGAGTAAAACACATTTAAACTTCTCATTTTGTACACGATTCAAAGAGTAAAAAAATAAATAAATTAAAAATCCCATAACTCGAAATATTGCAATTATATTGTTTGAAAATGAAGTTAAGTAAAAGATCTGTTCTGCAAAATATTCAAAGAATGTAAATGTGCAAAAGACTCATTTTACATTTGTGCCACAAAATTTGATTATGTCATCACATTTTGTCCAGTAGCCTACATAAAGGTACATATTTTGGTCACACACATCTTTCCATACACAGAGCAACCTAATGCGATTAAAAATGACAATATTTTACACAGTTTTGCATAATATCTGAAGAAAAGCTTATACTTGAAGCTATGAAGAAAGACAGAAATTCCTTATATAGAAAAACGTATTTAAAATTCTTATTTTGTACAAAAGTCAAAGATACAATGGTATATTAAAAGTTCTTCGGTTCAATATTTCGATATCATATTCTTGTAAATTAAAGTTAAATAAAAGGACTGGTATTTAATATACCCCAATATGTTAAATAAGAAAAATATTTATTTTCCATTTTTTTACAAAATTTGAGACGTCATGCTGATTGCTCAATATCTATAGTTCTGCAATCCAGGCGAAAAGACAGATCTCTAAATATGAAGTTTAGCGGTTTTAAAGCATAAGTTACTGAAAGTCTGCAATGAAGATCTCTCGAGGTACTCTCCGCATCATTTGACACTGTCTGGGGCTTTGACTACCACAGAGATGACACTAAAACCAAACATGTGACACTTTCAGTCATAAACATCTTAGGGCAAGTTTATAAAATAGAAGAAAGCATTAACGCATACTCTTTTGGCTGTGAGAACTGTAACTCACTTATTTGGAAAATTGAACCCGTAGTCTTAGGTAACTGCGTATGGCACCCTATCGCTCTGTCCCATGATAGTACGTTTGGTGGCGAAGCCCTTGCATGTTCAAACGGGTGTTTGAGGTTACAGACATTTATTTCCATTAATCAAGAATCTTAACTAACGATTCACATTACTATTGCGTACTTTCGGTTTGGTTTTTCATGTGAATGTTCCCTACTCTTGATCAGTATGGGCTTAGGCTGGGATAAAGTAGGTCCGTATGAGTAATTCTGTCCAACAATTACACTGATTCAGGTAAATTTACAGTCCGTTTTAAATGATTCTGAACTGCGATTATTGGCATAGTGATTGAACCCGATTACTTAATATGATGTAAATGCTGAAGTTAAACTAACAAAATTAAAAGATCTACGTAAAAAGACAAAAATGTAAATAAAAAAGATTTCGAAAGAGTTAAACTTATTTTCCTTTTAGGGCAAGGGAAGTATTTCCTTATCAAAACACGTTTCGATAATTTTTATACAATCACCACAGTTGTTATTTCGAGCTTGAAATAAAGCAAGAATCTGCAGTTTTACGAATTGTGCGTATACAAAATTACCGCTATTTCTGCCCATATGAGGCATTTTGCAACAGACAGATACTTCTTCATTTTTCCGTGGGGGGGGGGGGGGATCGACGTCAACATTATAAGGAAAATGCTCCTTGGTGATAGTAGCAGTTCCAAGCGAGACAGGCACTGTTCCTGTAGGGTGCTAAAAAAGAGGGCCCACAGGGAAAATTGAGGCGTTCGAAAATCCCTTAATGAAATAGTGTCGAAAGATGTTTCCTTTCAGTTTAGAGCCTGTGAAACACTAGATCTAGGTCTAAGCAGCACTTGCTATAAGACGTGGGTGTGTCTTATGTCAGGATTTTTTAACTGATGTAATTTTCGTGGTAAGAATGGCAATTGCCATTTTATCCCTTACATACTTTTACTATTTCAGCTTATATTTGCAGGAGTGACACACGTTCGGCGGATGGACAAGGCTTGATGCAGATGGAAAAACACAAACTTGGATTTACGCATTATTCATAACCGCATTTCGATATCAGGTAGGAAGCAGGACCTGAGGTGGGCTTTGCATGCTTAATACACTGTGAATTTGAAAGCATTGAGTTGGTACACATTTTATTAGATCAACGGCTGTTCAATATAGGAAGATGACAAACTTTCAGAGGAGAAAAACTTTTCAAGGGGGGGGGGGGGTGGTGGGAGGGCGAGTCATGTTAAAGTGTTTGAGAGATATAGAAATTTTTTGTTTGTAAAATTTTAACGAGGAAGAATTTTAAAGGGGAATTATAGGAATCTCGGCCCCCTTGAATACAGGCATGGAGGGAAGAGGTGGGGTGTGGCCAACGGAGTAACTAAAATGACCAGGGGCATTTAAAGATTCTTAAACACACTGGAATTTTTCAGTGTAGTCCTAGGTAACCAGTTGAAGGGAAGACATATTTATCATCTAAAATTAAAATGTAGGTAGGAAACAAGATTTGATTGGTGAATGTTTCGTATTTATATGCTACTCTGTCGTATATTTATATTGCGTTGCTGTGGTGTAAACCTTGAATCTTTTACTATCATTTCAACTACCCAAAATTGATTTGTGATATTATGTGGCAGGCGTGTTACGTAGCCAATGGGAGGGGGGGTGGGTGGTACAGCTCATTATGACTCAGGTGCAAAAAGCATAATTCCCCTAAATCATTTCATTCTAAGGCAAGCAGTCCGATATGCCTCCCTGTCTCTGACCAACGATCTTCATTACAGGAAACGTTATTACAAACTTTTCATATTGCATGTTTAGTTCTTTTTATGAAACACCTGGTCAAGTGTACCACTAATGTTGTATCCCTAACTGCATTAAAGTTGTTCTTATGACAACCAGAAAAAGATAATTAAGCAAATTATGGCTATAGTATTTTGGCCAAGAGACAGGTGCTGATATTTTTGTGGAGAAGAAATGTGGCTTCTGCAAAAACGATGAACATGAAGTCGAACATTATAAAAATTTCAAATCATTGCTAATTGTTCCTTTAGGACAGCTTGGAAGCATTCATTATTCTAAAGCCCCTTGCAATTCTTATTATTATTCATCGATCTCACTAAAATCCCACAGCGTCATGTAATCGGCTCGTAGATAGCCCAAATTTGACTTTTATAACCAGGAAGTCCAGGCGTAGTGATTTCTTGCCGAAAGGGGGTGCTTTGTTACACTGAGGTTCATCCCTCAAATTTATACTTCTTGACTACATCATTTTTACAACGTTTTCCAAAGTGTGACCTCTGCCGACCATACATGACCATTGTTGCCCACCAAAACATGACTAAAAAAACTAAAAAGTGTCTTAGAAGGGATTTGAGCCGAGGAGTCTGTGCGAGAAACTGCAAACTAATCCAATACGCCATCAAAGTACTCTTTGTAAGCGTATTTATAGTCATGCTATAGTCACAGCCTCCTTTACAAATTCATGATTAGGTATTGAAATTCGAATTATCACTGCAACAGTTATGCTTGTGAAAAAATAAATGTTGTTATCTATAACTTTATCTTTGGAATGGTAGAAAACGTCAACACTTACTATTCGTTGGCCACGAACCGCCGGACACAATTTTGAGGTACCCCCACTGTCTATTTAGTTTGCCAGATTTTTGTAGTTTCACCTCTGATGACCTCATATGACTTTCCATCTCCAACAAACCCATAGGGTTTCCTCTCTCTTTCAAGGTAACACATCCACACACTAAGTATCAGAAGTATCCACCATCCCTGTCTTAAAATTTCGTGTTTTTAAAGTTTCCGATCCTTGACCTCTGATGAGCTCACATGACCTCTGACCTCTACTGAAAACAATAGGTTTCATCTTCTCAATATGATAAAGTACATACCAAGTATGAAAATTTTCATGAATTACTATCTTGAGATATCGTGTTTACAAACAGTTTTTAACAATTTTGTATTTTCACCTCCGGTGACCTCAGATAACCTTTGACCTCTACCAAAACCAATAGGGTTCATCTTCTGACTAAAACGCATCCACATTCAAGTATAAAAACCATCCGTGCTTCCCACCTATCGTCTTTACAAGGTTTTCCGTTTTTGACCTCTCTTGACCACATGACCTTTGACCTCCAACAAAACAATAGGAATCTTTCCCTTAATATTCTAAGTATGAAGAAGTACACACGTACATACACTCGGTGACTGCAAAGATTCTTTAAACCTTCGACAAGGAATCAAAACTGTCAAACGAATGTAATTTTGTTGAAATTTCTGTATAGTGAATAGAAAGGAAAGAAAATGAAGTTGAAATCTGGGTACCATTACTCCGTATGGGTTAAACTAATATGATTTTTTAGTCAAAATAAAAGGTGTAGGATGTTGTAACTTTAATTTTTCTTTAATCGTGCTTGATGGGTTAGGTTTCTGTTTGTTTGCGTGTGGTTTTTGTTTACTTTTCTGCCTGTGTTAGGTCTAGGTTGCCTCTTTGTCTCCTCTTTGTCTTGAATGGTTCACATTCCTTTCTATTCAGTGTCTGTCTTTGTACCCATTGATTTTATCTTTTTATTCTTGCGTTGCATATTCGTTATTCCTTCCTCGTGTATTGAGTCTGTGCTCTTGTGTCTGTCTTATTATTCAATTAGTAATTCCTGACGACGGCAGCTTGCTGCCGAATTTTAGAGCCAGTACTATACCTAAATTTTTTTTCTTTTGTATGTATATATATATATATATATATATATATAGATAGATAGATAGATAGATAGATAGATAGATAGATAGATAGATAGATAGATAGATAGATAGATAGATAGATAGATAGATAGATAGATACCTCATCCACATTATTTACATTATATATATATTATCTCTCTCTCTCTCTCTCTCTCTCTCTCTCTCTCTCTATATATATATATATATATATATATATATATATATATGTATATATATATATATATATATATATATATAATATATATATATATATATATATATATATATATATATATATATATATAAGGAAACGGGTTAGGTGTTAGCACTGGCTGCCGTCGTCAGGAACGTACTAATTGAATAATAAGATAGACACAAGAGCACAGACTCAGTACACGAGGAACTTGAGGAATGTACAATGCAAGAATAAAAAGATAAAACCAATGGGTACAAAGACAGACTCTGAATAGAAAGGAATGTGAACCATTCACGACAAAGAGGAGACAAAGAGGCAACCTAGACCTAACACAGGCAGAAAAATAAACAAAAACCACACGCAAAAAAATGAGAAACCTAACCCATCAAGCACAAATAAAGGAAATTAAAATCTGAACATCCTACACCTTTTATTTTGACTAAAAAAAATCATCTTAGTTTAACCCATACGGAGTAATGGTACCGAGATTCCAAATCCATTTTCTTTCCTTTCTGTTCAGTAATTGATGAAGTTGTTGCCTACTGGTGTTGGCTACTTTCAAAGTGTCAACAACCTGCACATGGAAATAATCCAAATTATGATTGGTCATTTAAGAGTTAAACTACTGCTTGATATTGCGATAGGGGGCTATTTTGCCGTTCATTTTTCTCCGTGCCAATACACCGATGCAATCAGCAAGCCATCACTGTACCTTAAAACACGTTCAGAGAAGTTTTTAAGTGAACCGAAGAAATAAGTCCAACACATCTACCAATGCACTACAACACTTTGAATAATATTCCTCCACACCTATTGATTTTCGGGGCATCGTTATCTTTGTATTATTTTTGACTCTTGCTGCCTTGGGCTATATTTGCTTTAAAGTTGATCACCAAACACCTACGATGAAGGATACATCAAGGCCATATCTTCTTCTAGTTAACCTGCTAGATTTCTCTCCAACTATAGGTAGAAGTCTATGAAAGCAAAGAGAAGGCATCCGAAAACGTTGAACCTTTCTGGTTTTAACCTATCCCTCTGGTGTATGAGACGGGAAAAGCCAGGGCCTAGAGCTTCTTCTTTGGGAACACTTTTTGTTATTTTCGAGCAAATAAATGCTGTTTACAGGCCAACATGCATTGCAATTTAGTGCAAAGTGCTTATTCCCCAGGGAAAATCCTCCACTATACTTATGTAAATCCATCCGTTTCTGCTTTCCCTGAAAACACCACATTTATTCGAGAATGTAGGTTTTCCAGCTTAGATCTGTTCAACAATTGCTCTTACTTTATGGCAGTGCATTTTAAACGGAAAAGGTGTTATTGGAGAACTTTTAGTAGCTTACATGCTAATAAAATGCATTAACAAAAAATGTTTGCACCTGTGTTCACAATGCAGAACGTCCACCAAAGATGTCTTAATGTATTGAAATGCGGGAGGGCCTTACTTTCATCAAAGGTGAAACAGTACTGATAGTTGCAAATGGAACCCTTAGATACAACACGGATGGCACTCTCATCGAAAGCGTTTTACACTTCATCAATTGCACCATTTCCACGTTCATCTGGATTTGAATAAATGTGAATATCAACTAAACAAAATTTTAAAGGAAGTATGAAAAGACAAAAAGCTTGACCGGTTTCACGTAAATACAGGTGCACATCCAATTCATAACTAAAAATACTTAAATAACACTTCTCTCTGTGTATTTTGATCCATTTTTAAAACTGGTGTTTTGAAGATAGTAGCAATACATGAAAAACAAAGTACCTTGAAAGTTAGGAACACGAACATGAATGATTTAACTATATGTAGACTGGAGTACAAAGTGATCAAGTCATTAACAACCTGCAGGGTTATACTTGTATTTGTGCGCAAATTCTATGAAAGCATCATTTATCACATCGTTCTTAATTAGGGGACAAATTAGCCAGGTGGTTGATACCCTACAAGCTATAACTGTATCTGTGTAGTAGCAATATTAATGTATCATATATCATATCGTTCTTAATAAATTACCAGATACTGTCACAAGACTTATCTTACTATTTTATCCTTTGGAAAAACTGTTTACTTAAAACGGGCTGGTACCGACATCCGTTTCACAAGTCTATAATGGGTTTTGTTTCCAAATTTGTATATTTTGAAGAAAATTTCTTTCAGACAAGTCCGTTTACGGATAATTTAGTGGAGCATGATATCTCGCGTATGTATAATGAAAAGTAACATATGACTGTGCTAAGAAAGACCCTGCCATATTTCTTTCCCTATCGGCCACACTACTTTAATCTCATCATTACGAATCTTCCTTTTTCCTGAAGCCTTAAACAAAGTTCAGTTAGATTTATCACAGATCGTTCATCTTCAACATGTCACCTTTGATTCAATTATGCGTGGCTTTAGTGCTTTTGCTCTTTCGGACAGAGGGTATAGTCTCTTCTCAACAGTCGGTAAGTTTATGAGGGAGTTTGCTTTCAGCCTGAACCCATTACTTTAACGACAAGCTATAGGATTTCCTTCTTTTTCATTAAAATCTCGACAAAGCTCAATTCTATTCAGTTGCAGAGCTTTACTCCAATCTGCTTTGGTAGACATGGAAAACTGTTCAGAGAATTTAAGTTTTCGTAGTAAAAAATTTTGAAATTGAAACTTGCAGATACATATGCCATTAAGGAGGACCAATATTAGTCGAAATGCCTCTAACTGCAGTTATTCTTTACTACTTAACCAGTCTGCAACAAATTGCACTTGTTCCACAGTAGAGAGAGTTTTCCAGAATAGTTTATTATTTCAACCTGAATTTCAAGTCAAGCTAATTCAAAAGTAATGAAAATTCGCTTTCAGTTTCTTTTTCTGTTTTCAGTTTGACCTGTCTTTTATTTGATGAATATTGGAGAATTCAATCCTTTTATTTAAATGGTTTTTATTTCCGAGTCAAAATTAACATGTAGTTTAATATGTATTCAGTGCAATTCAAGTGAGGAGACCCAGTTGAAACTTTAGCAAATATACCCATTGACAGACTAGGAATTAGATTCCTTAGTTTTGTGGTTCATGTCTCGTTATACCCTCATAACTCACCACAGATTTTGACACATGTGCTGACTTTATCATTTACTGTTATTTTTGCAGTAGACGAATTTAAATTTTTAATACTTCTATTAAGATTATTACTCCTACAATCAATTTTTTCAGGTATATTATTTCTTCTACCAAAGACCAGCTTACCCAAGAGATTGCAAAGAAGCGCTAGACTCTTGTCATTACCAAAGATCAAGTGGTATTTATGTAGTCAAACCGGACGGTTACGACAGACCCTTCGAGGTGTACTGTGACAACAAGCTAGACTCCGGAGGTTGGACGGTAGGTATGATCCCTTACCTTACAATATATTCAGGCAAAACATCTAATTGTGACTTAACAAGGAACGTTACATTTAGAAGTGAAATCTCTGAAACTGCTTTCAAGTGAAATCACTCACTAGGCTTTCAAATGTACGTTTTTGAACACTATTACCCATTACGTTGAAGTTGACAAAATTGATTTTATCATCACTGTTTTATATCGATCTTTCATCCTACATCACAGGTAATTCTCCGTCGCCATGACGGATCTGTCACCTTTAAAAGAGACTGGTTAGACTACAAGAGCGGGTTTGGGTTCTTGTCACAGGAACTTTGGATTGGCCATGAAAAGTTAGCGTTCCTCACAAATCAAAAGATTTATGAACTCCGAATCGATGTTACCTATTCAGACGATACGTCCATCTACGCCTTGTACAGCTTGTTCCGTATAAGTGATGCCTTTAGTAACTACAGGCTCTCTGCTGTCGGTCTATATCCTGAGACAAATAGTAAGATTCATTTTTATACTCAGGTTTATATCAGACACAATTTGAACTTCTTTTACTTTGCTTTTTGATTGCTAGATTTAAATAAGCTTTTACTTTATCGAAAAAAAAACAAGTGAAATCAGACTTTTAATGATTGAGATTCCACTAAAACCGATTTATTCTTTTACAAACTTTACATTGAGAAATCAAGAAATTAATTGTGTACCTACAGTCTAATCCCTTTGAGGTTAGCATTTCCAAATCGTCCACTAGTTTTGATGTGGCTCGACGAGTTTAAGATTTTTCTCAGGATGACATCATATACTTATTTGTATGTTTGGCACCTTTGAATATTTCTTTTATTTCTGCCGATTACTTCTTTCATTTTGTCCCGCCGATTATTTCTCTTATTTGGCCTTTGATTTCTTATAACTAAAGAAGGATACCATACTTACTTATGTAGATACTCGCCATTGCCCAGTTAATATGGAATACGGAAGTTGCCAATGCCAGTCATCTTGTGGAGACATTCAGAACTGTCAGCCCTGCCCTCATAATGAAGCATGTTTTTGTCCAAATGGATACTTCCTCAAGGGAACAGACTGTGTAACACAGGAGGAGTGTGGCTGTTATATTGACGGAGTTACCATTCGGGTGATTTATTCACAAATACCTAGTACCATTAATTTTGTTACATACACACAAAGACTTGCGTTGGGAGTTTCTTAAAGGTCAAAATACAGTTCCCCCAATTTGAATTAGTGTACCCTGTCATCCTCTTTTAGGAATGTTGCCTATTAATCCCCTGACAATATTTTTGTTACTTATATGAATGTTGAATTAATACAGAATAACTTCTTGGTTTACTTGGCAATATTCAACGTTTTCAGACAGAAACATAATGAAAGATACTTATGGGCAAAATAAGAGGCGATCTGTAAGATTTAGCAAATTTCTTTAAAATAAACTTGTGATATGTGACGAGATACCAGTAGGTCTTTGTCTAGGAATTTCCAAAGACTTGTGAAAGTGCATATGTAATATCTCTGCTAATGGGTGCGGGAACGATTACTATGTGTTTTACATGATTATCAGGACAAAACGAGACATTGTAGTAAGCAACTCCGGTTTTTAAATACTTTTGGTACGGAGAACGAGAACAAATGCAATCAAACTTCATTTCTAATGTAGGCCTACTCCTAGAACCAGATTGAAATGAAATGTAGGAAAACAATTATCTCTTTGCTTGATATACTTTTAAATAAACTTCATGAACGAAATGTAGTTGCTAACAGGGCCCTTTCTCGTTTGTAATATTTTTGTGGACTGTCTCCACGTTGTCTAATTTCTTCATATATATCACAGTACTGTTGAATATTTCTGTATGGAGTATGTACAGAGATCTCCAACGTATGGTCTGGTAAAAGTTTCTAATAAAAAGACTTACTCTTCATAAATGGTTCAATAACTCCCACACCCACTGTAGAATACTTTACTCACATAAACTGATGCAGTTTTATTTTTCACATGACTTTAGGAAGGACAAACCTATATCACTCCTGGATGTTCCAAAAGATGCTCTTGTATCAAAGGTCAACTCTCGTGCGATGAAAGCTACCAATGTGATCCTAATGCAGCCTGTTTAGAACAAAACAACATATACCAATGTATCTGTAACGAAGGTTTCATTCCTTTCGGAGATACCTGTGTATCGATCTGTTCAACCAATCGAATGTACGGAACTTGCAATTGTGAAAGGTCTTGTGGAAACCCTCAAGCCTGTACGCCATGCAGTACTCAAGGTCAACGGTGTTACTGTCCAAACGGGTTTTACCTTCAAGGACAATACTGCGTACGATTACAAGACTGCAACTGTTTTACAGACGGCACCTTAATCACGGTTAGTAGCTTTTAATTGTAAATAAGATGCAATTTTTGTCCTTAGGATATTAGTTAAAAGTCTGGCGAAGAACGCGTCTTGTTGCTTTGAATATAGCGTAAGCCGAAATTAACAAATTTTCCATTTGTTTGTTTTGGTGAATACTTAGTAGGCCTCGAATAATCTCACGAGACCAATTGCAACTATATTCGCGTTCAGCCTTACGCCTATTGTTTCCTCCGTGCACTGATTTGAAAGTTCTTGGTGGGTTTTGCAAACACTCCCAAACTAAGAATGTGACTTAAATGCGTCATTGGATGCATATCAGTAGCAACTAGTTCAGAATATCTTAGCTGTTGTACTTTTGTTGACCAAGTCATGTTCTGGTCCTCTAGCGGGAAAATATTTTTGGCCTCGAATTTTTTAACAAAATTTTACGTAACTCCTTGTGAGTGTAGCGTTATGTCAGGAAGCTGGAAGGCAGTCTTCCAGATAGCTGGTTATATGTTAAGTCTTTATGTCAATGAACTTCAACTGGATTTTTCATCTGTATAACAAATGCTTTAAATAATTATTCATTTGCAACGTGTGATAGTTTGCTTAAGTAAAAAAAAAATGACATGATTGTATCTTCTAAGTCCCTGTGGATATACTTCAGAAACAAGGCAGAATTACAGTTTGCTATTTTGTTAAAACCTACAGGAGGGACAGAGTTATATCTCACCTGGATGTTCGAAAAGATGTTTTTGTACCAACGGTATACTTTCGTGCGATCTCAACTACCGATGTGATCCCAATGCGGTGTGTTTGCAACAAAACAATATGTATCAATGTACCTGTAACGCAGGCTTCACTCCTTCCGGAGATACCTGTATCTGTTCATCCAATGAAGTGTACGGAACTTGTACTTGTGAGAGGTCTTGTGGAAACCCTCAAGTCTGTACACCCTGCAGTACTCAAGGTCAACGGTGTTACTGTCCTACTGGGTTTTACCTCCAAGGACAAGACTGTGTACGACAGGAAGACTGTAACTGTTTTACAGACGGAAACATTATACCGGTTTGTAGCCTTTCAAGTACATGGATTAAATGCATTCTTTACTCTACGAAGTATTAATCTTACCGAGAAACATCGTAATGCTTTTAGTGTAACCTAATCCGGGATGATGTTGTCTTTTGCTTTGGGCAATGCTTATTATGTGAACATCTAAGCACATGTAAAGAAATGGAACATATATTCGTATTCATTCTTAAATCAGATGCTTTTGGTTCAGCCTGAAAAAAATTGATAAATTCTTGGTGACTTTTCAAATACTCTCAAGTTAAAGCAGGATTTAGTAGGGTTTGTGTGCCATTCCGGCATTCATACCATTGAAAGGAAAATTCAGCGCATTGAGATAATTCTAGCCTTAGTAGTTTCAGGCGTCGTGCATTGTTTTAGTACTCTGACACAAAGAATGTTTTTGTATGACATCATTTCTATACAAAATTTCTAGTAAGGTCTGGTAAGGGATGGTTACAAAAAGTGCACTATTTATATAAAGATTACTATTTTCAATTTTAGAGAAAATTTATTCCTTTCAATTCACAAAGAAAGACAAATTGTTTCCATTCTGCATATCGTGGTTGTATCTTAATTTGTTTGGATATGTTGCAGAGACGAAACAAGTTTATTTTGCTGTTTTGTGTAAATTTTCAGGAGGGACAAGCGTATATTGCTCCTGGATGTACAAAAAGATGTTTTTGTACCAACGGTCAACTTTCATGCGATGACAACTACCGATGTGATCCCAATGCAGCGTGTTTACAACAAAACAATTTACATCAATGTATCTGCAACGCAGGCTATTCTTCATACGGAGATACCTGTGTATCGATCTGCTCAGCTAATGAAATGTACGGAACTTGTAGTTGTGAAACGTCGTGTGGAAACCCTCAAGTCTGTACTCCCTGTGGTACTCAAGGTCAACGATGTTACTGTCCCCCTGGATTATACCTTAATGGACAAGACTGTGTACGACAGGAAGACTGTAACTGTTTTACAGACGGAAACATTATACCGGTTTGTAGCCTTTCAAGTACATGGATTAAATGCATTCTTTACTCTACGAAGTATTAATCTTACCGAGAAACATCGTAATGCTTTTAGTGTAACCTAATCCGGGATGATGTTGTCCTTTGCTTTGGGCAATGCTTATTATGTGAACATCTAAGCACATGTAAAGAAATGGAACATATATTCGTATTCATTCTTAAATCAGATTCTTTTGGTTCAGCCTGAAAAAATTGATAAATTCTTGGTGACTTTTCAAATACTCTCAAGTTAAAGCAGGATTTAGTAGGGTATGTGTGCCATTCCGGCATTCACACCGTTGAAAGGAAAGTTCAGCGCATTGAGATAATTCTAGCCTTAGTAGTTTCAGGCGTCATGCCTTGTTTTAGTACTCTGACACAAAGAATGTTTTTGTATGATATCATTTTTATACAAAATTTCTAGTAAGGTCTGGTAAGGGATGGTAACAAAAGTGCACTATTTACATAAAAGGAATATTTTTCAACTGTAGAGAAAATTGATTCCTTTCAATTCACAAAGAAAGACAAATTGTTTCCGTTCTGCATATCGTGGTTGTATCTTAATTTGTTTGGATATGTTGCAGAGATGAAACAAGTTTATTTTGCTGTTTTGTGTAAATTTTCAGGAGGGACATACGTATATTGCTCCTGGATGTACAAAAAGATGTTTTTGTATCAACGGTCAACTCTCATGCGATCTCAACTACCGATGTGATCCCAATGCGGTGTGTTTGCAACAAAACAATATGTATCGATGTACCTGTAACGCAGGCTTCACTCCTTCCGGAGATACTTGTATCTGTTCATCCAATGAAGTGTACGGAACTTGCACTTGTGAGAGGTCTTGTGAAAACCCTCAAGTCTGTACACCCTGCAGTACCCAAGGTCAACGGTGTCACTGTCCCATAGGTTTTTACCTCCAAGGACAAGACTGCGTACAGCAGGAGAACTGTAACTGTTTTACAGACGGAAACATAGTCCCGGTTTGTAACCTATAATATGATTTGTGAGATTTTTGGCACTTTCCAGTGAATCAGTTCTTGCGGACAGCTCGTCCGTGAATTTATGGTATTTTTAAAAGTAGTAAGCCTTTACTAAATCAATTGGAGTTAGTCTTACCAGCAGCTAGCATAAAGACCTTCGTTATCATTACTCTCTTAGAAACATCCATACTTTATTTAACCCCGGACTTATTTTACCCAGGAATTATAAGAATATTTTGAAAAAGCGCCTTAAGCGAGAGTTAAAAGGCCATGCTAATTGAAGAATTAAACATGCACGTATCTGTGGATTACGGAACCGTTGCATAGCAACCTCACTTTTAAGTAAGCGTTGCTTTATATAATAACAGACGTAAGACGTAATGAAATGTCTTTCTTGAAAACATACACTTTTAAAATATTTTTGATTTTTAGGAGGGCGCCACGTACATTTCCGCTGGTTGTTCACAACGTTGCTCCTGTGTTAGTGGTCAGCTCTCATGCGATGTTTACCAGTGTAGTGCCAATGCAGTTTGTGAAGAGAGAAACAACATTTTACAATGTTACTGCAACGCAGGTTTTACAGGTGATGGAGTCAACTGTATCTCCGACACCCCTCCGTCAGATTGCCAAGATATTTATGACAGAGTTTCCACTGAAAGTGCTGTCTATCAAATAAAACCAACAACTTGGCAAGGAGATTCATTTGACGTGTATTGTAACATGTCAGATGGAGGAGGCTGGACGGTGAGTACAAAACACTCATCTGTTTCGCTAACCGTCTCTCCAAAACAAACGAAATGCAGTGTATTTTAAAAATGAGAAAAATTACCCTTCATATCGTTGAATACGTCTTCACACTACTTATTTGTAGATAAAATACCAGGCACATCCTGTTACACTATCCTAAACCTTCTGTTAGAGTAATGCTTTCCCGTTTTAACCTTCAACTACTGGAGAGCATTAATAAGTAATCTTTGTCAATGTTAATTTGGATTATGGGAAAACTTTCATCCACATAAAGGTATTCCAACGACGGGTTGATGGATCTCAAGATTTTTTCCTCTACTGGTCTGACTATAAAGATGGCTTTGGAACAGCAGACAACGAGTTATGGCTGGGAAACGACAAGTTGCATAGTTTGACGAGTCAAGGAAACTATGAACTCCGCATTGATTTGTTGGACAGTTTAGGGAGTCCATACTATGCTAAATACAGCTCCTTTAGTATCAGTGATGTAAGCGACAACTATCGACTGAGTCTAGGCACCTACAGTGGCACTGCAGGTTTGTTCATAATTATCAATGGACGATTCACCCGGATGCTTTGACCTATATATTTGTAATTGTACCGTTTTGGGGAACTTCATAACAACTTAAAAACATGAAAGTTGTAATCATTTAAAACATTGAAGCTTAGTTGCTAGGAAAGTTGTTCAATATCACAGAGTGACAAGTTTTAGTTGTTTCCAATGGCCCTCCTTTGGAGTTCCTGTAACTGTTTTCTGTTCCTATTTGCAGGTTGTAAGGGGTCTTAAACGGTCCAGAGCAATGTTTCATTGTTCGCTTTTGTTCAGTGCTCAACATTCCCTTTAGTTTACGTACATCCTTTTTAGATGGTAGGGCAATGGCGCTTCAACGTATTATTTAAGTATAGCCTTCACATTTATGCTGAGTGTTATTTCTTTCTTTTGTTTGTTGATTGGATGGAAAATGTCACTTACCGCTATTCCTGAAGCTTTCCGTTTTTTCCTGGTTCCTACGTTTGTACATACGTAAGAAAATCTGTCATTTCTATATATTCCTAACTTAGAGAAGTCATTCTAAAGTAAATTTTATTTTTTAATCAGTGAATCACGATTTACAAGATAACCAGCCAGACAATAAGACAATCTTGTTAATCTAGATGCAATCTGAGAAGGTAAAAATGACCCTCCAGAATAGCGGTCATCTTGTAATATCAATTTTTTAATTAAAATGTTTGTGCTGGTGTTTATGTCGGGGACGACTTTCAATGAAATCTGGGGTTGTAATTTACCCTACCTTTGTAAAGCAATCTCCTGCTCAAAAGTCACACTGGTACTAAGTGGTCTTACGATATCTTTCTCCATGTTCTGTAATTACAATGGTAAGTAAGGAGGTCATAATATGGCATACTGATAAAGCTTTTTAAGATATCCTTGAACTGTTTCTGCACATAGCCACTGTTTAATTCGGACTACATTGCAAACTTTTGCACATGTACGGCAGTGACATATATGCATATATTTCTCACATGGTAGGTGGGGCATTCTGTAAAGGAAATTATCAACCTTTCATGGCAAACATGACTAGGGAAAATTCAATGTTCACTGATATTTTTACGGAGCAAATACAATGACATAAATGTTTGTATATCTTGTAATGAAATAATAGCCATTAGTCTAAAACGAGTTTGTCTTTAGTTATAGGAAACCGCTTCTTTTCATATTCACCTAATATAAAATGATTTTGAAATTTAGACATTTACTTTCCTGTGAAATGGATTTCAGATTACATTTAAATAATCTACAGACAGCGCATTTTATACAATGCAAGATAGTCAAACATCTTTCACACAAAAAACGTCAGTCTTCTTCCGGTCATATTCTGCTTGTAACCATGTTTAAAAACCTCCATTTTGTTTTGATTGAAATGTTTTTACTTTTAAGCATTGAGATAGTCAACATTATAAACAGTAGGGCCATGACCTTTTCGTTTTCGTAAGTCGCAAAATGAATGATAGGTAAATGATTTGAGAACTGATTTCCGTGAAGAAGAAAAGTGCAATAGCAACATTTGCAGCAAAAAGCATGAATAACCTACTTTGAACTTAAAATGAGAAGCAACATTTATAATAGAGAGTTAAAATTCTTTTCAAAAGCAAACATCACCTGAAGAATGACCTGTAGCAAAGAATAAATTGAAAGTATTTATTTTTTATGGATGATTAAAGTAGCATTATTGATATTTCGTGACAAATAAATGTTAAACAAGTAGTTTATGTATGTTTCTAAAATATCTAACCTTTTTGTTTGCAACACAGGTGATTCGCTGAGTTATCACGATGGTCAAGCTTTCACAACTCGAGACCGCGACAATGACCGTCATAGTAGTTATAACTGCGCAACTGATTATTATATTTATTGCGATGGCTCTTTTTACAACTATAACGGTGCATGGTGGTACAAATATTGTGCTCGTTCCTCTCTCAACAGCCCTTACGGGACGGGCGCCTTCTATTGGTATTATCTTCCGGGCGGAAATCCCAATAACTGCAACATCAAATACTCTGAGATGAAAGTACGACGAATTTGATGAAGGAAACAAATTATTTAGTGCATTTGTTAACTGTAAATGGAACTAATAAAATATAATGGACCAAATATTACAAAGTAGCTTAACTTTCTTGTCAAGAAATCAGATGGGTAGGTGGCACGTGCTGGCTAGGATTATATCTGTCTTAATACTTGAAAACGTTATTGGAGAAAATATGAACTTTATTGAGTAAACGTTGACAACTAAGTTTCAAAATGATGATGTGTCATAAATATCATCTCCTTTTTGTTTACAAACTTGCTTCATTGTATGTTAATAATAGTTGTCATTTCAAAGTCGATATTCTATTCTGTGTTTCCATTCCATCCAATGAAAAATGTTCCCAGTAATAAAGGGTATATGGACAAAGCCTTTTACTAACCAGTAAATACTTTTAAATGCCAAAGTTTTTCAAGAGAATGAAATATTACTGGTGCTTCTATTCCTTAAGTAATAAAGATTCTGAAAGAAGGTCAGGTTTTCGTGCAGCTTGTCATAAGAAGTAATGAAACTGCTTTTATCAAGAACAGATCGTCCAACTCCAAGTGGAAATACAATTAAGTTACCAAGTTACACATGTTGTAGTTCCTGTTATTTACGCAAATATACCTCAAGTGCCACAAGTATCACTATGATCTCGAAAACTGTTCCAGCTGAAACCGATACAAACAAAGAGGGCAATGACAAGGATGCTCGTGCAATTTACAATATCATTATAAGGCACTAGATTTTGAATGGTATGAGCTATGTATTTGTTTCCGATTTTTTAACAAAATGTGCACTTTCGCGGTTGGTATTTTACCCAAGAAAAGCTACAAGAGTCTTTCTAAAATAATTACGAATGCTCCTAAACTAATACCGAATGCCTTAGCAATTGGAGACATGATCTAGACGTCCTACCATCCACAAATACCGTCTTATAACTTAATGAGTACGGTGATATGAACAACAAGAACAATAGACAAGGTTAAAAATATTATCCAGTAAGGTGACCCTAACCCTCTTCCCATTACCATTAAACCAACAAACAATTTTTAATTTTATGTAAAGGTGGAATTATGACCACTCTAAGGGTTATACTAAGAGAGTAAGATAATAGAAAATTGTAAACGTCCTAGGCCTGCGAGGTGTTCCCCCGTCCGGTAAGTCCAGATCAAAAAACTGACAGTTGATAAACCGATGAACCGGCCACTGTCGGTGATTTTATTCCAGACATTTTAGTGTAAGTTAAAGGACTTTTTTGTAATGCAAAATGGTGTAGATAATGACTACATGATTGTTTTAGGGCCCTAGTGTTCGACTTGTTTCGAGCTCACCTATCCATATTGTTTCTTTCTCCATTTTATTATTTAAGAACAGCTTGAGTGCAGTTATCCGAAAAGAAAAAGGAACTCATACAGCCAGAAACGTCTTTAGAGGGTTCCTTACTCCCAGTCTTGACAAATTATGTTAGACAATAAGGAGTATTAATTTAAATTCAGAATATCGCCACACCTTTTCATCTTTTACTATGTGTCTACTCCTAAATTCCTGACACGGAACAATTTTAGGGTGGTGAAATAATACGTCCGATTGCCGAAATCATAATCACTCGCACGTTTCTAAAAATCCCACGTAAGGGCCTCCTTTTGATTACCTGCCGCCCGATGGTATGCAATTGCATATGGGTGTGTGTGCGTTTATGTAGATGTGTATGTTTGTGACGCTTAGCTTGTAAACACGAAATCTCAACAAAAATCGAAACTTTTTATATTGGCCTATGAATTTGTTTTTTAATAAAGGAAACCCTTTGTGAGGTGCCAAAGGTCATCTGAGGTCTACAGAGGTAAAACTACGAGTACCGCTTAATGGGCCATGTCTCCAAACTGTGCAGTTTCGTGATCCCCGAAAAGGAAGAGCTAAATTTTTGAAACATTCAAAAGATAAAAGTATAGAGGACAACACCTAGCCTATCTGTCTAATATCTTTCTTCTTGATATTTTTAGTTGGTTTTAACTTTTCAATCCCCTTAATTATGACACATACGAGGAATGCTATATCTATAGGATGATTAGAAATAACTTATAACTAATTTGTATTTTGATGGTGATGTGTAGAGTACTCGGTTTCCCATTTTTACAAGACGGGTTCGAATTTCATTCACTTGGCATTTCAGTTCTTTCCTTAGTAAAGTCTGTCGTGTGTTGCGTATCATACTTTGGATATAGATTTGTCATTTGGAAAGGAAGCTTCATGTATTTGGTGGATGTCAGAGGTCCTTTGGGGTGAAAGGCTTCAGAAACCGAGAGCTTTGCATTAAAAATATTTCTAGATAGGATGAAAACCCCTCACTGCCTGGCACAGCCCTTTACAGTCCAACATTTCCATGCACCGTCCCACACCGCCCACACCATACAGAAAAATAAAAAAACCTTTCACAGACTTCCTTTTTGCCAAGGAATCATAAAATGGGCGTTCTGGTTTATGCCTTGCAGAAAGCAAAGGAACATGCAGTTCCGACCACGTGTGTGCGTGTATCGGACTATTCGAATGAGTGTTTGTAATCCTCAGCTTGGAAATACGGCATCTCAAGGTACGAATGATGGATACTTCTGTGCTTAATGTTTGGCTTCATTTTATTCAGAAAGAAGATTATGGTATAAGGTGGAAGTCAAATATAATGTAACGTCCCCAGAAACTTTGAAAACACGATATCTCGAAAAAACAGAAATGGGCACTTTCCAACGTGATACTTGGGCAGGCAAGTTTGCTACATTCAGAAAGTGACCTCTATTGTTTTAGTGTAGGTTAAAGGTTATCTGGGGTCACCGTAGGTGAAACTGGGAACGCCATGTAAATTTCTGGTTAACAAGATATCACAAAACAGGAATGATGAGTACTTTCGTACTTGGTATTTAGATTTGCCGTACCAAGACAAACTCCTTTTCGATAAAGGCCAGAGGTCATTTGAGCAGAGGTCATTGTGGTTACTAGAGGCAAAATACCAAGTTGTAAACACAATATCTCCACAAAGGAAAGGTGATACTTTTCATACTTGGCATGTAGATTTGCTGTTGTCGAACAATAAGTCCCATCGTATATGATGGAGCTCAGATGATGAGTGAGGTCACTGGAGAGAAGACTACGAAAACCATGAACGTTACCAAAAAGCATGTCATCTCAAGATTAGCATATTAAACACTTTTATAAGTAAATTATCATTTCTGTAGGGGTCAGAGGTCATTTTACGTCACTACACTAGAACACTGCAAGTCTTGTAAACATATCTCAAAATAGGAAGGACACGGACACCCTTCATACTAAGCATTTTGATGGGGTTTAGTCAGGAAACGAACCATGTTGCTTTGGTGGAGGTCAGAGGGTATCTGATGTCACCGGAGGCAAAACTGCAAAAATCTACTAGTATACGCGATATCTAAAAAGCAGAAATGACGGATAATTCTCAGTCCTAGTATTTTAAGAGAAAAACGTATTGCTTTGAAGACGGTTAGAGTTCATGTGAGGATATTAGAGGTCAAAATATGAAACGATGCATAGCGCTATTTCAAGAGAAGAACTATATATAAGTTTCATAATTGGCATGTACATAGCTAACAGTAAATGAGCCTTATGTTTCCAGCGGAGGTCAAAGCATATCTGAGATCGGGTGGTCAAAACCCTTGCGAGCTGCTTACAAACATGACATTTTTAGAGAAGAAACATTGATAGCTCTCACTAAGTCTTGTGTCATCTCAGTTTTCTAACTTCCTTTTCGTTTAATTTCAGGTTCTTAACACAGTGACAAGTTGCTAATAGATCTTTCCCTGAGAATCAAACTGTGTCAATTTGAAACTCTGGAAAGTGAATTCAAAGAACCTAAGTATATTTTCAAATGGGAAGGATCACTTATCGCAGTATTCGCTTTCTGGCTTCCAGTTGTGCCGGACTTGAGGGTGAGGGTGTGCTTTGAGGGTGACGAGTACCTCACGGTTATGAAGAAGGGATATCCGTGATAAAAAGTTATATAAAGACAACCATTGTACCTTGAACATATCAGTTTTGGGTGCGATAGAATTGAAGTGTCTGACTATATCTTGGTCAAAGCAGAGGTGTGATTGGCAAATGTAGACTACGGCAGTTGGAACACCATACTCAATGCCTAAACAAATCGACTGGCCAGAAGTCGAACATCCCAAACAAGATTTGGAAGCTGTAGGGTAGAAAGTTGCCATGGACATAATGTTTGCCATGATATGACGAAACATACAGTAGTCAAAAACGGAGGGAGGGTTACCTAGACGTAAAATGGAAAAAAAAAAAGAATTTCCTTAATACATGGTAAGAAAGAGTTTGTTATTTATATGAGTTAATGCTTAAGTAAGGGCTTTTACAATGAATAATGCAGCCTTCTTGAACTAGTAGTGATGAATTTTTATTTTAATTACGAAAACGGAACCTCATGACTGTAGAATCTTCAACGATTATAAATACCAGGGGCGTAGCCTGAGGTGGGTCAAAGGGGCAGCTGCACCCCGAGATTTCGAAACCGTAAATGAGAGTTGGCCTAATGGAGAAAACTTGAATGACATTCGGAAATTTATCTATAACTAATTATGACTAAAAGGCCCAAAGAACACGGAAATTGGCATAGAAGGGATGCCGTTTTCCCAACCGTATACGCGTTTGTATGTAGGGTACCCTCTCCGACGAATGAACCCTCTTCCTCCCACATGGTACACAGCTTGAATATATCTGCATTTACGCAGGCTAAAGATCTTCCTTTATAAATATATATATATATATATATATATATATAAATCATTATTCCTAAAACTGTGTCACAGCATGCTTGTACAAAGTCTCCTATGCTTGCCTTTCATTACATGCTAAACGCAATGACCTATTGTAACTTTGTACCCTTACGATTTTTGAGCCAAATGTACCCTTTCTTCTTGAAATCTAAAATTGTATCTAAAGAATGAAATCTAAACATAGAATATATTTGGACGCACAATTTACAAGGTTTAGAATGTTCTATTTTCCCCCATTTGGGAGGCATTTCTACCAATCATTTTCTTTCGAGGCTCACGCTACTGCTAGTCGCCATCTGATGGTGCCTACTCCAAAGGAACAATAAGAGGGAGCAGCCCACACAGGTCACCATCCTTGTAGTGGTGGCATGCCATAGTAGGGCAAGTAACTAAAAAAGTAGAATTTCTAAACATATAATCAGTTCGAAGCTTTGGATCTGGGAAACTCTAGAACAAAAAGACTTTCTCAACAGGAGCCACCCCTCCCCTTAAGCAACCCGTTCAATTAAAAGCGACCAAAACTAGACTAGAAAATGAAGTTTTCTAAACCTTTAATTAGTTCAACGGTTTTCCAAGCGTTACCTAGCAATAACACCATTTTGCACCTCACACATACAAAAAGTGCACAAAGAGCAGTAACGTCGTGCACTGTTCTTGCCTTAAGTCAGCCAAAAAATAAGAAAAGGGGCAATGAATGAACATTTTCTAAACATGTAATCAGGTCAAAGCTTTGCTAAATGTGGCACCATTTTACACCTAGGCCAGGCCTTACATGTCGCCCGTTCCCATAAGCACCATCTTCCAGGATGGCACCTATGTACAGGTGAAAAAGGAATGATCCGCCAGGGTGTCAACTTTTTTTTAATAAAACGCCACACCGAACTTTTGGAAATTCCCACATTATCTGCAATTTTACTAACGCTAAGTTTTTCATGTTTCCTTAGCAATTTGCATGTAAGCTTTCTGTTCCGGTGAGATGAATTTGTACTTGACCATGACTATGTACTGCTGCCCACACAAATCTACAACTAAGTGTAGCCATGGGAACATAGTGGGCCCTGTTTGGTTAGTTATTTTGTTAGATGAGATTTAACGGCCCAGTTTCCAACCAATTGGTTCAAGTCGAGCCGGCCACGGTCTTTTTTCCAGTTGTGGCTTACTGGATTGTTTTCCCTTACTCCATTGCTCATGCGGAGTATCACGCACAACGGCAGTAGGTTCCATTTTTAAAGTCTTAGTTATAACTCGACGTGGGAATCAAACCCGGGCCCTATTGAGTGAGCAGGTGTACACATTGTCGGCCCCTCCTAATTCGCCCATTGAACAACTGCATGGATAGCAATAGAATAAGTCTACCTCTTTTACATGGTCCTCATTAACAAACCCTTTAACGAACCTTCTTTAATAAAAAGAAATTTATACCACCATTACTGTCGTCGTCCAACCTCCAAACTCCAAGTTTACTCGATTTCAAAATTAAGAATGTACTATATCCTGTAACATAAGCGAAGGAAGCTGTTCGAGACATAAGCGAAGGAAGCTGTTCGAGACTGAACGTTGTTTCGGATCGCTGTCCTGGGGGACGGGTCTAAAAGCAACATATTGGATTAATTTTAAAGTACATTACTGCAAATTTTTGACATTTCTTGCAAAGGAAACTAATAAGGGATTTTCGTCCTTGGATTGAGGGGGCAGAAGCATAGCACCACCCACCACATTTTGACTGGGGGCTTTAACCCCTCCCCCACTTCCTATGCCTATGTTCTTTAATTAGTTAACCGCCACTTTCCCATCACGGCTTCCAAATTTGTCACAGATATTTTGAACGCTTCTCTACTGTGTATTCGAATGCTCCCATACATGTGTACAGTAGTTCAGACAATTCTAGAGAAAAACACATGAGGCTCCCTCATTTAATGTTGAAATCCTGAAAATTCGGTTTTGAATCCATTTTTAGTTGGGACAACATTCATTTGGGGGTGGGGGGGGGGGGCTTTGGAAGACTAGCGAAGCTAAGTGTTGCTACATTTGGGCAAACATGTCGCATCATTTTTGTCTAGGATTGATACCAGACAAAAATACATGGGACAGCACCCCCGCTAGACCATTTCATTGTTGAAATCCTTTAATATCTGAATAACTTTTGGTTGGGAAAAGATTGATGTAGGGAGGGGGGGGGGGGGGTTTGAAAGACCAGCGAATCTATCTAAGTGGCGTTACATCTGTGCAAAACTGTCTCATTCTTGTCTAGGATTGTAAAATACGTTACATTGTACTAACACGTTACGAGTGACGGTTTTCATGTTTTCCTCAAAATTTCACTTATTTCGTCTTTTCTTGTTTTGTTTATCCTCCGTGAGGCTTTTGGTCAGCTCTTTATTCATAAATGAGGGCAAAGTCTTAGTGTTTTGATACGTAAAGTGGATCTAGACCTATACCTAAATTGCCAAAAACGATTGCTTCAAGAACAGTAGCCAGTAAGAGGCATATTCGTTTTAAGAATTTTTGAAATCGGATAAACGATGGCAGAAATATGATTTTCTAAGCATTTTATCTTTTTGGAGGCTGTCGCACAATTTGCCATTTTAGGGCAACTTTTAAAATAAATAAATGTATTTATAATGCGCACTATTCCACAAAAGTGATCAAAGGCACAGTTACAAAGGTAAAAACAGTAAGAAAACAAAGATCAAACAAAGATAGTAACCTAAAACAGGAAGAAACCAGAACTAAAATTAAGAAGCCAACTAAAGGTTCTAAAGGCTTAGAAGTTAAACCAATAAAAAGACAGTTACAATAGTCTAAACGAGAAGAAATAAATGCTTGGACAATTTTCTCTGTGTCAGCACGAGATAAAAGTTTACGAATTTTGCTAATACACATAATGAAGCTGTATGCAATTGGACAAACATAGATCTGTTTTTTCTCACGTTATGTTATATATCAAGTAAAATTTCAAGCAGATTTTTTCAATTTTTACAAAACCTAAATAACCCTGAGAACCAGTGTTCTCAGGATATGTATTTAATACTTTTGGTTCACTTTGAAACAAATTTAGTCGTGGGTCTTGTAGAAGGGTATGATGAATTTGGCTAAAAATATGATATCAAAGTACACGTTTTAGGCATATTTTGTAAAAACGTTAAAAAACGGTATTTTTACCCAATTTTGTCAACATAGGCCCCCCAAAATACCTGTCTTCATCGAAAACAACCGTATGCGATCTTTTGTGTAAGTTTCAAATGGTGTTTGTAGGTTAAATGGTGATGACGCTACCATATTTTGAAAAATTAAAAAAGGGGTCCTATGTGTTTTAAAAATAACAGAAAATACAAACCAGTATCTTTGACGGTCAGGCCAGGTCATAGGTGGCATAACGGTGGGGGGTGGGGGCAAGAATGCCTGAAAGAAATTGTTGGCGTTCTTGACGAGCACCGGCAACAGAAACTAACTGGGGCAGGCTCCTGGAAGCCGCACCTTACAGTGAGCGCTTTAGGCTCCTGGGTACCTCCCGCGCCTGGGTGAAGTCATCAAACGTGTTAAGTAGCATGGGCGTCAATCCTGGGGGGACGGGGGGACAAGTCCCCCACATTTCGATGGGTGGGGGACACAATATGAAATGTCCCCACCACATTTACGTAAAAGAGTAGTGTCGTGGCTCTATTTGACTGGCTTTTTGAGTGGCATGTAGGTTTGTTGGACAATTGTTAAGTGTCTTGATGCAGATTCTGAATGCAGATTTTGTCAGGGAAATCTTATTTAATGACAAAATTTCGGGGCGCTTCGCGCACATGCGTCACGGTTTGCACTCCTTCTCATGACCATTAAAATGGTAATTATACATGGAACTATTCTGATCACAACACTCTCCGAAAACAGACATACATCTCCAAACATCTGAAGGGGCCTCGCATCAATGTGGTATCATTCAATCAGTGGCGTACGCAGAGGGGAGGGCCAGGCGCGGTTCTAGATCGAGACTTTTGGGGGGGCTTAGGGGGGACTTGAAACGGAAGAATCATAAAATTTTCTCTCAAATATGTAAATCGGTCACGCGCACGCTGAAACCAATGATAATAAAAACAGTACCATAACCAGGGACGGCACAAGGTTACTTTGATAGGGGGCATGGGCTGAGTGATCGCCGTCGTGGGGGAGGGGTCTAAGGGGAGGGGAGTCCCCTTCCTCTGAGAAATTTTTGCTAATTTAAGGTTGCTAACATGCAAAATGGTGCGTTCTTTGGGTAATTTTTTGACTATATGACTGGATAATGTTCATAACTTTGTGAATTCTAATTTTTGGTTGGGGGAAAGAGGGCCTTCTTAGGGGAGAGGTCTAAGGGGAAGGGTGTTCCCCTCCCTTTGAGAAATTTTTGCTAATTTAAGGTTGCTAACATGCAAAATGGTGCGTTCTTTGGGTAATTTTTTGACTATATGACTGGAAAATGTTCATAACTTTGTGAATTCTAATTTTTGGTAGGGGGAAAGAGGGTTTTCTTAGGGGAGAGGTCTAAGGGGAAGGGTGTTCCCCTCCCTTTGAGAAATTTTTGCTAATGTAGGGTTGCTAACATGCAAAATGGTGCGTTCTTTGCGTAATTTTTTGACTATATGACTGGAAAATGTTCATAACTTTGTGAATTCTAATTTTTGGTTGGGGGAAAGAGGGCCTTCTTAGGGGAGAGATCTAAGGGGAAGGGTGTTCCCCTCCCTTTGAAAATTTTTGCTAATTTAGGGTTGCTAACATGCAAAATGGTGGGGTCTTAGGGTTATTTTTGGACTGATATATTTGGCTGGAAAATGTTCATAATTTTGTGAATTCTAATTTTTGGATGGGGGAAAGTGGGCGGTCCTAGGAGAGAGGTCTGAAGGAAGGGGTGTTTCCCTCTCCTTTGAGAAATTTTGGTTACTTTAAGGTTGCTAAGATGCAAAATGATGCGGTCTTCGGGACAGTTTTGACTGATATATGGCTGGCAAATGTTCATAACTTCGTGAATTCTAATTTTGGTTGGGTAAAAGAGGGCTGTTCTAGGGGATAGGTCTAAGGGGAGGGGTCCCCCTCCCCTTTTGAGAAATTTTGGTTACTTGAAGGTTGCTTAGATGCAAAAATGGTGTTGTCTTTGGGATATTTTTGGACCCGATCATATGAGTTCAAAACATTCTTAATATTTTTGGTTAGGTGAAAGAGGAGCCTTTTTTGTCTAAGGGTATGTATCAACAAACCTCCTGAAGTCCCCTTTTGGACACATTACTGCCCTCTAGTCGGGGAAAGTTTTACGCAAAAATACGTGCGTGGAGTCCACAGAAATATTCTCGAACTATTAAGAAAATTTGCCTTCATTTGTGCTTTTTAAAATAGTATCTAAAGGCTGGTAGAAACCGGAATATGGCCTCTTCGAAGCCCTGAATTAACTATATGGATCAGATATAGGCCTACCCCGCCCTCCTCTTTTCTTCTCTTTCACGTCTTCTTTTCCTACTCTTTTTCTCTTTTCCTGCAAATTACAGGGGGATAGGCCTCCCTTCCCCCTGAGTGGCACCGCCCCTGACCATGACGTAGATGTAACGTATATACAGGCATATATATTTTTTTTGTATTTGGAAGAATGTAGCAAACGTTACTGAGAGATACGAGCAACTGGACCTGTTCACATTAATGGGAATAACGATTCGGTCTGTAGATTTGACTTAAAAGGGCTAGTATAGCTTGACGAGATCAGCGACGAAATGACTCGTTTTGAACTTCCAACAGATGATTTATCCTTTAACTTGATTTACATGTACGTACATACTATCATAGATGTTACTTATCTGACCCAACTTCCATTGTATGAAATCGTGAACCTAATATGTGATTTCGAGACACAGACGACAGTTTCCCTTGACAAACTAATTCCACTGGACCAAGATGTGCACAAGTGTATTGGACAATTTTGTTTTTCTCAGTACACGCAAATATAGCATAACACAACCTCTGAAAATTTTGGGGGGCTTGAGCGAACTTTGGGGGGGCTTAAGCCCCCAAAGCCCCCCCGTAAAACCGCGCCTGGGGAGGGCCATTCGGCCATTCCCCTTCTCACAAATTCCGATTTTTTTTAAGTTCCTAAAAGATACGTAATTTTTTTAACACATATTCATTTCAAAAGGTAGCATATTTGGCAACAGATTGCATGTAAGGACACCTTATTTTTCAAAAAATTTCAAAGGGGAGGGGGAAACCCCTCCCCTTGGACCCCTCACCCAGGTCGGTGATCACACAACATACTGCATGCCCCCCCCCTTGAGAGAAATTCTGGGTACGCCATTGCATTCAGTCTTATTTGTAGCCTGATGTGGAAGGTAGAAAGAACGTTGTTGCCGTTAAACACTTTTCAAAAGTTTTTACCGAGCGCTTCGCCGAAGCCATTATCGGTATAGGTGGCGATTGTTAATACACTTACGACTAAAAAGCATTCTGAAAACGTCCTTGCTAGTCCTTCACACCTTTGCTATACTACGATCAGCTCCAAAAATATCCCAAAGATAGCTCCATTTTGCATCTAGGCAACCTTAAATTAACAAAAATTTCTAAAAGGGGAGGGAGCGCCCCTCCCCCTTAGACTCCTCCCCAGGACGACACATTTTTGTAGTGACAAAGGAAGGCTTCCCACTGCTGTATACAAAACGAAGAGCGCATAAACAAAGTGCAAATTTACACGCCTCCACTCAGGTGGAAAAAACATCCAGCCAGTCGGAATTTGGGACCTTTACACCCCCAAACATATCACCCTATCAACGGGCATGGTCGGGTCCATAATCTCCGACAATTATCCACGCTGCAAAGCGTGGTTTCAGCTATTTTGGGACATGGTGAAAATAGCATCTTGAAGTAATTCCGTGGACTCCGTGTATTTCACCTGGCAGATCATCTATGATGGTCATGTTAACTTTGAAATGATAATTCTTATTAGAATAGGGCGTCAGTCATCATAAGGGGGGGGGGGAGGAGGAAAGGGCCTATAGGAAGACACCCTCTCTTCAAAACCAAAGGGATTGTTTTGTGCTAAGTCATGCATGTCCCCGCCCTCCCCCCGCCCACATTTGAATACGGGTTGACGCCCCTGTTCAGTAGAGAGACACATAAGAAGGGAGGCTGAAGTTTTAAAGTCAACCTGGCTGTTTCATAACGGTGCGACCGCGAATTGAGACGACTTGACCTGAATTAGGTAGACTGGAAACTTCTTATAATATTTATGTCTGATAGTGTTACCAACATTTATTAGTTTACTTCCGCAGTTCAATGAGTGCAGTTGGGCAAACGCCCTCTTTTCCATGAGCATAATATATGAATAAAGTGAAAACAAACACAATTCTTTAAGTAAGGGGAACACATATATCTTTTTCAGGTATCAGCCTTGCTAGGGTATCGAATAGCTGTGAGGCTTCACGGACCTTAAACCCGCGATAACCAAAGGTATAAGGAGTCTTGATCAGGTTCAGCGATAGAGGGGCGTATATATATTTATGTAGAAGAGGGGTTGAAGGGTCGGGGGTCTTGATGTAGGAATTACGAATAACAGAACTGATAGCTCCACGGGAGGTAGAAGCTTCCCTTGAAGGGTGTGGTGTCTAGGGGCCCTATCTTCTTACTTTATAATAACAGTACTTTCTTCTATCTTTGTTTTTTTTTTCAGTTCTGGTGCAGTTGCGTTAATTTTAGTACATACAACAGAAATTATTATGAATATGGAGCAACCATTTGAAAAGGGAGAAAATATTTGGTAAAATGCTTTTTTGATGCAACAACTGATTGAGTCAAGCAGATTCCTGAAACCGAAAATGCCTCTTTCAAATTTATGTTCTTTTGCCAGTTCATTTTGAAACCATCATTTTCTCAGCAATAAATGCAAATTTATACTTGTGATAGATACTTTTACAGTAGGCTTAATGGATTTTAATTCACTTGAAAATAAACAGTACTCCAAATGCAGAGTCAAAAAATTGTATGAGTGGCAAAGATCATACTTGTAGCCCAAGAAAATATCTGTCTTAGAAAACACAAATTGCTGATGAAGGAACCTCTCTTATACTTCTAGAATAAGAGTTAAACGAGGTTTTACAGCTCAGTTTGTTATACGTGTAGAATAAAAGTGGATTTACATTGTGCATTCCCAAAAAGATGTTTAATAGACGTAACCGTCTTTGACAAGAAGTACAAAGCTCTAAATCATGTTTCTTATTAAATGATGTAGTAGGTTAATAGAGAGGATCCAATATGAAAGTTTCAACTAATTAAGAAACAATTTTGTGTTTTCTAGTAGTGACCCAGGGGTATTAAAACATGACCCCAGACGTCAACAGAAATATCTGCAAATTCATTTACCCACTTTATCAGCTGTGGGAGATATAATTATGTAATTATATTAAATGCCCACAAAAAAAAAAAACAAAATTCACATCTCGACCAATCTTTTACAGTATTAGTTTTTCCAGCATCATCAAAAGATGCGGCGTCATGGTCATGGTGGATAAGGAGGAAAAGGGACGGTGGGGGTTGCATTTGGCTTCAGTAGTTGTATCTCAAGCTCAAGCTGTCCAACAGGAACTAGTAAAAAGACATATAACCCAAGTTTGCCATCTCCCCATTTTTCATGGCGAAAGGTTTCCTTATATTACAGTTATCTACAATTGTCTCTTTCTTTACTAAATAAGCTGTATGTAAAGAGCAAGGAAAAACTGCATTCGGGGAAAAGTAGCAGGACAGTTTTGAGTCGTGACCCTCGAACTCTTGGCTTCCGTCACTTAATCGTTCCAACTAGTTTGAGTACACTCTAAAACCTGTTTAGCAATTGAGCACTTATTTTACTCCCACCTTGTAAACAAGTTTTAACTCTAAACATGTTTAGCAATTAAACGTATTTTGAAACAGAATGCTTAGGAGTGCTTAGGAGGAACGTGTGTTAAACATGTTACAAAGTGGGGGGAAAAGTGTTTAGACAATGTTTAATTCCTTAACACCATTTTAGAGTGTATCTTCCTTAAGCAAATTGCGGAATTAAACACTGTTATATCCAATTCTCTGTCATCTGGCAATGTAAAAAAAAATTGCAAAACGTTGTAGTAGACCGTAACACGACTTGATGACTTTATTGCACATCCATTTATGCAAAAGTATTTGAGAAGTCAGCTATATCTAGACGAAACTACGCAGTTTCTTTCTGGCACCAGTGTATTAAAATAAGTAACCGTCTTACTTCTTCAAATCCCCTCTTCCACCCTAAGCGTTAAATCATCCCATGATTTGTAAGATCGCTGCTGTTGGGACCCTCTTATTTGTAAAATGTGTGACATACGTGTGCATGCTATGTATTATCACCACCGTTACATTTGCAGAGCCATGAACACATTCGAGCTGATAGCACACGCGCCGTAGCGATTGGATTCTAAGAGCGTCTTCCTGGGTATCACAGAAGCTCCTTTGGAGGGGCTTAAATCAATCACACCGCCCTTTGAAAGATGCGGATGTGTAAATATATCTCTTTAAGAGCAATAAATCTCGCCCTAGAGAGTAACTTTTTCCCGTTCAATTTACATCTAGCCACTCCCAGTTCCCAAATTGAATGGAAAACATATGTCTGTACCACATCAGGGAAGTTACTCTTTGAATTAATGTCAATCAAAAAACAGTCATCAATTGTACCTATTGAGATATGATCATATTCCTACAAGTGACCTATTTAAAATCAAGTACCTTTTTTAAGCTGTACCGAGTGCTGACGATACTAAGCAACAAATAGGCTGACATATAAACATGTAGCTGATATTTGAAGCAAAATCTTCTGAGTGAGTGGTCATTTCCTAGTAGACAAGAACTGTAAATTTATTTTGAAAATATCCTACTTTTTAAATTTGTAACTTACAGATTATCACTAGGCCGGTGATCTGCTTGTAATAAACCACTCATGTGTATCACAACAACTAAGACAGACCTTCAGAAGGAGATAAGAGTATACATAGGCATTATTTCACTGTGCCAAACACTGTTTGCACAAAAAAAAAATAAAAATAAGACATTTAGACAGCTGATCTTGACCTTTCAAATACATTCAAAAGTAAAAAGTCACGTCGACATTGAAACAATCAGTAATTAATCTACTTGGTAATTCATTTATTACGTCATCATCTTAAATATTACGGTACATCATCTTGTATAAGAGGAAAGGGGCAGAGTATTACACTCGCAGACTTCCAAAAAGAACTGCAGTCAGTCCTTTGTCAGCTCTTTCTTGTCAAATAGCACTCTAGAAGCTTTGAGGTAAAGTTTTACACCTTAAAAATTGCTTGTATTTAGTGCATTTGCACATACAGTATACTTTCCAAATAATTTTTGGATAATTTAATTTATTGACGTATGTATTTTTTGCAGAAATAATGTGTAAATTTTTATTTGAAAATTTCGAAATTATTTTAGTTTCCTGTGGAAGACAGTGTACCTGTGTGCGTAAATAAAAGCCTTCATTAGAGCCTTCAATTTCTCATTGCCTAATATGACGATCCGCCTTCGTTTTTAAAATTCTTAAATTAAATATTTCACGTGCTTGTTGGTGAGATGTGTATCGATCTTTCTGAAAATCAAAAGTCATTTGAAAAATGTTTGATGGGGATTCACCACAGTTATAGTACCACATTCATGCACCGTACTCCTTTACACTGTATATATTGTGTACCTTAATAACTTCCCCATCCAAACAATAAACCTAATAAACACTTTCACCGATGGCATGGGTTAGTTTTGTTTATATATTTGAGACAAGATGTAGGACCTGAAACTGTCAATCATCTTACTTGTGTTAACATATCCTGGTATGGCTATCGAGGTTGAACTTCTGAATGGTATCACCCGCATAAGAACAGTACCTCTTTGATTACAGTACCTTATAGTAACTTGTACTCTTCCTTACTCTCACCACACGTATTGGTTAATTCACGGCAGTGTCTGGAACTCAAACGGTCATACTGTTTAATTAAACAATATAGAGAGTTGACTCCGTTGGCAGAGATTTTCACGAGATCTCAATAACAAACCTTCGCAATATTTGAAGAAATACAAATACTTCAGAATGATTTGTCAGAACTTTTGATTGCAGTCAGCTGTAGGGACTTTCATCTCGTTAATGTATGCGGAATTGACACAAAATACAATTTGCGGAGCAGAACGTGTCCGTACTGACCGGTCTTTATATTATTTGTTGGTAAACTTCACAATAATGGGGTACACCTCAAACCTAACGTTTTTTAACTATTATAAAAAACGTTTTATATTCCAAAAGTCTAAAATTTTATTTCGCTTGAGCTTTGGACCAAGCGGGGTCAAATGGTTATTTAACGCCCCCACCCCCATTTGAAAAGAATTTTGAAAGGCATACAGGTAGGAAAAATTTGCATTAATAAAGAGTTTGAAAAAAAAGTCTGTCAAAGTTGAGAAGAGTGCGTGGACTAACGACTTTAACAAAGACTTTAGGCGTAAGGGGGGGGGGGGGGCGGCTGCAGCCCCAATTAAATATTTTTGTGAAAATTTGGACAATATGCTGAGAATTTTTCGGCACCTACTGAAAGAAAAATAATGCAATGATGTAGCTAAAGGTAATCAATATTTTAAAAAAACTTCCTTGGTAATTAAAACAGCTTGCACCAGTACCTATATATTTGGTGTTATTTTACCAGTTTGTGTTTTGATTATTAATGTTATATTATGATTATCAGTGGTGTACTTAGGGGGCCATTGGACCATTCCTCTTCACTGATGCCGACTTTTTTAGTACCTAAAATAGTGATTTTTTAACACAAATTTTACTAGCATATGTATTTTAGGTATTTTAGCATTTTAGGTAGCATATGTTTCACCAAAATGCATGTAAGGACACCTAATTTTTTTAAAATTTCCAAGAGGGAGGAGTTCCCCTTGGCTTAGACCCCTCCCCAGGCCGGCGATCACTCAACATATTGCATGTCCTATCCCCATAAGAGAAATCATGACTACGCCACTGATTATTATCATTATTATTGTAACGACTCCCCCCCAAATTATACCAATATGGGAGGAGAGTAACACGGCAAATGATTTTGTAATTGTCATGTGGTGTAATAACCGATGCATGCCTATATGATATGTACATTAACATGTTGAACGAGCGTGGAGCGCACGGAAATTTTTGGTTTTATTTTTTGGGGCAAGTCGTTACAGCCCCCAAATCAACTTGGACTCCTACATCCATGACAAAGATCGACGGTTTTAAGGACGGTTTAAAGTCGAATCAATCAGAGTCTGAAAAACTGAACAAGTTCAGTTATCTCAAACAGCAGTTGTTATTTAGGAGGAGATAAAACGGCAGCTTTACCCCTCTGTACCCAGGTTGTTGCCGCCAAGGTCACTTGCTTTGTATAGCACCTGAAGATAAAATGGGCTTGAAGCTATTGTTAGTATTCAACAAAAGGTTCATGTCGTCTGCTGACAAATTTTGTTTATATCCTATAGCATTGCCAGACTCTTTTCTTGAAAATTGATTTGCAGGTCCCAACGCGACCCAACGCTTATCACAATAGGCCAGTTAAATTTTATTTAACATGTTGATCATGCACTTACCTTTCGGAATTCGCGAAAGTCTAAGGAAATGAATATGATCCTAAATCAAATAATAGTCTTACACCTCTCTTCAGTCATTTACGCATTGTGCCAGTGTAAGACCTTCTTCTTATAAGTTACTCTTTCTTTACTCCTTAGAATTAGCAGTCGTTGTGATTTATTAGACAGTGTTTCTTACTTGACTGTAGATGAAAACCTTCATATTAAAGCATTGTTCCTCCTAATCTTATACGTACGTGTATATCAGGTTAACTTGGGCGTCATGTATCTATTGGATCAGACAAAAGAAGTGGACACCCTAAGCTCTAATAATCACTCATAAATTGAAACTATGCAAACGACGAGGTAAATCTAATCAGATTACCATACATTAAAGTTTCTGATGTATCTCCTTCTAAATAGTAACACCCTGGTTAAAACATGGAAATTAATGTGAATTGTTTGTCCTTTTGAGCGGTAACCAACCTGCATTTGTAGCATTGTGCAGACTTAGTTGAGTATCATACTTTTGACCACCCTGCACACATAACTAATTTGCATTGTGACCTGCTATTCCAGTAGCCAATGGAGTAATAATAGTGGTGTGCTACCTGAAAAGCAAATTTTAAATTTGACAATCCTTGTTGAAAAAAATTATTCTGGGTCAGCCTGGGTGGGTAAGACCACCAACGCACATAAAAGCGTCAATTTCACTTTCGAGGTAATTTTGGATCAAAAACCTATTTCTTGTGATTTTGCTGTACTAAGGGGTAGGGGTTATCTTAGTAAATCTTGCGTTAGGTTTCTGCACGATTAAGTTAAACTGAAACAGCTGATGACTTTGTAGATCATACGTCCCTTTTCTTAAGAGTTCACAGGGACCAGAGCGTACCAAGAAAATTTGAGATTGAATACATCCCAGATCGCCGGAAATGACACTTGCCAGGCTCGATAGCAGCCATCAAGATATGCAAGTTTTGTGAAAAAATGTAAAGCTTGATTTGATTCTATTCTAAACACATTTCTGTGAGGACGGATTAGCTGAGCTGGCCGGACCTAGGGTCCGAGGATTGCAGGTTTGAATCCCATTTATTATCCAAGCGGAGCGCCACCCTACGTTTGCACGGAGCAAACCGAGAAAATTTGAGATTTTAATACATCCCAGATCGCCGGAAATGGCACTTGCCAGGCTTGATAGCAGCCATCAAGATGTGCAATTGTTGTGAAAATTTTGTAAAGGTTGATTTGAATTTGTTCTAAAACACATTAAGTTTGTCACAATCTATCCGACTTTATTCAAAATTATTCAGAGTGGAGTTAGCCCCATGAATTTCGGTGGATTGATTGGAATGGAGATTTTCCACAGCCAAATCTACTATTGTTAAGTTGGTGGCGCCAAGATTTGCCCGACGGGGGCCACCGACCTGAAGCCCCGACAGCCCCAATGCCATCGGGTATCAGTGGGATTTGAAGAAAACCTGTTTACTAGACCATTTCATTCGGGGCATACGTGGCATGAAATTTGTATATACTAGAGAAGCATGATAGTTCCGCGTTGATTAAATGTTTTCCCGGGAATCTAAGCTGTAAAAATTGCAAGCATCAAAACCATATGTAAACATTAAGAATTAAAAACGAAAGAAAATTTATAGGGGTTCTAGGCCGTATAGGAGATGATATGTATTGTATGAACTACCTTACCTATTCGATGAAATAGCCAAAATATTGCTCCGTGAGTCCCTCACCAACTGACCGTACCGCTTGACACACACAAGAGACACAGTTACTAGGCTTTGCGATATGGGATGAAACTTGCGACCTCTACATAAACTGTGTACTTTTCCTACATGTTACTTGGTAAGGTGGAAAGGAGTTGCTCTATCTAGCGATATAGAATGGAACTATTGAAGAAAGTAGAATAGCTCTTATGCAGGCGTAGCGCGCCGAAAATTTTGCGTTCTTATTAGAGAAATTGTCCTCTTGCGAGCAAAAACGGGTAAAACGAAACTGTAAACTGTCGCGATATGGGGGGGGGGGGGCAAAATGACATTTGACCCCCACAAATTATATGGGGCCCATGGCCCCCTTGGCTCCCCGGTTCTTACGCCACTGTTTACCTCAATATTCCGCTATGCTAAGATCAGCTGTATTGTGAAATAGTCAAAATGGTGTGCATTGGCCCTTTCTCAAAAGAAAACTACACAGTCTGTACTCAGGTTAGGCTGCACAGAAGTAAGCTGAATGTCTGACCGTATTTCAACACCTACGAACTCGACTCTTAATGATGCTATCTGAAAGTTTTGACAAAAAAGTAGACTATGCTCTATATGAAGAGCATGGGTAAGGAAATGAACTCGTTCTTCTACTTAACTAGTGTTACCTAAGGATTTGAGCCAGTAATGATGTTTACCTAGGCTACAGCACAGTAGCACCACACTGTGTTTGAGAAAAGTAGGGTGGGGCTAGCAATTGTACTACAGCAGTGAAGTAAAGCATTCTGGATCCATTAATGTTTAGGGACGTTTTGAGTAGAGCTTTAATTTGTAGATACTTAAAAGGATTTAGTGTCCAAATATACGGAGATATACCAATAACGTCCACCTTAGTTGCCCCCATGGGACATTCAACTTGTTCTATTAAGGTTATCTGGAAGGCGGAAAAGAATAACATCATTTTGCCCCAATGTGTATTCCCATACAACTTGATCTGAGTACTCTCGCTTCATATATCATACGCTAAGTTTCTTCATGGCTGCTTCAAAAAATAAACATTGTTGTTGGAAGTAAATGATTAGTCACTGAAAAGCGGTTTGTGAAACTCCAAGCCGATGTGCAACGTGTGAAAAGCGTTTAATTCGCCTTATCGGGATAGTTAGTCCCCTTTCCTTAATTAAAAAAGATAGCTAATTCTTGACAAAAATAGTTTCATGAAATATCTTGGAACTTTTTCTTTTAAGACATCAGTATACTAATTCTATCTGAGAATTCCACAGAATTCTGCTAATTGTAGACAGAGTCGTCCTGGTAATAGTTACTTTAGTTTCAGCCATCTTGACTCTTGCAATGACAAACAAGGAACACAACAAGAGTTGTAGTTTCATATATCGCAAAATATTGTTACCTTTTTCAAAATGTATGTTCATTTAAGAGTTTAAGGCATGAGTACTATCTTTCAGCTACCTGGTTCAAGAACTCGTTCGATATTGATTTTGAATTGAATTTCCCTCCAAAAGTAGTGTGAAATATTGATGTTTAATATACTTCCTTCACAACATTAATACTTTTAGTTTTCCTTTGCTTCACAAAGGGCAAAGGCATGATCATAAACTGCAATACCAATTCCAGTAAATTGTCAAATTAGGTACATTTGATCTTCTTTAAAGATTTTTATCTCATCTTCGAATTGATGAAATATTTGAATGTCAGCAGTTTCAATGAATGAAAGGTAGAAGATTCCGAACAATATGCTTTTAGCGTAGTAAGTGATTATATCAATTTAAAGTTGCGTCAAGTTCTCAATACATTATGCCCTAAGGCCCATGTGATGGCATGATTTTGGTATAGATGCATAGGTGCTTGAAAGCAGAGATTTCTCTTTCCCTCTTGATTTGTTTCATTTGGGAAGTTACTTCAACCACTTAACATGTTATGACAGTCTAGGTGTGGGTAAGCTGAAGTAGCAACGACTACATAAAAAATTTAGAAAGTAAAGAACGAAGAAAATTAGAAATAAAAGAATATGTTGAAATGTATACAATGTTTAAATATACTGTTCGAGGTTGAAAATGAGAAAGGCATCGGCAGCAACATAACAAGCCCGAGAGACCATATAAGATCTCCTCTATCAATAATGCCCTTAAATATTTCGTAATTTAGTAAATTAAAGTCAGTAGGGTCCAATTGATGAAAATAAGCATCTGTAGTTTGAAGGATTTTCTACAGACTGACACTTTGATAATCTTGTTACCTTGAATTACCTGTAATCAGCATACCTAAACTCCACAATCCAATTTGAAAGTTGAGTCAAGCGGCTCCACAACGATGCAATGTTAAGCAATGGGGCGCGTTATATCCAGCTCGACATTTAGATCAGTGATATTTTAGCTGAGAAGACAAAGCGATTTTAAGTATGGAATTTATGCTTATAATATTTTTGGATTCCACATTGACGTGCGTGCTCCAGTTTTATGGCTCAGTGCATTGCGTTGCTAGCGATGGGATGAGCAACTCCGTGGATTGTCCTCTTGGTACACTTTCACCCTACATGAAGCACTGGCACCTGTTACATTCATGTACAAACAGGTGGTAAAATGGTACTTCAGGAGAGAAGATTTCTCCATAAACCGTTGAAATGCCAAAACTTGTTTAGAAAAGAGCCTCTGGTACACAAAGGTACTGGCGTATGCACATCAGCTTCTTGCAATATGAAGCATTCATTACCCCTCCAAAATAGCTTAACTAAATCAATGCATGTTACATTATTTTCAAACGGATAATTTTCTTTGACGTTTTTTTCCTAATTAATTTTTTTAATAAGTAAGCTGACATTGCACAAAATTCAAACGGCCAAAAGTCAGTATTCCTGACAAAATACTTGAGGTAGTACCAGACATAGTTTACACGTAACAACATGCACTTAGCTGATTCATAGCCGTTGAGAAAATATGCTGTTAAAATTAAGAGAGATTGTAACTCTTTAAAAATAATCGATATGTATGTATCAATACTTCGCCTCTTTTGAGTTTGAAGAATAAAATGACATACGATTTTGAATGAAGGACAAAGGTTCTTGTTTGATAAAAAGGGACAACAAATTAAAGTTGTTAAAACTTTAAATGCACCAGCAAATACACTTACATTAAATGAATGACGATTGAAAAGCCAAAGAAAATACGGTTTATGAAGAACATTTGTCAGAATGAGAGCTAAAGTGTGCTAAACAAGAGGCCACCTGAGTAAAATCTGTTATAAATGGAAGAAATAAATCGGGACGGATACGCAGGGGCATTGATCTAATCCCAAACCAATTTATTACAAAAATGGGAACTAAAAAATCATTTACCTTGTGAAAGTAGGTCACACATTTATCATTTGGCCTAGGTTCGAAGAGGCAGGTAAACCAGAATCAAACTCAGTGCAAAATACTAATCACAAAAAGAAATTTATGTGAAACAAAGAGACAAGCATTACTTTTACCGTTCTTCAATACCCAATCGAAAGAAACGCATCATTTCGATGTATGTCTCTCAGGTCTACCTTAACAACTTAACAGATTGCATAAAAGACGGGCAACGTTGTAGTGTACAATATCGTTTGAAACAAAATAAAAGAAAGCCAAAAAAGCTATTCCGCAGGCTACAGTATTTCAATCTTTAAAACGTACGGTATTACTTACATTTCTTTAGATCAAAGTGAAGGTACGGTATGATAAACAGAAGCTTCACCACGCGAAGGAAACTTCATCGTCTCCACAAATGTAAAAACTGTAAGGAAGGTGGAAAGCTGTTTCGCAGTATGCAATTAGTATGGGACTTAGCCTATTCAGTAATTACTTTGCACTGCCTTTTTTAGGTTGGGTAGATAAGGTATTCAACTTCAGGCATTTCACCTTTTTAGCTCTTGAAGGGAACATTGCTGCAATCAATTTTCAATGTGAACTAAGTCCCTTAGTTTGGTGTTAAAAAAACCTTGCAATTTGTTCATTTCATTAATTGAATCAGCGCAGCTTCTCCTGACACATAATAAATTGTACAAAGGAGTTTCTCAAGCTAACAACACTCCCCGATATCCCATGCCATAAAGGGAAACACGGTATGCTCTTCAAAAGAACACTTCCCTTTTAAGGTTTTTTGTATCCTCCCAAACATATCTGAGAATAGCCCTATAGTTCTAAATACAATTGGTGACTACACTTTGTGCAGTCACCAATATTCGATTTATAAAACATTAATCGAAATAATAGCTTCATTCTAGCTGGTCAGTGATGACTTGTGCAGTAAGTTGTGTTACAAATTAAGCTCACACACAGAATTGTGTTGATTTGCTCTTGGGTAGTTCTAACTCATTGCGGGCTTTTTTGCTTTAGCATGGAATTGAGCTCACAGATTGCACAGACAGATTTTTTTGTTTGAATTGGATAGGGGTTTGAAGAAGACTGCGTTGGGAGAATTTTACAGTCGAGAACGAGAACTGTTGCCTTATAATTGCACCGACAAATACATTTATGTTAGAGTAAGAGTGTCATATGGAGAGTCGTAAGAAGACAGGTTCATACTGGAGACATTTTCTTGCAATGATGATCTAAATGATGTTTGAAATAATCTGCAGTCTTAAATGTGAGTAAGAATGGAGAAGGATGAAAAAGTTGTATTGATCACAACTAAAATCTCGATACTGGAAAATTTCGTACATTTCTTACCTAATAACATTAAGTTACACCTTAACTGTTTAGGCTAAGCTTCGAGACCATCGGTCAATAGAAAACAAGCACAGTTCAAACCATTACCACACATAATAAAAGTAGGGGAAACCAAGACGACAAGTATTCTTGCCAGGGTTCCCCTTGACCCAACCTACACAACCCGATATGTGTATTGAGCGTAATTTTATTAACCTATTGCATGAAAAACGCCAACATTTTATGTAGGATGGTACCATTTGAAAGAGCACCAAACACAACCGAGGATATTTCTTTGTACACAAAACTATTTACGTGCAATGTACGGTACCAGAATTCGTCAGACTTAACTTTCTATGCAAGTTGTGAAAACAGCGATAATGATGTACGTTGTTGTAGAGATAGCAGTTTCATCACATGACTGTAAAAATGGCTACATAGTTTAGTCTAGCCGATAGTTTTCTTCCACCCTTTGGGATAAACTCGGGTAGGTTCCTCCCCGGCACATTCATTTCAGCTTGTAACGTGCCGAAGAGAACATCACTGTACGCAAAAAGACGAACTATATCACAACTTTTTCATCAGAATTTTCTCAATTTAATTTTGTGTTTTTGCTGGTTTTCTGGGAGTGCTTTTAGTCAAGAGTTGTAAGCAATCATTTTCGCTCATAATTTTTGCATTTTATTGGAAACCGAGATGCAAACTTCAAAACACTACAAAAAAGTTCCTTACATTATATTTAATCCTGAATTCGTAATAAATTCTTGCAATACAATGTAGATTTTGGTGACCAGAAATCTCGTCTATTTTCTATTTTTCAACATACTGGGACTATTGCAATGTCTATGCCAAACATCCGACGAGTCTTAGCCAAAATCAAGCACAAGTCCGGTTACTCAGGACTTCAATGTTTTAATATATCTACTCCTAAAGGTCGATTTAACAGAGATATTCATACCCGATACACTTCGATGGTAACGGCATTGTACAAAATGTCTTTGTATTCCTCTAGTTAACAGTCCTTGTGTCCATTTTTGTGGAATTTTTTCCATCTCTTTTTATTAAAGATAACTATAGTACACACACCAATATAATTGATAATTTTATTTGCAACGCACTAAAAGCTGCCTTCAGAAGCTAGACGTCAAAGTCTCCCAAAGTTTTTGACTATGTAAGAAGCTTAGAATTTTCTTAAATGACACTCAGTATAATTCATATTTTGCCAAAGGATGTTGTTCTTCTAACCTGTTGTACTCCTTAACACTTGTCTCTCTCACTTTTTCAGTTATCGTTTGTTCTTTAACAAAGAATTCACACTCGAAACGCTTTACGTGTGGTTCCTCTACATTCATTACCATCTCCGTTATCACCTATTTCATTTCCGGCTACTATGTGTTGGGTTGTTTCTTACCCTATGCACTGTAGGAGTTTTGTTTGCATTTTGTTATAGGTTGAAATTGGACTAAAGAGATCACTTTTAAACTTTAAACTCCGAAAGAAACATGTCACAAATTGAAAAGACTGCAAATTATGTTTTCATGTATTTAAAACATTTATTTCACCAGCCCGATTTCAGGTGACTTCACATCACTAAGAAATTATATTTGCATATTTTACCCGAATTTATTTTTGCCAGATAAAGGCATCAAATTTCAGGCTAGAATGGTACATTAATTTAAACGGAAAACGATAACTTTGCAACCGAGTTTTGTAAGTGGATTTATCTTCCCTCGTACTTAAAAGAACCTTTGCAGTTTGTACAGTTTCCTGTATAGGAATGGTTCATTCTGTCGAGATAACAAATAGCACAACGAAGAGTTCAGGCTAACATTTCTTCCAAGAAATTTGTCTCATAAATGAGGACAAGGGAGTACATTCAAACAATACTGTTTACGTTTCAAAGCATTGGTTAAAAGAGAAAGTGGTATATTAAGCAACAGAGAATAAATGCAGCAAATTCTGATATAAGCCCAAGTTACACATTACGGTTTATGTATCAACTGTAAATTGAATATGTTACAAGACGACCCGTCAGGAACACTGGATTGAATCCATCGACGAGCGAGTGGAAAGTTCCAGAGAATTCAACTTCAACGCAGCCTTTCTAGAACTGTCTAGAAGTGAGAACTGTTTACGTTATGTCCCAGTTATAGCAGCGACCTGGCAACACTCGTAGCCAGCTGCAACAATTGTTTACAACTACTGTGTGTTCTAGAAGTTTCTATTAAGGAACGTTCTCGTAATTGCTGGACTGTGTACACTAGAAGTTTCTGTTAAATTCTGGAGAGTTCTCGAAGAAAAGCCTAGCATATAAAAGGCAGTTCAACAACTATCACAGAGGGGAGATTTCAACGAGACCAGACTGTCACACTACTGAGATATCATAAGCCAGCCACTGACACTGAACACTTCTGATAAATTGCCTTACGCCGTTTCTACGCTGTGTATTGAGATTGTTATCATCCATCATCGCTAGCCTTGTCGTTATTCGCTCGTGGAACCAGTTCCTACGCTACAGCACGCTGCAGGTCTACCACTGTGCCATCGTCAACGTGCATGCACTACCAGCCCTTGGACCAGACCAGGCAAATATTGAGTAAAGGATTGTGAGTAAGTCTAATTAATTATTGTAAATTTAAGTGAGATAAGGAGATTGTAAATAATCATTAAGTTGTTGAATTTTAATCTCGTTCTTCTGTGATCTTTCGCTGTTATTGGTTTGACTCGCGACCACAAGCCGTAACAGAATTGGTGGCCTAACATCCGGGAACGAAAAGTACTAGAAAATTCGAGAAATTCTGTTGTAAATCGTAAACAACTTCAAAATGCCATTCAACTTAGATAAATTCGTGGCTAGTCCCTCAGTCGAGGAACTAGATTCATTAAAGAAGTCTGAGATTGTAAAGGTCGCAAAACATTATGGCATTGAATTTCAGCCTTTAATGCGGAAAGACGAGATTAAAAGATATGTTCTAGAATATCTTGTGGATGAAAGTATCCTGCCTATTACAGTATTGGAAACAGCTATCACTGTGCCAACTGACAACACATTTGAATTGAAAAGGCTTGAAATAGAAATGAATAAGGAGTTTAGATTAAAAGAAATGGAAAGAGAAAGGGAAAGAGAGGAAAGAGAAATGCAGAGGGAAAAGGAGGCAAGAGAACATGAATTTAGGATGAAGCAACTAGAGTTAGGGGTCATAAAAGGCTCAGACCCTAAAGTAGGCTTGGATACTGGGGTATTCAACATTTCTAAGCACGTAAAATTTGTCCCCAAATTTCAGGAGGATAATGTGGAGAAATTCTTTAACCATTTTGAAAAGCTGGGTGAGCAACTAAAGTGGCCAAGAGATAAATGGTCCATACTCATCCAGAGTAATTTCACAGGCAAGGCTCAAGAAGTGTATTCCGCTCTGTCAATAGAGGACAGCATGGATTATGATAAGGTTAAAAAGGCCATATTACAAGCCTATGAATTAGTGCCCGAAGCTTATCGCCAAAAATTTAGAAAGTATCGTAAGGCGGATACACAAACATACGTAGAGTTTGCTTATCAAAAAGAAAGGCATTTCGATAGATGGTGTGCTTCCAAAAAGGTCTCCACATTTGACACGTTAAGACAACTGATGCTGGTCGAGGAATTCAAACGGTGTGTGAATGAAGACATTAAGACTCACCTTGAGGAAAATAAGGCTGACAAGTTGAGTGAAGTTGCAAATTTGGCTGATCAGTATGCACTTACCCATAAATTCAGTAAAGTGGGTCAGACTCAAAACAAGGGTCAGTTTAGTAAGCCAAATAAGAAATATGGCAACAGTAGTGGCACAACAGGTAACAGTGGATCTCAGTCTGGTTCTATCTCTCCAACAAATTCTGGTAAAAAACAACCAGATTCAAGTCGTCAAAAGAACGACCAGGTCAGCTCAAACAAAGCTGCCTTTAAAGACATAAGCTGTGGTTTCTGTCACAAAAAGGGCCACACAATGGCAAATTGCTTCACATTGGCAAAATTAAAGGAGACTGAAACAGCCTCCAATGCCTTAGCCAATGCAGAGAATTCTTCTGAGGTAGTCGTGACTTTACGGCCTAATTCTAACGACAAAATTAAGGAAGAATACCTTCCATTCGTGTCTGAGGGGTTTATTTCCCTAGATGGGAATTCAGCTCATCCACCCGTCAAAGTTAAAATTTTGCGTGACACAGGCGCAACTCAGTCGTTGCTTCTTGATGGAGTTTTGCCATTATCGGACTCTACTTCCACAGGGGCAAATGTACTAATTCAGGGGGTTGAGTGTGGATTTATTTCTGTCCCTCTGCACAAAATTAATTTGAAGTCAGATTTAGTTTCTGGGTCGGTCATAGTAGGGGTAAGACCTACTCTACCTGTAAAGGGGGTATCTCTGTTGCTAGGCAATGACCTAGCTGGTGGAAAGGTAGTAGCCAATGCAATTTTGACAGATAAACCATGTGATTATAACAACACAGAGCAATTAGAAAAGGAATTTCCAAATTTATTCCCTGCCTGTGCTGTCACTAGAGCTATGTCACAAAAGCTCGCCGTGGATGATGCTCTTAAACATCCACCCTCCAAAAGTGAGGATACAGTTCCCAAAAGTGGAACAAGTAGGGAATCATGTAAGGATGATAATCTTGAACATCCACTCTCTAAAAATGAGGGTATGATTTCTGAAAATAAGGATGATAAACTTAATCATCCACCCTCTAAAATTGAGGAATTAGTTCCTAAAAATGGAACAACACTCCCAAAAGAGGAGTCAGAATCTGGAAAAGATTCCAGTAAAAATATTCATGAAAGTGAAGATTCCTGGTATGATCTCAGCCAATCTTTTATGACTAATCTTAATGATAGTCAGGATTGTGAGTCTCCTGGCCCCACACATAGTGAGGGGGTTGAACAGGAAAAATCAAAAATGTCTGACACACTCCACAGAGACCAGTTGTCAGGGCAACAACAACATGATGAAGAGCTTCAGCCATTAATAGCTGGTGCACTCACTGAGGATGAATCGAAAGACGTCCCAGTATGCTTTTATTTTAAGAATAATATTTTGATGCGTAAATGGCGACCACCTGATGCACCATTAGATGAAGAGTGGAGAATTTACCATCAAATTGTGGTACCTAGGACCTATAGAAGGGAAATACTGAGTATTGCTCATGAAATGCCATTTGCAGGGCACCTAGGAGTCAATAAGACTTACCACAGAATTCTAAATCACTTTTATTGGCCAAAACTTAAGAGTGATGTGGCCAAATTTTGTAAGACCTGTCACTCATGTCAAATGGTTGGGAAGCCGAATCAGAATATTCCGGCTGCACCCTTAAAGCCAATTCCTGCTTTTGAAGAGCCGTTTAGTAGAGTCATCATTGATTGTGTAGGTCCCCTACCTAAGAGTAGGGCAGGACATCAGTATATATTAACCATTATGTGTGCTTCTACAAGGTTTCCAGAGGCAATACCTCTGAGGAATATTAAGGCTCGGACAGTCTTACAAGCTTTACTTAAATTTTTCACATTGTTTGGGTTGCCAAAAGAGATCCAATCAGATCAAGGGTCTAATTTCATGTCAACTGTATTCCAGCAGATGTTGTATGAGTTAGGCATAGACCAAATTAAGTCTTCGGCTTATCATCCGGAAAGCCAAGGGGCTTTAGAAAGGTTTCACCAAACATTGAAGAATATGTTAAAGACATATTGTCATGATAATGAGAGGGATTGGGATGAAGGCATTCCATTTGTAATGTTTGCTGCCAGGGAATCTATACAAGAGTCACTTGGGTTCAGTCCATTTGAACTTGTCTTTGGACACACAGTTCGTGGACCATTGAAATTGTTAAAGGAGAAGTGGTTATCAGATCCGGGTGAAGACATACATCTGCTTGATTATGTATCCCGCTTTAAAGATCGTCTTCATGGAGTATGTGAACTTGCTCAGGAAAATCTGAGACACTCTCAGAAGAAAATGAAAGCGTGGTATGACAAGACCACTGTGAAAAGAGAGTTTAAACCTGGTGATAAGGTGCTAGTGTTTTTACCTGTTTCTGGTCAGCCACTTCAAGCTCGCTTTCAAGGACCTTATGTCATTGAGAGAAAGGTCAGTGACACAGATTACGTCATTTTGACACCTGACAAGCGTAAATCTAAAAGAGTATGTCATATTAATATGATGAAGAAATATTATGAAAGAGAAGATTGTGACATTTCTAAGGATGAAAGTATACATGATGTAAATAGTAACACTAATGATACAGGTGATCAAGTGTGTATTATCAATGCTGATCATGAACTCAGTAATGATGAGATCAAGGCTAATAATGTTCCTGACATGTGTATTAAGTTACAAAATTCTGATATGTTGAAAAATCTCGACCAGAAATTAAGTCATCTGGATCACAAAGAAAAGTCAGAAATGAAATCATTAATCTATGAATATGCATGCTTGTTCTCAGATGATCCCACTAGGACAAGTTTGATTGAACATGATGTTGATGTGGGAGATGCCACACCAATCAAGCAGCATCCTTACCGAGTTAACCCTCGAAAACGACAACATCTCAGGGATGAGGTTCGGTATATGTTAGACCATGACATTATAGAACCTAGTAATAGTGAATGGTCTTCCCCTTGTATATTGGTCCCCAAGCCAGACGGTGGGTACAGATTTTGTACTGATTACCGAAAGGTGAATGCAGTCACAAGAACGGATTCCTATCCGATACCCCGTATCGATGATTGTATTGATAGGATTGGGGAAAGCTGCGTATGTGTCAAAGTTTGACTTACTAAAGGGGTACTGGGAGATACCACTCACTGAGAGGGCTCGGAAAATCTCGGCATTCGTGACGCCAGATGGGTTATTTCAGTATAAGGTCATGCCGTTTGGTATGAAAAACTCACCGATGACGTTTCAGCGCTTAGTAAATAATCTTACGTCAAATTTAGAAAATTGTGAAGTATATGTTGATGACCTTATTGTGTACAGCAACTCGTGGGATGAACATGTACAACATGTTAAGGCATTATTTGACAAACTTGCCAAAGCTAATTTGACTGTCAATTTGGTCAAAAGTGAGATTGCTTGTGCCCATGTGGTGTACTTAGGGCATGTGGGTTGGTCAGGGTAAAGTTAGACCAATTAAGGCTAAAGTTGAGGGCATTGACAAATTCCCTGCCCCAACTGATAAAAGGCAGCTCATGCGCTTCCTAGGCATGGCTGGTTACTACAGACGTTTTTGTCCGAATTTCTCTGACATTGCTGCACCATTGACAAAATTGTTAAAGAAAAATGAAAAGTTTGATTGGACAGATGATTGCCAAGCAGCATTTGAATTATTGAAAAAGGCACTAATGAGTTCACCAGTGTTGATTGCTCCAGATTTTGAAAAACAATTTAAGTTGGCAGTGGATGCCAGTGACAATGGCATAGGAGCAGTTTTGCTTCAAGCTGATGAGCATGGTGTTGATCACCCTGTTTGTTATTATTCTAAGAAATTTGACAAACACCAGAAAAATTATTCAACAATTGAAAAAGAAACATTAGCTTTGATACTTGGTCTTCAACACTTTGATGTTTATTTGGGAACTACTAGTTTCCCTATCACTGTATACACTGATCATAACCCTTTGACATTTTTATCTAAGATGAAGAATAAGAATCAAAGATTGATGAGGTGGAGTTTATTTCTGCAATCATATAATGTAGATATTAAGCATATTAAGGGAAAGACAATGTTGTACCAGACTCTTTGTCAAGAATTTGATTTGATGCAGTATGTTGAAAATCTCACTGTAAGTTTTGAAATTTTGTGTTAACTATGGCACAATGTGTATTGATAATGTTACTGTATTCATGTATCATCACCTTGCAAGACAAATTATATGTTATGATTATACCTTCCATTGAATATTGGACTACATAATATACATACTGTAGTTATTACTGTAAAGTTATACATTGTAAATACTGTAACTTAAGTTTTGTCCGAGACGTCCAAAACTTCTTCAAGGGGGGGAGTGTTACAAGACGACCCGTCAGGAACACTGGATTGAATCCATCGACGAGCGAGTGGAAAGTTCCAGAGAATTCAACTTCAACGCAGCCTTTCTAGAACTGTCTAGAAGTGAGAACTGTTTACGTTATGTCCCAGTTATAGCAGCGACCTGGCAACACTCGTAGCCAGCTGCAACAATTGTTTACAACTACTGTGTGTTCTAGAAGTTTCTATTAAGGAACGTTCTCGTAATTGCTGGACTGTGTACACTAGAAGTTTCTGTTAAATTCTGGAGAGTTCTCGAAGAAAAGCCTAGCATATAAAAGGCAGTTCAACAACTATCACAGAGGGGAGATTTCAACGAGACCAGACTGTCACACTACTGAGATATCATAAGCCAGCCACTGACACTGAACACTTCTGATAAATTGCCTTACGCCGTTTCTACGCTGTGTATTGAGATTGTTATCATCCATCATCGCTAGCCTTGTCGTTATTCGCTCGTGGAACCAGTTCCTACGCTACAGCACGCTGCAGGTCTACCACTGTGCCATCGTCAACGTGCATGCACTACCAGCCCTTGGACCAGACCAGGCAAATATTGAGTAAAGGATTGTGAGTAAGTCTAATTAATTATTGTAAATTTAAGTGAGATAAGGAGATTGTAAATAATCATTAAGTTGTTGAATTTTAATCTCGTTCTTCTGTGATCTTTCGCTGTTATTGGTTTGACTCGCGACCACAAGCCGTAACAAATAGGACATGGACTACTCTTACAGTTTCAAGGTAAACAAAATCCTTCTCGAAAACAAATTTCTTTGCAAAAATTGTTCTGGGAGTTCTTTGACCAGACCTAAATTTTGAAACACTCCTCTAAACTAAAGACTGTTAAGAAGTCTAGACCATTTCTTTTTCAAAAACTGACCTCTAGACTAATTTCGAATTTTTTATTGCAGGATTAAGGAGCGTGGTGCTTGCTACAAACTTCTGATAATATGAAAAGACAACACTGACTGTAACCCAGATAACTGAAAATTTCAATGCTAAATGTCCAGGATCTCGATAGTTGAAATAGCTTTCGTTAAAATTGCGGGAAAAGAAATCAAATGATCAAAAGGAACACTGTCTCAAAGACAAATATTAAATTAAGCATATCAATCTTTTATTCTCCAATAATAACCCCTAAGATGACATTCCTCGTTTCCAGGGCAATGCAAGACATAACAACGACAGTCAAAATACTATCATTTAACGGAAAAAAATGAATAGGATATTTACAGTGGAGCAAGTTTCTCACAAATGTACCAGTACCCTTTGAAATGAGAAATCTCATCACGATTTTTTTATTATTAAAGTAAAATGGTCTATTTCTAAACAGAAGAGAGAATTAAATATGCTGACTAAATCAAAATACTAAATTTTTCCAGCCTATTAAATGTGGCATTAGATAGCTTTTCCCAGCTTCCATAATTTTTAGACGAAATTTTCAATTCTACTTTACGTGGCAAAAAGAAACGTAAACTATTTTTCTAGTTCCAACAGCAGAGAACGAAGCTTCGTTAATTGCCCTATATCCTATAAGTTCATGTAGGTAAAACAATTTCACTAATTTTCATATAAAATATTTTAAGTCTAGTGGCCTTGAGTACTGTTGCACAATGTTTGCATTTTTGTATTGTGGCTGATAAAGTAAGTCTTAAAAAGACTGAGACAAAAAAAAGTTAGCGGTACTTACGGAAATACGGGAAATTTGCACACCACAAAATATGGATGGACACCAATACACCTGTAAATTCTAATACCAACTAAAAGACTCAAATCCGGCAAATATATATATATAAATATGTATATATATATATATATATATATATATATATATATATATATATATATATATAAATATATAACTCAATCTGCAGACAGAACTGTTTCGATCTTGTTAGATCTCATCAGTGCAGCTCAGAGTAGGTTTCAAGACTGAATGGCAAGGCTGACACAAGCATAACTTGCGTCAGTCCGGCCTTTCACGGCACACTGCCTATGAATACCAAAGTTCACAAGCTCTAAGGAGCGTGCAAGCATAAAGCAACAGTATTACGTCTTGACGAAAATGCCAAGACTACACAAGCAGTGTGCCATCTTGAAAGAAAGTGCTCAACAAAACAAGGTCTTACCGTAGCACTACCATGTTAAGAAGCGTAAATAACTCAATCTGCAGACAGAACTGTTTCGATCTTGTTAGATTTCATCAGTGCAGCTCAGAGTAGGTTTCAAGACTGAATGGCAAGACTGACACAAGCATAACTTGCGTCAGTCCAGCCTTTCACGGCACACTGCCTATGAATACCTAAGTGCACAAGATCTAAGGAGCGTGCTAGCATAAAGCAACAGTATAACGTCTTGACGAAAATGCCAAGACTACACAAGCAGTGTGCCATCTTGAAACGAGGAATATATATATATATATATATATATATATAATATATATATATATATATATATATATATATATTATATATTATATATATATATAGATACGGACAAACTTAGCCCTCGTAAGATTTTCGACTTGGCAAAAACATTGGATATTCTCCCACCCGGTAGACCTATTGTATCTTGTATAGGCACACTCACTGAACATTTAAGCGGCTTCGTAGACAGCACTCTTAACCCTCTGTTGCCTTCCCTTCCTAGTTATATCCAAGATACCACTCATTTCCTAAGGATTCTCAATGACATTAGGTCTCCCCCACCCAATTCGCTCCTGGTTACTATGGATGTTAGCGCCCTGTATACCAACATACCGCATGACGATGGTATTGCAGCATGCAAAAAAATTCTTGCTGCTAACGACTTCTCACGACCGTTCATTAGCGACTTTACTTCTATCGTTGAATTTATTTTAACTCACAACAATTTTGAGTTTAATGGTCAACACTTTTTACAAACATCTGGGACTGCCATGGGTAGTAGAATGGCTCCCAGTTATGCAATTATTTTCATGGCTGACCTCGAACAAAGGATGCTAGCCGGTTACCCCTTAAAACCGTTACATTATTTCAGATATATTGACGACATTTTATTCTTATGGCCACATGGCTTACCTTCGTTAAATGACTTTTTTTCGTTTTGTAATAACTTTCACTCTTCCATTAAGTTCACTTTTGATTACTCCGAGACGGAAATCTCCTTTCTTGATGTGCTGGTCAAATTAGGCAACAGTTCCATAGCGACCACGCTTTTTTGTAAACCTACCGACACTCACGGTTACCTTAATTTTTTCAGCTCCCATCATATTAGCGTTAAACGCGCTATTGTTTTTTCACAATGTCTAAGAATAAGACGTATCTGCTCTTCTCAGTCTGAATACGACAAGCACGTATGCAATCTTGTTGGATATTTTCTTAACAACAATTATCCCCTTTTCATTATCAAGGAAGGAATACGTAAGGCCTCTGTTTACCCACGTGACAAACTTCTGACTTATAAACCAAAGGTTGAAAATTCTCGAATCCCCTTTGTCTTTGATTATTCTCCCAAAACTGAACGGCTTCATAAAACCATACGTTCAGATTACAGTATTCTTAAGTCTGATTCTTCTGTATCTGAGTTATTCAATGACCCCCCTTTAACTGCCAGACGTCAGCCCCCCAGTCTCAAAACATTACTCACATCTTCCCGACTGCTTGGTGCCCGTAACATAGGCAACGCAAAATGTAGCAAACCGAGGTGTCAGGTCTGTCATTTTATTATTACAGACAAAGAATTTACCCCTCCCGGCACAAAGTGCATTGTTCGTCCTCCTCCCCTTGACTGCGATACACCCAATGTGGTTTACTTACTCTTTTGTAATATATGCGACAAAGGCAACTATGTCGGGCAGACAAGCAATAAATTCAGATTTAGATTCAATAACCATAAGAAGACTATTCAGGATAAATCTGTTAATTTCCCCGTTGCTAAACATTTCTGTGGTGAACCGAATCATTCCATTTCAAATCTAAAGTGTATTTTGCTCGGTTCAAATTACCAATCTGTCAACGAACGCCTCAAATCTGAGAGCAAGTGGGTCGTTAAACTGTCAACTCATATTAGGGGCCTGAACAAGGACCTTGGCATCTTAAGTGACTTCCCCTTTGTAATTAATAACCCTTCCCAAGCTGCCAAGGTCAACTAAACCTGCTTGTCTATCATTTGTTTTGGTATGTACTTGTTTTACCGTTAAGTTTGAAAAATGCTGTAATTTTTCACTTGCCATTTTGCGCTGAGGAAGGACACAGGAGTGTCCGAAATATACGCTGTTTTTATCGTATCTGTGCTCTTATTATGTCATCTTTGGAATGTGTTTTATTATTTGTTATATATACATACATATATATATATATATATATATATATATATATATATATATATATATATATATATATATATATATATATATATATATATATATATATATATATATATATATATAGGACGCCAAACTTTTATCCAGCCTAGCAGCACAGGGGCACCCTTTCACCACCAACTTCTTTAAGGCCAGCATTTTTTTAAGGAAGCTTATTCTTCTCACGTGAGAACCTGCTTCAAACGCAAGGACGCCAAACTTTCTACTCTTTTGGGGGATAGTGTTATTTTATCCAGCCTAGCAGCACAGGGGCACCCTTTCACCACCAACTTCTTTAAGGCCAATTCCCATCATTCAGCCTCCGGCACGACCCTCGATAATCCACGTGACCTACAGATTATCAACCTCAGCAATGAGCCCCTTTCTGAACATCATAGGAGCCTATTGAACAAGGGGCTATCTTTCTGCCCCACCAGCAATATCGACGACGTTGATCTCAGTCACTCTATCTCCCGCTTCAATAGGAGGGTGAAACTCGCGGAATGGGCCCACACAAAGAACATATCAGAGGCCCCCCCTCCCCTCAGACACCCGCTTTTACATAAACGTGATTGGACGCCTAATGCCAATCGGAACCGCTATATAGACTGTTTTACAGATAGTGTGGAACAACATCTCAGAGATTTTCTCAACGAAGTCAACCATTTGTCTGGATCTAAGATCGACGACCTCTCCAGTCAGGAAAAACAAGCTCTCCGGGAACTACGCTCCAAGGAAAATATCGTGATTAAGCCGGCTGATAAAGGAGGAGCCATTGTCTTACAAAACCTAGAGGACTAAATATCTGAAGCACACAGACAACTTGCTGACAAGAGTTTTTATTCTCCGCAATCTTCAGACCAAACATTAGAAGTTATGAAGAAGCTTCGTTCTCTCTTGCAAAACTTTGAAACGGACACTCAAGAGGACATTAAGCTATTACTACCTCCAAATCCTTGTTCTGGATATTTTTACCTCTTACCCAAATGGCACAAGATTTATGCTTTACTTGAGCAAGTTGTGTTAGATTCTGAAAAGCCCATCAATGACGAGAATGTTATTCATCTAGCTCGTAAGTACTGTATCACTCCACCAGGTAGACCCATAGTTTCAGGCATTAATACCCCCACTGAGTATCTATCTGCCTATGTTGATAGCTTCTTACAGCCCCTACTGAAATCTATTCCTAGTTACATACAGGATACGACCCATTTTTTAAGGCGTCTCCGGGAAATCCCCTACATTCAGGAAGGGTCATTCCTAGTCTCCCTTGATGTTTCATCATTGTATACTAATATCCCTCACGAGGAAGGTACCAAGGCCTGTCGAGAATTTCTACTCAAGCACCATTCCCCCAGCAGAACCAATGAGTTATGTTCCCTTATAGAGTTCATCCTAAAAAATAATTATTTCCAGTTTCTTGACAGGTTCTACCACCAAATAAATGGTACCGCCATGGGGACCAAGATGGCCCCTAGTTTTGCTAATCTTTTCATGGCCTCCTTAGAACAACCCCTACTCGAGGCCTTCCCTAAGAAACCGGCTTTCTATGTTCGGTATATAGACGATATTTTTCTGATTTGGTCTCATGGCTTACAGGAATTACTTAAGTTTAAGGATTTTGTAAACTCATTCCACAATACCATTAAGTTCACTATGGAATATTCCCAGAGTCATTTACCTTTTCTTGACACGGTTGTACATTTGACAGGCTCCTGTATTGAAACCTCTTTATTTACTAAACCCACGGACAGCCATTGTTATTTACAATTTGAGAGTTTCCACCCCTTCACATAAAGCATTCGATCATTTTTAGCCAGTTCCTAAGAATTAAACGTATCTGCTCCACTGAGGTCGACCAGTTACATCATATGATCAAATTTGCAGGACACCATTTTTAACAGAGGTTATCCCTTCAAACTCATTGACAAATACTTCAAAAAGGTCCAACCAATAGACAGGGACCGTTTGCTCCTCTACCGTAGCAGGGTTGAAAACAAACGAATCCCCTTACAATTACCTTCAATCCCAAACTGTCCCCCCTACTCAATAGAATTAAGACTTCGTGGCGTAATCTGAGCCTGGACCCCTCTATCAGAGATGTTTTCAATGAACCTACAGTTATTGCTTTCAGGCAGCCGCGCAGCTTACGAAGTTTCCTAGTTCACACCAGGCTTAATCCCTCCCCGGATACCCCGACAGGAGGTAATTCTCTACCCAATACACATAGCATGTCCAGTTTAAACTGATCTGTGTTACAGAAACTGTAACACGTGTTACGAGAACTGTTAATGGTACGATACGGTTGAGTGATTTACATATAAGTAGTTAATTTAGGAGAACGGCAGTCGAGTTCTCCACATGGTACAGTGGTCAAGAAGGAAGGCATGATACCATGATTTTCGGGGTTCTGGGTTCGATTCCTCTTATAAACTTAACAGAATTTACTCTTATTTTTTTGGAGGGTTAGGGTTATTCCTAGTGTTAGGGTTAGGGTTAGGGAAAATTGGTGATATTTAAACGTTCCTCGTGTTACAAAATTATAACATGGCACAGTTTCAAACTGGAAACGTTATTCCACCATGTACTGTATTTACTGTACATGCTATGGAAATTGGCTGAATTCTCCATGTGGTAGTAAACGTTGTCAGGTATGCGATCATATGATCTTGGAACGCACTGTGCATGTCCAACCTAAGGGGATTCATCTATCGCCGGGCCCGTACTCATGTAATTCCTCTAATGTTATCTACCTATTATTGTGCAAAAGGTGTCCCACGATCTCTTATATTGGTGAAACCTCCTCCAAATTTAGATTTAGATTCAATAATCACAAAGCCAGCATTCGCAACAAAAGCACTGGGCTCCCTGTTGCGGAACATTTTAACACACCTAATCACAGCGTCCGCGACTTGAAGTTCACTATTTTGATGGGAGGTTTTTCCAATACCGAGGATCGTAAAAAGCAAGAATTAAAACTAATCTTGAGATGTGAGAGTCACGTTCACGGTCTTAACCGTGACCTTTCTTTCATGGCCAACAAGCGTGACCACTGAGGTCACTTGCACTTTCTATTCACGTAGCATCTATGTCAAGCTCCTCATTATTTCTGTCGAGAAAGAACCTAGGTGGTTCGAAACGTCCAGTTTTTGTAGCTTTCGGTTCATATTCTGTCATATTTTGCAAATTGTTTTTCACCATTCAACAACGATTTGTTAACAGAATGTGCCGTGTCTTTCGTCTTTTTTGGTTGGTGATAGAGGCATTGCTTTTGCTCTACGCTCTTCGTTTATATATATATATATATATATATATATATATATATATATATATATATATATATATATATATATATATGTATATATATATATGTATATATATATATATAATATAATATAATATAATATAATATAATATAATATAATATATATATATATATATATATTTACCTTAGATTTGACAGTTATTCACGCCTGTATTTTCACTTTTCCCTTCGGACCTCTAATCTAATATTGTCGTCATGCATTATGACATGGGTACGGGAACCCATTCTATTTCGGTTGATTTGTAATCCTAGTCTTACGAAAAGTATAGGCTATTACTTTAAAAACTCCAGCGAAGTGGTAAAGTGTTTAGAATAATCAAATTAACTTACATGGGAATTTTGCATGCATAGGAAGAACATAGGTTATTAAAAAACGGACATTTTGTCACAACACCGCAAAGTAGAACGTTATAAGCAAGGTGAGCAAGCCTCTCAAATATTGCTGACTTAAAAGATGAAATGAAATGTTTTGTGAAATCCGAAATTTGATAAAGGGTAAAGAGGACATGCCATTTTCGGAAAGGAAAAGAAAAGTGCTCTTAGCAACCTCTTAGTGAATTACACGCAAACATAACAGTTGGAATCTTCACTAAAAGCCAATTTTAAGCTGTTCTTAAAACACCATTAATTTTTTTAATTTTAGGAAGGAAAGTTGTAAACTGTTTATTTCACTGCTTGGTTATATGTAATCGAAACACACCCAGACAGCATAAATTATCTTTTTGCAAAATCTTCCTGTGTCAAAACTTGTCAAGAGTTGTTATCAATACCAATCATGTGCTTATTCAAGCATTCGTCAATAGCCCTAAAGGTTTACAGTTGATGACAGTGTATCTCAGATCAAACCGAAAGGTGATCTAACCTTCATTGACAATAAGTAATTTGATCCCTTTTTGCCAGTACTAATTACAAGGCAGGATCTGTTGTTACTGGGCTACTGTTGTGCCAGAATAGTCATCAAAACTTTAACAAAGCTGCTGCTTAATGGAGCAGGTAATTGAAGTAATGAACTAGTGTTCGGGTACTTTAATTGGGAACCGCAGTTTTCCCCTAAAAACTGCGGTAGCTATGACTGATTCCAGGAAACGCAAATTTTGCCTAATGTATTTGTGCAGCGGTTTAATACTTCAGTTAAAAGTAAAAATGATCAAAATGTACTCAAAAACCGTAATGTTGTGTTTGAGTTACTTTTTTGAAACAGTTTATTTCCAAACTTACATTTAGAATTTCTGATCGGCTATCCCTTCACGAAATACCACAACCCTTTTGTTTTCTTCATCAAAACAAAACTTCATCTAGTCAATCTAGAAATGTACGATTGTGAGATTCCATTATGACACTTATTAAGTTTGTCCTTGAATATTGAGACTTTCTCTTAGAACAGATATAAACTTTTACTACAAAAGTACTTATTTTTGCTCTTTGGGTTGCAGCCACTAGCCATAGAACAGACATACTCAAACAACGATGGCACTATGTGCATTTTACTACTTCAACAAACAGCAAACATTAATCTATTCCTCAAATAAACTGACTTGATATTAATGAGATTTCTTTAGGCAGTTAAACCTTACGTTTTACCAAAGATATTTATTTTATAAAATCATCTCTATCTTACGAGTTTTTATTATTTTATTTCATATTACATTGATGTGTGCATTTTTTGCAGAATAATTATCCAAACGATGGAACGAACGAGGGACAGATACGTATGTAATCACCCCACAGTCTCTTTCTTTTTTATGATTGTATGTACGTATATATATGAATCTCTTCATCAGGTGAAAGAGCCTGAAATAAGTTTATGAAACTAACTAATGTACGCATGACACATTAATGGTGAAGAAAATCTCCATGACAGTCGTTTGTAATGTGCACTCATTGTTTTAGAACAGGCTAAAATGTTTTGTGTTCCAATGCTAGCGGCATAACCAAATTTCAAAAAACTTTACATTTGTTTATTTCGGGTTTTGTTTGCATTTTACTGTTTGTCAAAGCTAATTCAAAGTATGGACTTTTTTTTTCAATTGTTGTAATAAGTTCAGCATTGACATTCAAGACGCAAATAAAAATGTTTTACAAAAAGAAAATCCTTTCACAGGTTCCTCGTATTTCTATTATCAGCAACCACAATATCCGAGGGACTGCCTCGAAGCTGGAAGTAAATGTTCTACAAGTAATCGGAGTGGTGTATATCTAATCGAACCAGATGGTTATCCCGAACCTTTCGAAGTTTACTGTGACAATACAGTAGATTCCGGAGGATGGACGGTAGGTGAAATGATTGTGTATTGCGTGGGTTTAATGCAAAGTGTTTATACATCTCTAACTGTCTTTTGACGTAACAAAAGAACAAACAACGAAGGGACGCATGCAAGAATGAACTCTGAAATGCATTTAACGAGTTTCTTACTTACCGGTCGATGAGAATGAAAGTTGTGTCGTATGTACATAATTTTGCATTGTTCTCCCAACTTACACATAGCTTTGGCTCATTGAAGTAATGTATTGCTTTAAATATGCGTTAATGTTTCACCCGTTTCTTTCAGGTCATTTACCGCCTCCAGAGTGATTCTGTTCGTATTGACAGCAATTGGACAGAATACAAGACCGGATTTGGCTTTTTATCCCAAGATTTTTGGCTTGGAAACGATAAATTATCATTTCTAACACACCAAAACACATATGAACTCCGCATTGACGTCACAAGTTTCGTATCAGTGATGAGTACAGTGACTACAAGCTGGCTAGTGTTGGTGAATTCGAGGAAACAGAAGGTATTAACAGATACTTATAATATTCATAGGTCTATACACTTTGCGACATATGTTTTCACAGTGCATGACCCGAATTTGTCTTTATCTCTTTCAGATGAATCAACAGATTTTTTTGCCCGCCAAATAAAGTAAGTGAAAGTCAAGAGCAGACAGTTCGTTTTGATGTTAAGCTTTATTTGTATGAAGCTTTAATTAATCGAATTAAGGTACTTACCATCAACACTTTGCATATTTTACCCTTTCATTATCATTTCGGTTTGCTCTTAAAAACATTAGGACATTAATCCAGAGATCGCTTGTAAGTTCCGGAAAGCCGTTTTGCTGGAGGGATGATCGTGTTAACCGGACAATTACATATCATCTTATGAACCAACTAACATTTATGCAACCATGCCATTTTAACCCGCTGTTTAAGTAGAAATTTAAATAACAGGAACCTCGTGCAGTCGTAAAGTGATGAGTTGCATTCCATGTTTAAAAGATGTTTAACATTTTCTTTTAATTTCTAGGAGGGCACTGTATACGTTTCTTCTGATTGCTCACAACGGTGTTCTTGTGCTAGCGGTCGTTTTGCATGTGATGTTTCTCAATGTAGTCCAAATGCAGTTTGTGACGAGAGCAACAACGTGTTACAATGTTACTGCAACGTTAGTTACATAGGTGACGGAATCAACTGTACCATTGACGGTCTTCCCTCGGATTGTCAAGATGTATATACCAGAGTCTCTACTGAAAGTGGTGTTTACAAAATAAAGCCGACAATGTGGCAAGGGGACCCATTTGACGTGTATTGCAACATGACATATGGAGGCGGCTGGACAGTAAGCTAAGCTTTGATGATGTTATTGGCATAGCAATTGTGGAGACCCTTCGTATATTACACATAAGTATAGTAATGCATTTTATATCACAAGAAGTATACAACTCCCTACACACGGCAAGAACAGTCACATTGTCTTTTTACACTAAATAAAAGATGAGTACAATTTCTTTTTAACTCAATCACTTGTAGATGCAAAATGGCATCCTTGAAGCTATTACAATACAAAAGTTAAAAGAAACCCCTTTCTCCTATCCAGGTATTTCAGCGTCGTGTTAATGGGGATCAAAATTTTTTTCTCTTCTGGTCTGATTACAAAGATGGCTTTGGAATACCAGATCATGAACTATGGCTCGGTAACGATAAATTGCACAGTTTGACAACACAAAAATCGTATGAATTTAGGATTTACTTTGTCAACCGTTTAGGGAATCCATACTACGCAAAATACAGCTCATTTAAAGTTAGTGACGAAAATGGCAAGTACAGATTAAGTCTGGGCAGCTACAGTGAAGGAGACGCAGGTTTGTATACGAATTTTAATATAAACTAACATCTGTACGTCTGTAACATCTGCATTTACGATTTTGTTGTCTAATAGCAAAGTCAATTTTAGGAAATACTTATTCTGCTTTGGATGTGTGGGACCTAACAAGGGTTACTTTTAATTCTTATAGAGTTGAAATATCACTCTCAATTCTCCCCTATGTCTTCATTAGTGAACTTTATCATAATTGTGTAATCTCTTTTCTGGACCACAGAGTATACAAGCAACGAATGTGAAACATACATCATGACAGAGAAAAGAATCCCTTTTTATTTACTTCTGATGGAATATCCTCAAAGTATTGATCATATTATTTCACCGTCAAGTGACATTAATAAGTTTTCACAAATTCTTTGAAGAAAACTTAAAAACGATCATAAAGACTAATATAACTGCAAGAAAATGTTAACACTAAAAAGGCAAATACACTTATTATGACCCCTACTTTAAACCAATTTCCCTAGGTTTACCCTCATGCACATTTTTAGGGACATTTCTCCTTCATAGTCACTGTCTAATGTAAAAATGGTACGCAAAGCTAAATACGACCATCTTAGTACCTGAAAACTTCAACTATTTACTTGAAGAGAAATAGTATAGCCTCATAAATGCAATATAAAAACGGAATCATAAACTCGCATAACTCCATCTCATACAAAAAAGGTACTCATTTAGTATTAGGATTCAAGAAACTTTGAACAGATAAGTTGATTAAGGACGTTGTCAAAATAGGGCAAAAAATAATAACTTTCCAATCGGCGTTCTACTTGCATGTCCTTTTTTAAGTAGGCCTATATAGTCTTTACGAACCTATCCTTCTTCTAATGGTCAAAAAATGCATTATACAATGAATGCCAGTTTGAAGATTTCAATGTTGAGAATTATAGAGCTACTCAGCTCTTCGTGTTTTTGGGAGATCTCTAAGTTCTTTATTGCCACATGTTGTGAATTCAACTTTCCCTAAACATTATTTAACTCATTGCATATTTCAAATGTACACATTACAATTCACAATCATTAAATGCCCTCTCATTTTTGATCTATCGAACTATTAACATTTAGCTTGCGTACAAAGTTAAATTCCTTTGACGATGATTTTGAAATAATGGTTGAGTGAACTACTTTGTTTTTCTATCAAAGGTGACCAAATGAATCACAAGAACGGCCGACCATTCACAACAAGAGACCGTGACAACGATAATTGGGGTAGTAACTGCGCAATCGGTTATCGATACAATCATTGTGGTTCACAATGCTATTACAACGCTGGATGGTGGTACGACGAATGCAGTTATGCGCATCTCAACAGTCCTTACGGAACCGGCTGCTTTCGTTGGAATAATCTTCCAGTGAGTTATTGCAACATCACGTACACAGAAATGAAAGTACGTCCAATATGAAGTAGGAGAACTACATGTTAAAATTTTATCATGAAAAATGTTGAACCAGCCATTCTTTTCGTTAGTTCTAGGTAAATGAACACCAAAGGCTCTTTGAGGAATTTGCTAATTTCTCTTAAAGGGAACCGGCAAGGGATAAGTACGTATAAGCATAATGGGAAATTCTGCGTTTATATTGAAAACGAAGTCCTATTAGACCTATGAAGAAAGGATCAATTAGAATCTGATCAATTACAAGAATTTCCTTTTGACAAATTAAGTATGGACATCTCATACACGGGAGAAATTTTGAAATATTGTCAGAGACAACGACGCTCAAATCGATGGGGTATTGGCTTCATTGACATTTACAAAAAAAAAGTTATCTACGTTGCGTCATGTTACTTAAAGTTTGACGTCATGACTTGGTGAATATCTTATATATAGCTAAGTAAGAAACCATAAAATATAATTCTACTTGTTGCCGGGAATGGAAGGGCTTTTTGTCATTTTTTGAGTCTTCGTCGTTGTGAAAATATGTCAGTCTTTCGTCATTTAAAGCTTCTGCACTGTTAAACGTCACCGTATTAGAGATTACTTCAAAGTCAGAACCGTAGCCCAGAAATGGGTGAAGGGGACGTCACTCACACAAAAATGTTTGTCCTTTGAAAACGTTAGAAAATAAAAATTATTATTGCCACAGCACATCTCAACATGTTTGCCCTCCATCATCTACAACTTTCCCTCAAGTCCGTAGCCGGGGGACGGGCGAAACGCCCTGGAAAAAGTTCCTTCTAGAAGATAAAAAATTACCATTGCTATGATAATGGATTTTAGTAAATCCTGCCCCCTGATTTATGTTTGCCTCCTGGAAGTTATCTGGCTCCTTCAGTCACTTGTCTGGCTACGGGCCTACACCTTGCATCATCATGTGTGGCTATTGATGGGGCTGTAACAAATCCAGGAGCTGGCCTTAGATGTCATAAGTGTGTACCGCGGAGGGGATGGGCTTTTTGTGGGAACTGATAGGGAGAGCAGCCCAACAATTAGCAAAGTTGCCAGTATGAGGAAGCAATATTTAATAAGACTTATTTGCAAACATAAATAAGTCTTCCCTATAATAGCACGAAAAGAACAATCAATCTGAGTTCCTACACTCGCTTTTGTGGATGAAGGGCATTATTTACCAAATAATCGAGGCGACGTACAGGCTATGGGCCTGGACAGTGTTTCTGTAGATTCCGAACAAAACAATACCCTAATGTTTTGACTTCACTATGGCAGGAGACTCCTATCTGTAAATCTTATGCTTATCACGAAGGAAATTTGCGCCTATTTAAAAACATATATTGCTATTAATGTAGCAACTACTGTAATACCTACTAGTAGCCTACAACCCTTAGTTTAAAAGGGACTTTATCTGGATTAGCGGAGACACCTGTCATTAATTTCTATGCATGAGAGGTACGGATCCGGGTGGGAGCTCAACAAACTTGAAAACGAAATTACTTTCCCATTAATCTCTGATATAAATGCTTAAAATACCACTATCTTGAATGCGTTTGGAATGCAACCATAACCTGATAAATCGCACAGAGGAGCTATGCTATTCTCCCGGAGAAGCCAGTGGATAACGACTTTCTCTGTGCTGTTTCATTGTTGGTATTCTTTCATTACTGTATGACGGGGATGGCTGTTTAGGGATGTCGCTATTCCAGCAAGATTCCCAAACCTTCGGAACTTACAAACCTAGGATGTGCCATTTTCTGCAAACTAGGACTAGTGTTTTTTTTTTGACAAAAAGAAACGTATCTTAGTATGTTTCGAGTAAACTTATAGTGTCACATATATTAGCCGCCTTAAGAAGATGTACCGATTACTTTCCATGGAAGGAGCCCCTCAATATATTATGTAATTAAACCTTGCCCTTTTAAGAGGAAAGCAATTCATCGGTTGTCCGCCGAGGATCTCTTTGGTGAGCCACTGAAACTACTTTGCTGACCTCTGTAGATGGTTGTCATATACTAACCTCCTAAGGGGTAGCTTGAATTAAATTGTAGTTTGAAGGCCCCATGCAACAACCGCCGTCCATCAAATCTGTGCCTGTTCGCACGCGCCGTCCGTCATAAAATTGACCAAACATAAATCTGATTTAAGCAACCACACAAATGGTCTGTTTTTTATCCGATACCATTTGAAACCAGTTAAAAATCTGCTCTCAACCTTTCGAGCTTTTGGAGCTTTGTCTCTGAGTTTCATAGAGCTTTGCTTCTCAACAGAGGTTTGGAAGACGACATCGACAGCCATTTCGACCTGGAAATTTCCATGGCAAACACTTGCTTTTAGCTATGATGTCAAACGAAAGACAAAGTCCTTTTATACTCGAAAATGTCCAAAGGTATGTCACCCTAAGTCTGAACAAAGATGTCACCGTTGTTATACACCTTAGTAAGCGACGTAAAGGCATTGAATTACCCGAAATACTTGCGGCATAGGAGACTAGCTGAGTAAAATAAAACGATCTATCGTCTGCCAGATTGGAAAAGTTGATTCTCTTGAGATTGAGCAGTGGAAATACACCTCAAATTTAGCTCTTACGGCAAGATGCCCCGCGAATAAGAAAATTTGACATTTAGTATAGTTTGATTTTCAATACTTTTGACCATTTGTGTAGCACAAGTCCTTTCAGGGCGACTAGAAACATAAGTGCAAGATCAATCATAGTTCCTGTTCCAGCTACATTTATCAAAAGTTCCAAAACAGCCCATCTGCACTGAAAAATCGAAAACGTGATTACGAGGAAAATTTGAGTGAAACTGACAGAATTGTGAACGGACATGTAATTATTATGCAGTTACTTAATGCTTTGTGTTGAATTTAACATTTATCGTTTGGCGTTTCCATGAAATTACAAATTTCCACCTTCATATCGTCAAAGGTATGGGACACACGTCAACACCGTGATACCCTTTAATAAGAGGGTCATGCACAGTATGACACAACAAATACACAATAAGACATCAAATAAATTTAATGCGTTTTCTCAGTAAACCTAAATTAAAAAGGTGTGGTAGAAAATGTCCTTGGACCGACAGGCTAATAGCTACAGGGAATATGACACTAACTTTTAAGGTTAAATGACTGTTCCGTCGAAGCAAATTATTTTTAAGGCCCAGTTCAAGGGTACATTTTAAAAGCGTTAATTTTGAATCATCTAATTTGTTATTGCTTTGCTTTATATTGAATAACAAATTTGCTTTCTGCGATAATGGCATCAAATTGTAAATAAAATTCAAGGGTTTCATTCACATTTCGTAGCTAAGGGAATCCTAAAAACCATACAACAAATCTGAATTTAGTGTCCAGTTATACACCCCATGGTATGATAAATTGAACATGTGCAGTAATAAATGAAAACGTGTAGGGATGAAACGTGTATCGTACACTAAGCTTCTCTTAGGCTACTAAGCCATAGGGCATGATTCATCAAACAAATGACCTCTAATTAGGCGTCCGCCATCCACCAATTTCAGGCACATAATGAGTTTCTGAGAGTTAATTTTTCAACCCAGTTCTCATGTCGAAAATACTCCGTGTGATTTTGTAGCGACAAATAGAAAAGAACAGAAATTCTCTGTGCCGTTGTGCTCCTTCATGTCAGAGAATAGGTAGGATAGACTCGAGGAATGAAGCCTTACCTTTCAAAAATCTATGGGCATCTATAGATTTCAGGGCAAAGTGGAGCGGTTTTCAGGGCAAAATTTAGTATCATAATTGTTAATAATTGCCCGCTTAGTAAGGAAAAATGCATGGAAAGTCACTTTTGTCCCCCTGGGAATAGTCTTCTTTTATATCTTAGGCTACCAGAGAGGTGTCGTTCCCGTCGCCTCTACATGTATGGAGGCAACAAAACTTGTGATGCTGGGATTTGACAGGGACATTTTACCTTTTATGTAAATTGTTAATCATTTCGAGCTAGATATACCTTCAGACACAAGGTTTGCAATCTGAAAGCAAGATAAGTGGATACTGAGCCTCGCCGTGCTATTTCTTTGTTGTGCTCAAAGACACGTGACAAGTTCCTAAAATAAAAATATGGTTATCAGTGAAGCAAGAGACCTTCTGTGCATGTGTGTGACAGTTCACTTGTCTATAGAGCATAAAATATCGCATGGACAATCCATTCTAATTACCTACCCTAGTCATTTAGGTAGTGATTAATTCATGATCACCAATACATAGATAGGCTAGTAAAAACAACTGATTTTGGAACTGGTAATGGAGTACAATGAAAAGTTATTTAAAACTGGACAAACGAAAATGAAGCCTTGTTTTTAGGGGGTATTCTACTTCTGCCCTTTAAATTACAATATCAGAACGATGTTTTTATTTGATTTCACTTGGCAAAAGTTTAATTTGAAAACACATTTCCTTATTTTATTTGTAAGAGCTTTACAAGTTTTCCAAAGAGGTCTCTTTACCCCTAGCCTACTCAACAACGACCCATCAAATCACGATTTAATATATCAGTGATGACACGAACAATTTTGTACAGTTTCGACCCCATATTGATGACCATCGGCGATTGCATCTGGCCACTTCACCCGAAAATATTCCCTTTATCCTAACTCTCTTTTTGCAACAAAATGAACATTTTTTAAACAATAGTTTTTCTTCTCTTTTCCTCTCTCCCAAAAGAGAAGCCTGGGTGACCTTCCACACGATCTGCACACTGCGCACACAGCAAAAACACCAAGCAGTAAATGCAGTCATTACATGAAGACAGGAGCGGCCATCATGGGAAGGATAGGGACATTGTACCTTAATAATTTATTATCTCGTTAAAGGACGCACTGGCATCCGTCACCTCCTTCCTCAATAGGAGGTCAAATATATGCATGTTTTCATGAGAGCGAACGTAGTTCTTGCTAATAATTTGGTTGAGTGGACAAAATTCCGACTTCGTATGTTAGGGGACGGAATACTTTTGTATAACCCCTCCATATATTTTCAACGACTGTAATATTTAGCTCAATAGATCGTGACAAGCTGCCTGTCTAATCATGATTGCTATGCCATTCGTAATGACCCACACGCCAATAGCTTCAAAGTAATCGATGAGGGTAATGTTAGCTATCAGGGGGAATGGTAACTAAGTCGTGTGGTTGGTAGACGAAATGACTTTAACATTCTAGAAGGGCTGTAGTATATGCTGATATTTATATGAAATTTAGACATTTTAGTGACTGACAAATGAGCATTATCTACCATACAAATTAGCACACATCCTCATGTCTAGACGACGGTAGAGTTTACCGTTCAAATGGTTCGGACAAAAAACGCTTCTTTTGGGGGAGTGGGTTTACAATACAAGAAAGAGTGTCTCGTATTCAAGACAAATGAATCACCACCAGCTCTTCCGGGATTTAATGTGGAACGCCCCTTTCAAATGCAGACGTTGGAGAGGCCATATGTTTGAGGGTGGTGTAAGCTTGGCCCCGAATTTGGGTCCCTCGGCTACGTCCCTCGATAGATAGATATCTACGATACTATAGAGGCTTTGCAATTACGTCACGGATTCGCCATGCTGGAGGACCCTCATGCCAAGAACACATGAGTAGTATGCTGAACGCGCCGCACAGTGTGCCCTGTGGTATACGCGGTTTGTACACATTCCTTGAGCAAGCGCGTCGAGTGTGGTGTACTACGAAGTTACATGTACTCCAACATGGCGACAGAGAGTATTATGACATCATATGAAAAGCCTCTATACATCTTTAATTTGCATAATATAAAACAAATTTATGATTGCAACATTGTAATATCTGTACATGAATAAGCTTGTGAGAAGTATTGCCATCATGTCCAGTCACGTGACATGGTCCTTTCATTCAGTTAATGTGGGGGTTACAGACCTTCTGATAAGTCTGAGATTTTGACAAATAATACCTACATACACCGACGCCAGCATGAATTTCAAATCTGTGTGTTAGTTGTACCTTTGTTCTGCAACGTTATTTTTTTTTACCTACCGGTATTTTTACAAAGAGAGGCAGAGGTTTATACCAAACGACAATTTCTTTGCAACAAGTAAAACGCATAACACTAAGTTCAAATCGTTTGAGAAACGGTCACTAGAACAGTTTTGATGGGAAATAGAGTGCCTCACTCTTAATTCCTCAGTCTCCAAGATAGGGTTGAAGGTGTTGAGCCTTGAAAAATTTGGACTTAATTATAAGCAATAGATATTTAGTTGTCTGGACGTTTTGCTTCTCTATATATCTACACTGTTAAAAAACGCCTGTAAAATTACAGTAAAAAACAGTAAAAAACAAAGAAATACATGTGAATCCCTGCTGCAGCTGCAGCCGGGATTCACATGTATTTCTTTGTTTTTTTTTTACTGTAATTTTACAGGCATTTTTAACAGTGTACACAAAAATTTATTTGACAATATATTTTTCTATCTTTTGCCATTATTGAATAAAAACTAAACGTATCAGTCATTTGAAAAGGTATTATTTATAAACCGTAACTAATAAAGTATAAAGAAGAATAGAAGTCATTTTCCTTTATCATACTTACCAAAATTTTAAAAAGCGAAAAAGTTTTAAACATTTTCATTCATTTAAACACTGAGGATTTTTGACTCACGTTATAGTTCCACCTTTACCTCTACTAATTTATCTCTCATTTGCTATTATCTCCACAGTGTTTTGCCATTTACAGTGTGTGTAACACTGAGATAAAGACGAGGTTGAAATTTTGGGCAAAGTTTTTTTTTTGGGGGGGGGGGGGTTATTAACTTCAGAAAAATGAATATTAGGATTCCATATAAAGTATCGTTATAGTTATGGTGTCAAAAATAAGCTCTGGTTTTGAATGTTCGTAATAAACACCCTTTGATTGTTCAAATCAAAGAGGTGGTATTAAATGGAGATCAATCGAAAACCTTAATTCATGCTAATCTGAAAACTGAAAATACTAAAAACTCCATCCTCCTGATTATATTTCTTAGATCCTCAGAACCTGGGAAATGGCATATGCAGGTTCCCTTTTTTCCAAAAGTTTTCCGGGAAGGTCCCCGGACCACACCGCTGACAGGTTTTTTTTTTTTATGCGGGTAACTTGCCTCAACGAAAGAACCTCCTTCCCCATGCATGATGCACACAACATAGCTAAAGCCTATTGGTAGAAGACTTTTAGTTTTTGTCTCTTACTCACGCGCGGTGACAGCCGCACAGCATGCCTCTATAAAATATAACCTTTAATTTTATGCTGAAATTCATGACCTTTTTTGAATACCTTTTAGTCCTGTTTTCTCATACAAAGTGATTTTACTGGATAAAAGTTCAAGTTTAACTTGTTTTCTTCTTGAGGTCTCGGTGTCCAAAGAATAAAGTCTAAAAAGTGTTTAGATGCAAATTTGGAGGTCTAGAATGCTTTATTTCCGCCAACCTGGGAGGCATTTTTTGACAAATAGAGCTATGTTACATACCGACCGACGGTGGCCCTAATATTAGCGAAAAAAGAGGTGGTGGTTTGTACTAGCTAGGTCTTAGGCTGTGTTATTGCACCGTGCCATGCCACAGCTCAAATAACACTAAATAATGAGAATTTTTTAGTACAAAAAATCAATTCAAAGCTTTTTCAAGACAGATCCATTCTGTATCCAAGCAACTTTACAAAGGTAGAAATGTCCCAAAGGGAGAGGGGGTTAAACTTACAGTACCCTCTTCATTACACCCAGCCTAAAAAGTAGAAAAAGGCTCTAAGCATGCAAAAAGTTTCTAAGCATGCAACCAACACGTTTACAGCTTTCCCAAAGATAGCATAATTTCCATCTTACTTGTATGCATTACACAAAAAATTCTCAAAGAGTAGGTGAGCTAAACCCTGCCCTTAGACAGTGTCCCTCAAACAGAAACAAAATGTTATAAAATAGACACTACATAAGATACTACATAATGAGAATTTCATAACGCCTAATCAGTTCAAAGCTGTTCCAAAGACAGAACCAATCTTATATGAACGTTACCCCCCCCCCCTTAGACCTCTCTTCTTACACCTCTCTCATGGCGGCAGTTGGTGACAAAGCCAAAGAAAATATTTGCCTGGATTCCAGCTATCTTAGGTAAGCCACTGGAAGCTGTCATGAGCTGCCCCTTAGGATTTCGGCTCGGATACGGCCCTGCGAAATATTATACTCCCACAATGTAGTCAACTGGCCACAGACCGGTCATAGGCCAAAGCTCCAGAGGGCTGTTTAAAGTTGAACATATCAGAACTTAGTCATTTTGAAATTATCTAATAGATACTTTACATAGTATGTAAAACTTTGATACGTACCTGACAACAGTATAGTGTTTACCTGATTTTCGGGAAAAGGGAGTTGACTAAAGGTTGAGGTACCGAACAAATGTGCAGGAGGACTCCCTGGATCTAAAAACTGACTTTCCGTTTATAATAGTGACAAAGGCAACCCTCCTAAAGGCCGGAACCAGGGTCGTCACTGCCGAGGGCCGTGGGAGTGCTACACCATCAGAAATTAACAAAAAGGCGTCTGTCTGGAAAATTGTCACTTCCGTCTACGAAAAATCTTCTTTTTTTTTTTGAGGCTACACCTTGTATACACCTTACCAGAAACCTTACCGTGCCCAAATTTAACGGTATTTGGAAACTATTCTGTTTTGGGGAAATCATGTGTCAGTAAGTGTTAGGAAGGAGATACAACGACCAAATCGGTCAGACAATACACCCTTGAAAATGATTTAATTCTTTTCAGGCACTGTCACTTGATTAATAGGTCTTTTTGATCCTACTGTTAAGCTCTCAACCATCAAACTTGTTGCATCATAAAGAAATCGAGCCCCTGTCATTCCTAGCTATTATGGAACAAAAGGGCAAACTTTCATTTTTAGGTCTGGTGTGAACGTATTAAGTGCTATTTTTAGAGACCAAGTAGGTAACAGCAATATCTTATGAATATAAACAGTATTAAAAAGTCCGTAAAAGTAGTATTATTCTGAGCTCTTCGAACGCATTCATCGTGTACTCTTAAAGTTCTACCATAAGTTCCCGTGGAACAAAGTTAAGTATAACTGTTGGAAAACTCCATACAAACTATATGATCCTGCACTCTCCCGATTAATCTCGGAGCATCTTGAAGAAATCATCCAGCGGTTGGTCCTAATTGTATTCGGAAAGATATAGACAAAATGCAATATTATAGTCTGTTTTGTGCGTATTCAGTGACATTTTTAGACTATTAAATGCTTTAGTCTGGTGTCTTAAATTTTGTAAATGCGCTAAAGCTTCCGGAGGACCCGCCCCACTGTTCTCCAACAGAGGAACATCACCAAAATGGGTCCTAAGGTGGGCAACTGACCCACGCGTCAAAGACGATCGTATGTTCCTACCATGGAAGTCAGTCCTTTCGAGCCAGTACTTCCATGACCAAATCGACCTGATTTTGTAGGGGACCAATGAAAAGGGTACGCCAAGGTCAAATTGAAATTGCCAAATGTTAAACTCCTCTTTCCTGCAGTTTTTTGTGCGCTGTTATACTGTTCTTCTTTATTCGCTGTTGTCCCACCGTTATACTTAAAATTTCCATTCTGTGTTTTTCTGTGTTTTTTCAAATATTAGGTTTATAACGACACCCATGCCGAACATATTTATAGTTTCTATTTTGTTCGGATTGGGTGGCAACGAAGGATATGAGAGAAGCGTTCTCGACACAGATATTTGGCCGAGGATGTAACCCATTTTTGTTTAAAAAATTTAAGCATTCCCCCTCCCCTCATCGATCCTCAGGGATGCCCCTGACCGGAAAACACTGCACCCAGCTGACCACGAACCGACTGGGACGCTATTGAAAACTGGTAGGGCCTAGTCGGGTGGGTGCAGGGTGCGCCAAATCTTTTTCCCGACCCGACTGCTATCCGGTAATCTGTCCTCGTCGTGACCGAATGGGACCGTCCATACCAACATGTTGATATTCGTCGCAAAGCCAAGATAGGTACGTCACATTTGAGTAAATTCCTGGCAGTGTGCGTCTGTCACCGTCTCAACTGCAACCCGATATTTTACCGAATAGCCAGTGAAGACGCGCTGCGGAATTAGATAATGGTTTTAGAAAGTCAAACTGGCGGCTTCAGTATGGACAAGGTAGCAAACGTGGTCGGTTCGGGTTAAAGTCCGGTCTGCGCAGTGTGCAGGGAAGTGTGCGGTTATTTCCTTGTACTCAGCAAATTGTGGCTTCAGTATGGAGAAACCACTTGATAAATTTGAGTCTTCCAATTGATCGGTAAATTGATAATCTCCATACAATAGATAACTCCTGTGCATTTTACTACATAGAATGGAGCGTAAGGGGAGAGACACAGTGCAATAGCGTCATTTTACTTTAATTGTATTGCTAGCATTTCCCTCAACTTTGTAGGATAACATATTATAGACAACATCAACTATGCGAACGTTGACTTGTGAAATGTATTGAAAAGACAAAGGTTAGGCTGACATTTTCTTACGACAATACCTAAAGTGCAATGAAGCTAAAATTTGTGCTGTGCCATATTGGTCTGATAAGGTATAACTGAATCATTTTAAAGTTGATCTGAGGACTTATGTATCACCACTTGGTACGTCCTTACAGGCACAGACTGTTTAGTCCTAAATAACTCGTAGTGCTATTTCTTTACTGAAGTTAAATGTTACACCTTTTTGTAAGTACGAAGGATATCGACGTTCCAGAAAGGGACAAATTCATTTCAAGGTTTTGATGAAATTTACAACAATCTTATTGCCAGTCGTCTAGTACCTGTACCCGTTCTTGTACCCGTACTCAAGTACAAGTTTACTTATTCGTACCCTTACCAATACTTGTGACCTGGAACCCCTACCCGCACCCGTACTCGTGACTTGGTACCTACCGGTACCCGTATTTATAATCTGGTTCCCGTACCCGTTCCCTTACTCATCTGCTCATCATAAATTTTTCTTCGGAAGCGTACCCGTACCAGTACACATGACCTCGTTCCCGTACCCGTCCTAGTACCTATTCCATGGTACACATACTCATGGTCCTGTACTCCAAATAATAAGGCATGTTTAAGTTTTACTGTACCATGTAGCTTTATACTGGACGCTTTATTTATATTAAATATGAAGTCACCCCAGTTTGAATTAGTGTACCGAGATATCCTATTTCATGAATGGATCTTTTCAATCATGTGGCAATTTTTTGTTATCCCATTGTTACATTTATGCAGAGTAACTCCTCATTTTACCTTAAGTATTCAATGTTCATATTCGAAAACATCATTTAATATGCTTGAAAGTGATATAGGAAAGATTTTTTAAAACAAATTCGGGGTTTCTGCTTATTTCCTTTAAAGGCAATAGGCAGTCGCTACAAAATTGCTTCGAAGAATCGGAAACTCTAGCAGTCATCTCTTATTTTTCTTTCTATTATCTCTGAAGATGTCTTTTAACATAACTGTTACGAACAAAAGGTAATTAAAGAAAGGAGTTCTCTTCACGAATTTAGCATTTCAGTAACAAAATAATGTAACATGATCAAAGCAAACCGTTCATGAATTAGGATGACGGGGTATATTAATTCTGATTGCAGTGACTGCATCTTCCCTTTAAGTACTAGAGTCACGCTAATGTTACGAAAATTCACGTTGTAAAACTGGTTGGCATAATAACTTTAGTATTTAATTTTCATGCACGGCATATTACATGTACAGTACGTATTTGTATTGCAAAATGGGTGGTTAAATCAAAGTTCGACCTTTTCCTAATAAATGTCTGTGGCCGTGCACAATGGTCGCCGGAAAGAGGGGGAATGAAGCAATTGTCCCCTCCAATTTTCAGAGCAAATTTTTCATATGACATAGATCTGAATAAACTTCTGACAATTTTAAATAAGCATTGTTTATATTATGCAAATTGTAGAGCATGGAAAGTGCTCGTTTCCAGTAACATGGCACAGGCATAACGAGGGGAGAACGTACCCTCCTTGAGGATGTTTTTTGCTATTTTTTTCTATCAGTCATATCGTTATAAATGTCGAAAAATGTGATTGTTTGTACATTTTGTAGGCACCCATTCTGACTACTGGCCCAATCTTACTTCCAGGCTGTAGGACAAGTTGGTAACTTCATTGCTCCAAACCCCCTGGAAACTAATCCTTGGACAGGAATTTGTACTACGTTAACGGTGGAACCTACTAAGTCTAGTGAGGAGTAAAACAGTGTGCGTAGCACAGAGTTCCGTTCAGGGACTACTGAAAATCCTCAAAATAATTTATCCACCCGTCCTTCCTAAAGCCCTCTGCATCATCAATGCCGGGCAGCTGTTAGTCATAATAAGTAAGAATGTAAATGAAACTTTGACAGTAATATACTGTGATTTTTGTGGTCTTTTAAGTGTCCATCCAATTTTGTTGGAAGAGCTAAAATGCATCATTCTAATGCCCGCAATGTGGTAAAAACACCAGAGCTTCAGAGGACTGTGAAAACTGGATCCCACTCATAGCCGGATTTACCTTCAAGGGGGCCCGTAACCTATCATATGAGGGGGGCCCTTCTAGTATTATTTTTAGTGACATTATTTGTGGGTGGGACTAATACCTGACACTATGTTAGTGGAGCGCAAGTACCATTCGCTTGTGTGCAGCCTGGCAGCTCAATGCTCACGTAATTGTTGGGCGGATACAAAATTTTGAAAAAGAAAACAATGTTTTCAATGGGGTTTATGGCTTGTTTTGTGAGACTGAAGATATAAGGCAAGAAGAATTCCCAGGCAAATTTTGAAATGAAACGCTGTTTGACGCAAATGTAGCCTCACTTCTACAGGGATTGATGATACAGACAGCTCAAGGAAACGCCGGGGAGGGTGGATTATTGTGAGATTTTCCGCGGCTAAATCCTACAGAAAGTAAGGAGGGGGAGAAGTAGTATTGGGGATGGAGGCGCGCGAAGCGCGTCGAAAAAAATGCGTTTTTTAGAAATTAATAGCGACATAGGTAAAAGAAAAATACCCTCAAGGACAAAACGGTTGCCTTGCCTCCCCTAACCCACTACGTACCTGATCCATATATTCAAAAGTGGAACTTTCTTTGACTTACAAAATGTCTCGAAACATTACTTTAGAATCTCGGAAATTAATTAAGATTGATTTCATAAAAAAACGGCTGTAAACATTTCGATGGAGGGGGCACTTACACCAATCCCGCTGCGTGCTACCATGACTCCATGAGTATAGCTATGACAAACATACCCTTCAAAATGTCAAAGACGAAAAGAGTGGACTCTCCCCTGAAGTTAAAGACTGTCAGTGGTGAATTTTTTGCTTATGAAAATTAAGGTACGCAAAATGCAGTTCATCTGTTCATGGCACTGTTTCATCTTAAAGTGTCAAGTTACTAGCAATTGACCTGAAGATCATGTGCAGGTCAATTTGACCTAAACGAAAAGGACGTGGCAACTCATCGATCGGAATCCAGAACTCCTACAATCAAACCAATCCCCATTCCTCCTCAGTTAACTCAAGGTTTTTGTGGCCTGACTGAGAAGCACTGTTCTAACCGAAGGGCTTAGAATATTTTGGGCTAAACTATTTTCTTCATTGTCGGAAATGAATCTTCCCCGTTGCTTAAGTGCAGATAATGATCGCCTTTTGGGTATTTTGTTAATAAGGCCTCAAAAATAACGCGGTTCTGAAATTCTGTGCATTAAAAAAGTCAATAATGCAGCGAATATGAAAGAGTGGAAACGAACCTCTAGAACAGGCATGTATAACCATGTGTCAATGTTAATACAACATCCGGACGACAATGCGTCATAACAAAGATGACATGCCTTGCAGTACCTTTGTTGGTACATACTATCAGTAATTTGAACTTAATGAAATTTACTACCACGTAACGTAGTAGATTAAAAAATAAAGACCAGAGCTTTTAAGTCTGTGTTTTGGTAGAAAGAAAGGTGAGGATTTCTGTTTTTACTCAAAAGCAGATTTGAAAACTAAGCTAAAAGGAAACTCGTTTATGGAAATTTTCGAGGGACCCCTAAAGTCAGGGGGGTAACCTATAGGTTACCTCGATTACTGGGTAAATCCGGCTATGATCCCACCAAAGCAGTATCCCTGAACCCCAACAGAGGCTATAAGGTGAGTCCCTGGACCCCAAACCACTGTAATCCCCCGCTACCCTTGAGGCTGTTGGGTATCTCGAACTGAATTCACCAGTTTCCCTCGGGCCCCGACCGAAAAAATCCTGCGTACGGCCATGCAGATACCTGTTTATTATTCTGTTAAGGTGAAATATGAGCTGATTTGAGCGTAAAATATGAAGCAAATGATTTTGTTGTGACAAAAGTAACTTGTATTTGGGCTAATACTAAAACATTTTTGAGGAAAAGAACGTTCCATGGTCATAGAATCCCAAGAAATCCAAAAGAAATAACTGTTCATTTTGGCATTTCACTAAGTGGGGGCCTAAACGCCACTTCACGAACGTAATGTGGTAATGCTGTGCTGTACTACGTAGTACTACGTGCTATACTTCATAGCATGCAGACTTAAGCCGAACGCACACGGACGACAGAAACACGTAACACGAAACAGAAAACACGTTTCGTGTTTTCTCACACTGACGTCCGTGTGCGTTGGACGAAAACCGAAAATAGTGAAACACTTGTTTACCTAAACATTTGTTTCGCGAAACAAGCAGTGCTTCTTCGCGAAACGCTGTTTTTGGCTGACGCACATGGACATCAGAAAACACGAAACGTGTTTTCTGTTTCGTGTTTCGCGTTTCTGTCGTCCGTGTGCATTCAGCTTAACATATACGACTGCAGTTCATTCCCTTGAGCTCAAACCTAGTCAGGGTCACCCTGCCGCGAGGGAACGTGCTTCCTTTTTTTTCACTTATACCTCATCGTCAGGGAGCAAAACGTAAAGAAAGTCACTTAAAAAAAAAAACCTGGAGGGCCAATCAGGGATAAGACCAGCTCATCCTTTGTGAATATTCATACAGTTGCGAATATGACCCCGATGGAAAACGTAAATGGAAAGCAAACTTCTCTTGTATCAAAACAACGTCTTTTTGCGTTGAACCCAATTCAAGCACATGGAAAAAAGACAACATTTGCTCCATACGCTTCTAAAAGCCTCACGCCCACATCATTGTGGATAAACATTGAAAATGTTCCGGATTAGTTTGTTAAGGCGAAACTTGACGTCACTTTTCCCAGCTTTTCAACCTTGTACAATGTCAGTGTTATTGTTTGAAAGCCTCATGTGACCAATAGCGTAACTTAGCGCTTCTGATAAATATGCATATTTAGACTTGAAGCTCCACCTTCACTGGAAGTGAAAACCAGTACAAAATGCTCCCTGATGTCGAGGTATAAGTGAAAAGACCAATTGTAAAACAAGTTACCTTAAACAGGGTTACCCTGACTACCTCAAACCATACGCTACATCATGCGAGTCCTCTTCCCGGAAATACTGTGTACATTAACTAAGTTAGGCTAACGTTAACTGAGATGTTGTAGTCCGGAAACCGGTGTATGGCTACTTAATGCACCTAGCTTGTTGACAAATTTATTGCCTCTCTGGATGAGCTAGCACTGTTTCTTTTATTTCAAGAAATATTGTTACATTCATGAATATGAATGTTGAATAACAAAAACAGCTTAAGTTATACTGCGCAATGTACGTACGCGTACTTACAGTGCAGTTTGTAACGCTCTGTGTATTCGTACGTTTGCAGGCGACTGTGTTCTTGCCAACCACATGCAGAAGTCGCAGCAAGGATCTATATAACATACAGCGTATAGTTTAGTGAGTCGCGACCTTACGCAGTGACGTTATGAAACGTCAGTTTCAAGGCAAACAATGAAACTTACGTGCACGCACGGCGTAGATTTCGCACGCGCGTGTAGTACACTTACGCACGTATCCCCCTGTGCACAAATCAGCTACGCTTGCTTCTATTCGAGGCCGTACTATTTTGTTCAGTGACGCTATGTGCAAACTAGACGGTTCGTACTTGCAGGCAAGTACAGATCGAAGCCACTGAAAATGGTATGAAACGAAGCAGAAAAGCCCAATATTGTGCCACTTGATTCCAAGTCTCGATCAAATATTATGTGCGGATAAAAAGTAGCAAACGGCCTACCATGCTCACCTCTCAGAGCAAAAATGTTCTGCCGCCAACTCAACTTTATAACTGTTTTTGTCAGAAACGTATCTTCCAAGCAGGCACACAGACAGTTGTAAAACGCTTCTACCCAGTTTCGGGCATTTACGCACAGCTTAAGCTGAGACGTGAAAACGGATTTGTAGCGGCAGACCAGCGTGTTAAACAAGCTGGGATTTTCGATGGTGTGGTCGTTGAGTCAGTGCTAGTGTAAGTCTGCGTAGCGGCTTTCAAGTCTGGAACTATTTTATGAGTGATCAAGCCAAGTATAAAAAGAAAATAAATAGAACTGCGTAACTACTTATGGTCCTTCAAAAACAATACTATATCTCTCAAATGGGAAGACTATTCCAATTGCAACACGGTCAAGTCGGTGAAATCGGGGAAATGGTCAAAATTTCCACTTCATGAAAAAGTCAAAATAACTGCGTTGCAGATGGAATGCTGTATACGTTCGTAGTGATCGTGTTCAAATAGACAAGTATCACACTGAAAATATTCATACTCTGAGCCACTAAAGAAGGCAACGATTAACGTGACAAACTAAGCAAATCCAACAATCGAAGCTGTAGGCTTCGATTAATAAGGTGTATTGCGGGACGTCATTTTGTTTGTTTACCTGAATTGTATTGTACTGCAACTTCTGAAGCTACGCCTAACAGCTTTGTCTTCGTAGCAGGCAAGGCGGTATATTCCCTGGGTAGTCATAATTCTGGTTTGCAAAACCATTTAGAGAGATTGAGCGAACAGAGTCCGCTCTGCAGGGTAAAAAAGTGCTGCGTATAGCTGACTAAAGTGCTTAGCAAAGTCAATAGTTTAAAATGGTAACAAGAGAACTGTTCCAGGGCTGACTCTCACTGGATACATGATTTAAGCATGGGCCACTCCCACCACACAAATCACATCCTGACACTTACCAACCTTGACAACATCTCAACTGACAATTTACGTTTCCAACCATGAATCTTTATACACAAACCTGCGACGGAGCGTCCCTCCAGCAGAAGACAAGAAGTGACCTCAGATTTCTGGAAATAGGTATGGTTCTAACTTCCATCTACGGAATCAGAAGGACGGGCCAGTTCCATACATGCCATCGGTTTCCACTAGAAAAACTCATTGATCATACCAGGCTTTCTTGCCATTTTGTAACTCGAGGTCCACTTGTGATTGTTGGAATTACTGGAGGACCACCCTCAACCAGTTACTGAAAATGAGGTTGCACTTTTATTAGTTTCAGCACAAAGCAGCGTACACAATGGTACAACTAAAATTTTTGAGTGTGTCGGATAAGAAAAGCTATTGAACACGACAGAAAGAAACACTTATCCCTTTTTCAGGTCGACTCCTGCCACCCACCTTGCGGCCCTCTTAGGCAAATCGGTAGGCCGCGGCCTACCCGTTTAGAAACGCTGCCATATGGAAACAGTAAACAATGAAAGTCATTTCCCCTCTCGAAGCGCTGCACCTGTCTTCCCCGCCCCATTTCAGGATTCCTGGCCAGTGGTGTGAGACTGTAGTCAGCGAGAAATACATCTTTTTGACAGAACATTCGCAATTCTTTCACTGCCTTCTCCTTCATGTGCTTCTACGCAGACTCTGGGGGAGTAAAAACAAACAAACACAACCATTCTGTCCCTGGCATATATCCACTAACAAAGTTTCTATATCAGATGCATGTCCAAGGATTCCATGTAGGCTGACATTATGTAATGCACGTGAACTAATTCCCGTATGGTGATTGGTTGCAACTTGCAACTAGTTTCCCGAAACGCTAAGCAGGCAACGCACACGAGAGAAAGAAACACTGGTTTTGCTAAACGCTTGTTTTGCGAAACAAACAGTGCTGTTTCGCGAAACGCTATTTTTTGTTTCCGTCTAACGCACACGGAGGTCAACGTGTTTTCTGTTTCGTGTTTCGCGTTGTCTGTCGTCCTTGTGCGTTCGGCTTTGAGGAGAATGATTTAATTCCACGAATCTCGCCTTTCACTAAACTTTTCAAATCGGAAATGAGACTTTGCACATCACGTGTCCGAATTATTTTTCAAAGTATAATTATCTTCAATCAGTGTGTATAACATGTACTCATATAAACAAAGATTGAATAGTAGCGTTAAGTCAAACACTTACTACATAAATTAATTTTACATATTACAATTTGACTAAATCTCACCACAAATTTTTGTTGGAAGTTTGATTTTCTGAATCATTAGATTTTAAAAGAAAGAATATTTAGATGTAACTCACAAGGCTGGAATAAATCATTCCGGACATTCTGGGACTAACATTTTTTGGCAAAAAATTCTTGGTTCCAAGTGGTGGCAGGTGGTCCGGTTAGACAATGTCACACATAAGCCTTCCGTGAACTTGTCTCCATGACCGTGTGTAGAAGGGGCCCCTCTACACATTAGATAGGTAAATCCGGCTTCCTGGATGAATTGAGAGTAAGCCCGTATCAAGAAGTAACATTCCCTCCCCGAAAATTTAAAAATCACCATTGCCTTAATGCATTTTTGTGTATCTTGCTCCCTCTGAAAAAAATCGCCCCCTGGAAGTTATCTCTCCCATACCACCCCTTGAGTACGTTTTATAGCTACGTGCCTGATCGGGGGTCTAAACTCCTTTCTCCGTCGAAAACCCCGTCGGAGTCAAAAGTAATTTCATTCTATTAAAATTGTAATAAAAATAGTTATAAGCCGATCCGGTCGATAGTTTGTACCCTCTGCAAACTTATTGTCTTAACAATGTTATCTCTTCGGCTAACTTCTTGCGCATCTGCAGTTCCCCTAAAAACTTTGAGAAGGACAACTAGAGTTGAGATGTCCGTGTATAACTGTCGTCGTCCAAGGTTTTCCAATCACACGAGCCTTGCATTATCAAAGCCACCGACCAATAGTCAGAGTTAGGCTATAATAGTGTGTAATTAGTCTATTTCGTACTCATTCGATGCCATTCGAATCTTCTAGTTCTGTAAAGCTTTGCTACTTCATCCTGCACTTCTGGTGAGGGCGCCCTGACAACTTTTCACTCCGACACCTTCGACCTTAAAGTTTCCATGTCAGTAAAAACCCCACTTATACTATGTCCATAATGGGCCCTTTGTTCCTCTGAGAACTAACCCGGTTACGTTATTCTTTGTTTGAAGAGAAATGTCGCTGCACCTATTAACATATCTAGTTAAGATGGAACTATAGCTGCTCGCACTTAGTATAGAAACTATCTGAGTGAACGCATACAGTATGGCCTAGTGGCTGCCGGCTGAGAAACATCCGTCGATCCTTTTAGAGAGCTTAATCATACTTTGCGACAAATTCAACCATTGCTGCAAAATAAGCAATGGGTATGTCCCCCGTGACAAAGATAGTTTGACATTTTAGAATTCAGTGGTACCAAAACATTTTTAGCTAATCTCCCCTTTCCAACCCTAGGTAAACGCCCTTCCCATGTCTATGAATTACTCAAAGAGAAGAATAAAATCAAATGTTTTTTATAAAGGGTATAGAATACATTGTTTAGGTGTGTGCTCGGTCAAGGGCAGAACAAAAGAGTATTGGAGCTTCCCTTTGTGATGACAAGTCGTGAACTCGCGATTAACGACAGGGTGAAGCCATGATCACGGACGGAGAAACGCCGCTTTTGGAAGTAGGACAGATGGTGGAGGCTTCACGGGAATATGACGACTTCCTCCAAGGGTACCTAGTCTAAAGGCTCGCCTACGGTCCCTTGATGGGATCGACGAGCAACACTCAGTTGGGGGATGGGGACGAAGCCTCAAAAGCTCTGTCGTGTTTACAAAATTGTTGGCACAAAACTGAAGAGTTTTACTATCTTTTTATTATCTAATAGCCTTGAATTTGCAATAACAAGGTTGGAAGGTCACCACTTGACTATCCTGTTATACAGTAGTAACTATCGGCCGGTCCCTTTGATGCTGCAGACGGCTTATCCCTTGCGTTTGGGAGGAAGAAGGATGGTATAGCTTGCATGGGGCTTGGGGGAATTTAACCACCGACATAAATTGTCTTAGCAGTTGTTATAATGGGATAGCCGAAGTTCGTGTTGCCGGAAATTGTTCTTCTTTCCAAGTGATAATATTGTCCTTAAGTTTCATTAAAGTTTTTGTGTGGTGTAGCCCTCAATGAAAGGTGTTACGTTCCAGTCCAGATTTGCGCTGACGTTCGGACTCAAGTTTGTTAGAAACTGACCCGGAATGAATTCTTTCAGATGTGAAATTGGTCCAAAATGAGTTGCAATTTGAGTCGAGTCTAGTTTTAGTCCAGTTTGGAAGGTAAGTAATATGAAAATTGTTTGAGGCCTATTTTTATTGCTGGTCAGTGTAATGAATGAAAGGTCAGATAAAATCAGCTTAATTACTTAAACCGGACTATTCAAATTGGTTCTTAACTAAATAAAAAATAGCATTATACAACAGTGCAAGAGTTTAATAAAAGCGTTTTCAAATTACGAGTTATCAGAAGTGATGATCATAACTGCCTACGCAAAACTCCGCTTGGACTATGAACCTCTAGATATACACCAGGTACAGCGGACCCAGAAGTGTCCCAAAATTGTGGCTGTTGGAACAGGAATAAATTCGCACTCGCCTTAATGAATTAAGATGCAACCCTGTAACATCAGTATTTCCTTTAAAACTCAAACAATCATGAAGCTCGGAAAAACACTATTTGTCTTAAGAACCTATAGGCCAATTGTCACAACTCATGAGCAACCAGATTTCTAGGGTAAAGTTACAACCATAACAGGAAAGGAAAAAATGCCTTTCAAGTCTTAACATGCGTAAAAGGTCCATCCAATGAGATAACGGGGAAAGTAAAAATTCTTTGCCCGAATTTTAAAAAACTTCTACATTTCACCCTTAGGAAACTAAAAGTGCGGAGGCTGTCAAAAGGGTAATGCGAGTGCAGCTATCAATAAATGCAAGGTTCCGTTCGGCAAAACAGACTCTGCTGGAAATTTTTGCATTGCAGCAAACATGTCGGTCGTTTGTCGATTGGAGTTTTTCTTTTTTGGTACAACTTTGGCTGACATTTCCCTAAAGATAAAGAGCGATTCGCCCGAGCTGCATCCAGGGTAATCACCAGTCTTTCTAAGGTATATAAGAAGAAGAAACATAGCACTCAACCAGTAAAGGTTACGTTCATAAAAAGCTTTTTTCCAAATAGCAATTACAAAGGATTGTGGGATAGAGTTTTGGTATGCGTAGGGTTTTTTTTTTTTCGATGGTATTTTACTCTGACCAAAAAAGACCTATACCAAAACTATATCCCATAATCCTTTGTAATTGCTATTTGGGAAATGTTCCATTCAGAATAGCGCTATAACGCTATGAATGTTTAAAACGTTGCACAACTCTTGAGGTCTGTCCGTAATTCGCCCGAAGAGTTAGGGATAACCATGCCATATGTAGTTCTTATAGCTTTTAGAGAGTGCAAATTTGGGAGTATATATAAACTGGCCTTACCTCGACCATTGCCTATATCGGAGAAGTGATGGGCATATTGGTTAAAGTGTACTTAAAGTCTGAAATTTCAAAAACAAATGTTACAAAGCTTGAAAAATAAAATCAAATTGTCTAACTCCCATCTTTACTGGATATTTCTGAATGGAGAATCTTGAAGTTTATTCACTCAATTTAAAATGGTAGATTGGGCGACCATTTGTGACGTCATTCTACTACTCAAATTACAGTCTTTGATTTTTCTTTGTTTTTCCGAGAGCCACTGCACCTTTTGCCAAAATTTGTCATCACTTTCTTACTGTTACAGCAGTGGCGTAGCCAGAGGGGGGCAGGAGGGCAGAGGTCCCCATACAGAAATTTTGGGGACGCAATGGGAGATGTTGAAAAAATGAAAGAAAGCAAAAAATAAATAAATAAATAAATGAATGAATGAATGAATGAATGAATGCATGAATGAATGAATGCATGAATGAATAAATGAATGAATGAATGAATGAATGCATGCATGCATGAATGAATGAATGAATGAATGAATAAATAAATAAATAGTTAAATAAATAAATAGTTAAATAAATAAAAAAGAAAGAAAAATAAACGGTGAGAGGAGGGAGGGATGGGAAGTTGGTAGGGCGGAGTGGGAGGGGGTAGGGATCTAGGTCTCGGGCATGAGTAATGACGATGGAATCCGCAGCAGAACGGAAGGCATATTTATGCAGGACGCATTGACAATAGGCTCCCGAAAAGTCAATCAAAACCTTGGATAATAATGATGTCATCTCGTCTGGAAACAGTGTTCCGGATTTTTCTCCTTTTTTCAACAGATTATGCCTTGGGGACTGAACCCTAGCCCTTTTTCGAACCCTAATCCTGATTTTGAAACAAAATAAAAAATCCCGAAAAAGTATTGGTTGTCAATGTCATTTTCACTAGGAGGGCAGGCCGCCCCTCCAGGGGTGGCGCCAGGTGGCAGCAAGGGGCAGGGGACCATGACCTCCATCGGGGAATTTTTATAGTTTCGTCTGGGAGTCTTAGTCGATACGATAAAGCATGCAGTCCTCGAAGGCTACAGTCCCCCCGACGGTTTACCTGTTTTTTTGCTCTCAAGAAGAAAATTTCTCTAATAAGAATCCAAAATTTTCGGCGCGCTACGCGCGCTGTAGAGTCACTCCATTTTCTTCAATATTTCCATTCCACATAGCTAGATAGCACAAGTCCTATCCGCCTTACCAAGTAACATGAAGACAGAGTACACAGTTTATGCAAAGGTCGTAAATTTCGTCCCATATCGCAATACCTCGTTGCTGTTCTCTAATGTGTGTCATGCTGTACGGTCAGTTGGTGAGCGATTCCAGGTGGTTTAAATACGCTATATGTTATTCCCGATACGGTCTTCAACCCCACAATTTTCTTTCTTTATTTCTTTCATTCATTCATTCATTCATTCATTCATTCATTCATTCATTCATTCATTCATTCATTCATTCATTCATTCATTCATTCATTCATTCATTCATTCATTCATTCATGCATGGCATTTATTCATTCATCCATCCATCCATCCATCCATCCTTCCTTCCTTCCTTTCTTTCTTTCTTTCTTTCTTATTTTCTTTCTTTCTTTCTTTCTTTCTTTCTTTCTTCCTTCCTTCCTTCCTTCCTTTCTTTCTTTCTTTCTTTCTTATTTTCTTTCTTTCTTTCTTTCTTTCTTTCTTCCTTCCTTCCTTCCTTCCTTTCTTTCTTTCTTTCTTTCTTCCTTTCTTTCTTTCTTTCTTTCTTTCTTTCTTTCTTTCTTTCTTCCTTCCTTCCTTCCTTCCTTTCTTCCCTCCCTCCCTCCCTCCCTCCCTCCCTCCCTTTCTTCCTTCCTTCCTTTTTGTTTTTAATGATTACATGTTTTTGTGGAAGTGTACCAATATTATGCAAAATATGCCCTGTAATGGCATGGGATAGTTAGCCTCCTTCAAATCCCCTCCTCACCACGCACCCCCTCGACGTAGTGGGTTGTGGGAACTTGAGGTCGCTGGCATGGTCAGGCCCCCGTTTGGGAAAATTCTGTCGCCACCCATGGTCGGTTTACTTATTTTGGCTTTTAAAAGGATCATTTCTGAGATAAAACCTACAATTTTCGGTACGCTTTGCCCACTCTTCCTGAGTTCCGTTACAATTAGCTAAATGTAGTCCAATGTCATCTCATTTCCGTAAACCTAGTTTATGTTCTCTTATGTCTGTCGTGAGGTACGGCTAGTGACCCGAGGAGGGAAGTAAAATGTAAGTTAAGTCTGATAGGGTCCACCTGCCCGAACAACTGACCTATATAAGTTTTAAATAAGTACAGATTCTCTTTAGTGTAGGCCTACGCAAAACATTTTCGCACTCTTCGCAATTTCACAGTCTAGATTCCGGATAAAACGGTAAATCTATGTTCCTCTAGTATATACTAATTTTATGTAATATAGTGCCCCGCAATGGTTTGGTATAGTACACAGGTTTTCTTCAAATCCTCCCTCACAAACCCCTCGACGGCATCGGGGCTGTCGGGGATTCGGGTCGCTGGCCTCCCTGTCGGGGAGTCTGGCCCCTTCGGGCAAGTCCTGACGCCACCCCTGCGCCCCTCTAAAACCCCTGTGGAGAACACTGGGATCTAGTATAAAAAGAAGCACAATTTTGCATCTAAGCCCTTCGAGACAGCCAAAAAATTTCCCCTCCCCCAGGAACGCGGTCAAGAATGGGGACGATGAGTCGACTTTGCCCCCTCACACCAAAAACCTGGCTACGCCCCTGTGTTATAGGATAAATTGTATGACTATACAAGACCTCTCTGTGCAACGAGCTACGCAAGAAAGCAGGAAGCTTTTCAATGTTAATAAACATTTTAATATTAAAAAGAAACAAAAGCAGGTAATGTGAATTGTACAAGAAAGACATTTACAAATTACTGCGCAAAAACTGTTTCAAATTAAGTAAATAAATTTCAATATTTTATATATCAGCAACGGAACAAGATACGGCAATGAGAGCTGGATGAATGAGATTAACTTTCCACCCTCTAAAATATTTACGTTCGTAATTCTAGACTTTTGGAACACTTTAAGAGTTTTAAATGAAGTTAATTGCGTTCCAAGATATGCTCGCTCGATTAAAACGTACACTCTAAAAACGGTCGGTTCAACTTTGAACCGACCAGGGTCGAAGGGGCAACTAACCGAAATCTTTTCAAATATTTGACTAGATGTGGTTCAAAATTGAATCAAATTGGTTTAACTTTGAACCAAACCTAGTCAAATTCCTGAACAGATTTTGGTTAGTAATTGCCCCTCCGACCCCGGTCGGTTCAAATTTGAACCGACCTTTTCTAGAGTTTACTTACTAGAGGCCTACTTCATTAAGTTGTGTTCAAGGCGGTCTGGGAGTTTGAAGTGGCCTGAAGCAAAAGACAGGTGATCGGCCCATGGGAGGAGATCACAGGTCCGACACCTAAAGCCGAAATGTGACATAAGGAAACCACCAAAGACTTCCATCCGTATACCTATAACAAACTCATTGAAAGCCCTCAACCGATAAATTGCAGATTTATTAGCCTCAATACACCAATAAGCTTTATGGAGGCATAAGCGAATGGCACCATTCGGATTTTGTTTGGGGCGTTGGTTGCACAATTTTCCCCATCCTCTGGGACTTTGAGACGTATTGTCGCCCAAAGTTTACAGATATTGTCCCAATTTTTAGGTTCTTCAATTTATGGGAGTCCTGTTTTCTCCTCCTCACACACTCATGTGGGCAGGTATGTTAACTGACGAAAAAACATTTCCTTTGTATCATCGATGCCCAAGCTTAACATGTACGTTCGTCGAACATGGGCAAAAAGCAGTTTTAACCGGAAACCTGGTACCCATCTTAGCATTGTTTGTCGTACTTTTAATGGTTGAGTTCGTGGAAAGTGATAATCTTCGGCAAGCAATCAAAATTTGTCTACCCATTCGCTTTTTTAATTCTTGGAGTTTGAAAGATTTCTTTAATCCAAAGACAATCATATAATAGCAACTAGCTAGTGTGGCTTTCAGACCAGTAGCCAGACATGGTACTGAAGGGAGGCCAGAGAGCTTCCGAGGAGAGATAGTTTTAGGGGTGAGCTTTTCTAAAATCCGCGAAAGACAATGGTAATTTTTATGTTCTAGGGAGAGAAATTTTCCGGGGGGGGGGGGCTTCGTCCCCTGCCTTCCATTTACTACTGGCTTGGTGGCATTATTTGACCTGTGGATGCTGAACGTTGGCATCACATATAAAACCTTTGGCGCAGTTAACGTCCGTCTGTGAGCACTATAATTCACGCCTGACTGCCGCTGAACATTGCGGTTTTGCGTGTACGAGAACTCTGTGAGAGAGTTATTTGAACTATTCCATTCAAGTCAGTAGCACTGTGTACAATATACACAGGGAAGGCATGGGGAAAAGAAGCACCAAGAGGTACTTTTAGTACGGTATCAGCCATTGGTTCTTTAAAATTACAGTTGTTCTTTTCAACCAATAGAAGTAAGTTTTATATCATTGGAAAGAGCATTTCAACAGCTTTTGTTTCCTTCTGGGACAAAGTTCGTGACGTCATTCGTATGTTTGTTGACTGAGTGCTGGAAATACGAAGTCGGTGGGAATGTTCCGGCGTTCACGTGCGAAGGGTTATTTTTGACATTTTTAACTTAATTTTTGCGGTACTTAAAAAAAAAAATAACCTAAACTTACAGACCGTGACGGAAAAAAGACACTTTTATCTTTAAAATATCGTAAAGGCAAAAGAAATCACTTCACAGATGGCCAAGTTACGACCGTCCAAGGGTAAAATAGAGGTGATTTTGGGACCATTTTGCTTTAGTTTTGAGAACAAGAAAAGGAGTTCGCTAAGGTTTCCATGTGAAACTTGCAAGCAATTATTCCACATGATTGGATAAATATTCATCTAACAACAACTTGACCGTACCTAAATCGTAAGGTATATATTACTGTTTCTCTGTAAAATTCTACTGATTCGAATTTTGACCTGCCGTGACTTTTGACCTTGAAGTAAAACATCAACGTTAACATTATTTCAAATTTGTGTCATACTGTCCCTTTTTCACAAAGGTGTCAACTTGAAGCATTCCGATAATGGCTAAAAACAAATTTTCCGTAATTAAAGCGTGACATACTGTACGCCTTCCTGAGATATGCAGCCACAAGCTTTGCTGACAATGATTTCACGAATATGTTTTTCTGCCGAAATACTTTTCCTGCCTTGTAAGTACCCTATACTCAGCCTTAACACACATTTGGGACACTTAGCTGTCTGTTACGTAAATAGAGTTGATATTTACGGAAATTAAGAAAATGGACCACATTTGCAAACTGACAGCTTACAAGATTGAATTCGAAAAATCAGCTTACACGCTTATAAGTTTATATCTCATTAAAAGACCCCGGTAGTACCTGGGAATATTGCTTCATAGCTTTCAGCGGCGAAACAAGACATCTGGATAGGAAATTATAATAAAGGGGAAAGAGTTGAAGAGGGGAGTGCAGTTGGCTAAACTGGTTTTGGACCTTCTGAAAAAACCGATGTGGTGAGCAACCCCACCTTTCAAAAATTTGAATACCGCACATGATTGCGAGCCACAGTTAGGCGGCCCAGCTTCAAGTTCTGCTCATCTATGGTTTCTATACTTGGCGGCTTGTATGGTGATTTCATTAATTCGTAGACTCTATGCTCCTCAAAAATAGAAGACGGCTAGCAACCTCCGGCTGTAGGTTACATGAACACCTTCCTTACAGTGATGTTATTACAAATGTAAAATTACCCGTTATAGGAGAACTATTTGTTTTTATGCGCTAAAGGAAAATTTTTGCTCATATAAGGTGGGCTAGATGCAAAATGGTGACACATTTGGTGCTAAATGTAAACTGAATACATCACCAAGAATTCCTATTTTTTAGGAAGCTTTTTTTTTGGTGAATTTTTCTTGAGTCCTACTGGTAGATCAGAATCACAATGGGTGAAGTACAGTAATTAAGTGAACCCTTGTACACCTTTCCTTTCATCAGTTCACCTCATTCACCACAATCAGTCCAAATTTTACGAGGACCTGCCCTTGAAGTAGGGTATAGCACTTGACCACTGACCCATTCTAACAAACTGCATATACCACAATGCTGCCGCTTTAATTATCAAAAAAAACATTTGAATTATACAGTAAAAGGACAGAGTCCCTTGTCAGAGGTCCAGAGATCCCATGCTGTATAAAACAGATAGTAAAACATATTTTAACTAGTACAGATATAAGCATGGTGTCATCATTCCATCTCTGAAAACCTTAATGAGGACTGGTTGTGCCAGTGTGGCATATACTTTTAAATAAGTAAAGTGTACTGGTTGAGAAATTTAAAATTTTACCAGATCATGCACAAATTTCACCATATATTCACTTTCAAAATTTCCCCCAAGATTTTTCAGAGGGGGCAACTCGTCCCCCTCCCTGTCCCCCTGGCTACGCCACTGGTTAGAATAACACTAAATCTCATCAATCATGAGGTGTATCTTCATTCTGTTTTCCTAATTCATGTCCAGTCACTGTTTCTTTCTTTCGAAAAATGAATACAAATACCTGGCTGCCATACTTCAGTACAACGCACGCGCGATCGTTAACTGTATGATACACTATAGGCTTGAGTACATACTCGATTCATCGTAGTGTCAGTGTAGTATATATGGCTGCCAGGGATTTGTATGCGTTTTTCAAATGGAAAAGAGATAAAACGGTTAAGATAGGGATTTATAGATTGATGGATTATAGGAACCATCCACATTGATTGAGCTTGCCCAATGTCTTTACCACTGACACCAACGGCTGTGGACTAAAGATCGTTTACTTAGTAGCCTACTATCGTTACATGTAGACCTAGTGATGACGTCAACATAAGAGGTCGTAGCTGTGATAATTCAAGAACTCTTCCTTTAAATTAAATTAAATTTTCCCCATTTGAAAATCTCTCTTTAGAAATGATGATAGCTTCTAAAAAAATCTTGAAAGAGGGAATTCCTTTGAAGCCTATCGCGAAAACTGCATCTAATCAGGGTAGTTTTCTTCAGCAGGCGAATTTCTGTGAACTTCTCCTGCATGCTATTTTTTTTTTTTTTTTTCGTAGGATGGCGATGGAAAAACCGGTTTTTTAAAAATCTTTAAATTTGTTTCAAAATCATGGTTAGGGTTAGAATCAAGGTTAGGGTTACGTGGATACAGGATATTTGACCGGTATCCGGCGTCACAGTTACAAAAAAATAGTCGAAAAGCTGTTATTTTGGAATTAAAGGGGGTGGTCAATTTCCAAGAGGCTCATTCGTCCATGTGCATGATTCTTCCATTTCCATCCGAAAAAAATACTCGCCTCCCGCACGTGTAGCTTTTTCGTGACATTGTCAAAGAGATTCTTGTTATCCCACGTGTTTTCTTCTCCCTGTCAACCACTTAAATTAATCCACGTTTGGAATCAAAACTGCATGGTAGAGTGCTTAAGGTCTAACAGCATAATCAATGCTATTCACTCAGGTGACTACGAATGAAGAAGGTTTGTGCTCCTTCGCCATTCGGCAAAACTAACGAGCACATTTCGTCATCAGCATATTTAAACATATATGTTTACATTTTCCAGATACAATTACCTCTACACATACTTTTATGGATACTTCCACGAATACATATCCGTTTACGTATACATGTAGGTATATAGTTTACTTGTATACCTACGTACCGGTATATGTTAACAAATACATATAGATCATTTTGAGGCTTCCGACTCGCTTTCCCTCCCCCTCCCCATGTCCAAGACAAATCGCCTCCCTTGATGAGACCCTGTTGAAAATATTAGTGTATTACAATGTTTTGAGTTTATTTTTCAGAACGTAAAGCAGTAGGCTACTAAACTAACTGGGACTTTTCTTCTCTTTATGAAAATAAGTTCATGTTTAGCGAGTCCAGATTTGTTGTGAAAAGTTCAAAACATTTGGACATGCCACTAGCCTAAGTGGCAGAACGCCTTCTTTACCATAATCGCGATTTTCTTTTAACTGAGGCTGAAAATTATCAGAGATAGTTTAGCAACCCGTCCCCGCTTCATTAGTGTAGAAAACATGTAGAAAATCATCGAATATTTATCCTGGAAATTTTAATAGGGAAAATGGGGCAAAAGTTGCCTTTTTGATCCAATTTTCTTTGATTTTCTCTGATTTTCGCTGATCATTGCACGCCTACTGATAAAAAATACATTTACAATGTCCCCAAACCAGGTGATCCAAGCACCTCTTAATTTAAGGGAACGTAAATACTGCTTCCCCACCAAGCAATCAGCGCTTTAGCTGAATAATTTCTATATGTGCACAAAATGATATAAAACCATACAGCTTCTGTGACCCCCATTACATCAGTGCGAAGGGTTTCTTAAAAAAAATTCTAAAAAAGATTTCATTAGCAATAATTCGATAGAATTTGCAAAGCTAATAATTCTCATAGATATTTTACGAAACATTTACTTTGTAAATAATAAAGTAAGAGTGCATCGAACGTTACGTCAGTTACAGTAACGGTTAAAGGTATGCCAAGGTTACAAACATATTATTTAAAGGAACATGTTTACCTCAATTTAGTATATACATAGAAGATTATACTGAAACATAAACGTTACGAAAGTTTATTTAATTCAAAGGTACTAAATTGTTACTGACTGATAATGAGCAACACAAATGAAGTTCGTCTTTTTTAATTGAAATAAGAAAAAACACATCATTCCGAATTCAGCACAACAACTCTTTAGTCAGCGTAACATCTGCCAATAGCTGATGTTTACGTGCACCGGCAAATGTATTTATATTAGAGGTGACATTTTTGTAATGGTGATCTGGATAAAACCTAATTAGAAACACTCTCTAGCTTTAAAGTAACAATCGAGACGGATGAAAATGGGGACTGATCTCAATATAACAAGTTTATTAAGACTGTCACAATGGAAAATTTCGTATATCACTTTAGAGTATCTAATAACAAAAAGTTATTAAAAACCTTGCTACCTTCGAGACGGTCGGCCAAACATAAACAAACCCGATTCAAATTATAATTAAAAAATCAGGAGAAAGCAAACATGTTAAACACTTAAGTTCCTTATACAGTTCCCTTGAGGCAACCTAGCCTTAGACACATCTATAACAACCGATAATGTAAGAAACTCTGTTTGTTACACTATTCTTGCACAATGTACTATAGTAAATTTCGTTAGACGTACTTCAAAGTATGGGGAAAATAATCTGTCAATACGTTTTGGACACTTGATCTTTTCACAAATTGTGAAGGCAATAATGAAACTGTACGTTGTTTTGCAATATAGCTTTTCAGCAATTACATGCACAACATCAAAACTCTATGCAACTTAGCCTTTACCGTAATAGTGAAGGACTAAGCTTGGTACAAAGCCGACGGAAAGGTGCCTCTCCAGCTCAAGCATTTCATCCTGTTACGTTGTGAAGAGAAGAGATCACTACTCGTAGCAAGAAGAACAATGTCACAATTTTCTGATCTCAATTTTCTGAGTTTAATTCGGTGCTTTTGCTGTCTTTCGGGTAGAGTCTACAGTCAACAATGGGTAAGTTATCACATGTTTTAAAAATGTTTACAAAACTTTGGGACATTAATCCAGGAATAACTTACAAAATCTAAAAGGGAGCCTTGTGTGAGTGTTGATGGTGTTGACTTAGCAATTATATATCAACTCATGAGCCAGCAAATGTATATACAATAATATCATTGCTCCTCTAGCTTTAAGTAGACATAAATTTACATTATAAAATTCTGGTACAGACGTAGTGGACGGCATTTAATTTTTTGATATTTTTAACTATTTTGTTTTAACTTTTAAGAGGGCAACTGAAGGTTTATGTTTACCCAGATTGTTCAAAACGATGTTCCTGTGCAAATGGTAGTTTTATGTGTGATGTTTACCACTAGAGTACCTAATGCAGCTAGTGAAGAGCGGAACAATGTGTTACAATGTTACTGCAATGAGGCTACATTGTGAAGCAGTCAACTGTACTATCGACACTCCTCCCTCCGATTGTCAAGATATTATATATATATATATATATATATATATATATATATATATATATAAATATATATATTTATATATATATATATTTATATATATATATATATATATATATATATATATATATATATATATATATATATATATATATATATATATATATATATATATAACAGTAGTCGAAGTTCTGCTAAAAGTGGCGTCTACAAAATAAAAACAACAACGTGGCAAGGAGAGCCATTTGACTTGTATTGTAACATAACAGATGGAGGAGGCTGGACTGTGAGTAACGTTTTCATGAGGGCATTCAGTACAGTACTGTAGCACTTTTCATTATAACGCAACACTTTACATACGACAAGAACAACCGCATTGTTTATTTACACGGAATGAAGAAATATCGTGCACAGTTTCTTTTAAACTCAACTATTTGGAAATACGACAGGGAAAAATTATGGCATTGTTGGAATTTTCACAATAAATATGTCTTGGAAACGTTTTGTCTCCTGTATTCAGGTATTTCAACGTCGTGTTGACCTGTCACAGAATTTTCACTTCTACTGGTCGGATTACAAAGATAGTTTTGGAACACCAGAGCATGAATTAAGGCTCGGTAATGATAAATTGCACAGTTTGACAACGCAAAAATCGTACGAACTTAGAGTTGACTTAGTCAACACATACGGAGCTCCGTACTACGCTAAATTTAGTTCTTTCAGAATCAGTGATGGGAATGACATTTTCGATTAAGTGTGGGCAGCTACAGCACTGTGAAGGAGATGCAGGTTGGTACACAAAATATAATGTAAACTAACATCTGGAATTTATATCTGTTGCATCCGCTTTTGCGATTTCGTTGGTTCTTCTTGGTTGTAGCAAAATAAGTTTAGGAAAGACCGTCTCGGGTTTTGATGTGTGAGACCAAGTAGAGACTGGTTTTAATTGTAACAGAATTAACCTATTATGTAACTGAATGTTTTTCGTGCATCAAAGATCAAACAAGCAAGTAATGGCTATCATAGATGTTGACAGATGTCCCTATTTTGTTCCCATGTGATGACACATCCTCAATTGATTTTTAGTATTTCACCTACAAGTGAAAAAGTAATCCTTGAGAAGATCCTCCAAAGAAAATCCATTAATTTAACAGTTGTCAAGACTTTCACGACTGTGATCAGCATTTTCGTAAGGTAAATGCTTACATCTTGAAAGGATAAACATTTGGGATACACTCTACTTCAAAAACTGTGTTCCTAACTTTGCAATCATACACGGGCTTTGTAAAGTATCTGCTGCATAATTTCCCCTCGGAGCGGATGATTTTCTTTGCGTTCAGCTCATCGCTACGAAAAAACCACCACTGCAGCACAAGGCAGCGGCAGCCACAGAGACGCTACGCAGGCTACTTCATAGCTGCTGTGTGCAATAAACATCTCACCTAAAGCAAAACGACCATCTTAGTTACTGAACACTAAACACAAGCAATGTGAAATACAAACGGAAAGATAAATTCCCATAACTTAATCCTCACCAAAAAATCTTAAATAACTAAAACGAAATACCGCATTACCTTCATTCACTTTTAACCGTTTTGTGACCCTGATGGTTCACTAACACAAGTTATAAAGGATCGTTACCAAATATGGGTACTTTCGTCTGTTACAATTTGACAACATCAAAATAAGACGTAATATAATTTCCCAATAGACATTCTACTTTGCATATCCTTGTTCCAAGTGTAGGAAGGGTGCTTTCTTGTACGCATCTACGTTTATCCTAGTGGTTAGAATAATGTAGAATACAATAAGTGCCACGTTAACAGGGCAATGTCAAATTTCAACCAAACGAGAAAATTCGTACATTCAAATTAGTTTACCTGTGGCCCCTTCCCCATTTTCTTTGGTAGATCACTTTACCGATTGCTTCCCTTCTCTGAATTCAATTCTTCATAAAAATTAAAATTTTCCATAAAAATTAAAACTTAAATGTTCAACATTACCTTCCATTGCCAATTCATCTTTCATCACCTTGCTCTACCAAACTTTCTAATGTGTAACCTCCGGTCGCTAGTGTACTACAATGCATGTGATGAGTTTGCCTTAAAAGACTGCATTATTTTGTCTTTCATGTTTTCTTCCATCACAGGTAATGGAATGATTTATCGCAATGGCCAACAATTCACAACAAGAGACCGTGGCAACGATGCTTGGAGTAGTGGTAACTGTGCAATCGATTCCGAATACACTTCTTGTAGTTCTCGCTGCCATTGGAATGCTGTTTGGTGATATAATCATTGCGGTTATGCCTTCCTGAACAGTCCTTACGGAACCGGCTGCTTTTATTGGTATTATCTTCCCGGAAGTTACTGCAACATCAAATACACGGAGATGAAACTAAGGCCGATATAATAAAGAAGACAACAACTTGAGTGTGCAAAATTGTATCGCAAAAAATGTTAAACCACTTTCTCTACTCTATGAATACAAGAATCTAAACAACAAAGTAGTGTCGAGTAATGCCAATTTTGCGATTTTCTTTTGAATCGTTGAAACGGAAAACACGCATTAGGAGACATTCTCCTTACATGTAGAAAACACAGTCTGTCAGCTGATCAGAACTAAAAGCCGATTAAAAGGCCATAAAGTAGAAGCTGGTTAAGCGCAGGAATTTCTTTGCCAAATCAAAAGATGACTTTCATGTGGGCCACCTTTATGAAATATTGTCAGATATAGCCTAGGACAGTATCGATACGCTATTATGTACATTGAAATTACCTGAAAAAAAATTCTTAAACGGTTCCTAAAGATTTAATGCAATTTAGTACAATTCAGCACGGTATAAAGCCATAAAAACAGAATTTTATTGGATTTCGACAGAAATGGTTGCTTTTGAGTGAGGGAAGGGGGACTTAAGCAATAATCGAGTTAGCTTACAAACCCCAGGTCCGGATAAGTTTGATTTTAAAGGAACCCCGAAACTTTCTTTACCATTTCCTTTTTCTGGGTAAACTTTTACATCTATTTTTACAAAGTTAAAAAGAATTGTTTCCATGATTTCTACCGACCAAGCAATGGTACTCACCTCAAAACTCGACTTTTTTTATTTACACTGCAGGAAATTTCGTCGATTTAAAATAAGTGTTTTGTAACATTTACCATTGCATTTGGTTACTAGCTTAACAGTTTTTACCTATAAGTAGCCTACAACTGCCAGTTGCAAATTGAAATATTCTGGCCTAGCCAAGATACCTGTCACTGATTTCTAAAAATGTCCAGATCGATTTGGGTGGAGACTCAACAAGTGCTATTGATTCTTTTAAATAAATTACGGATCAATTAATTAATTTTGGCCACGCCGTTTCCTTTTGTTGTTACGTTCCTTATTGGTGTTGCCTTTCCCTCAAGCTTTAAAGGGCGAATATCCTGCACCCAGATAGTTCCAATTTTCCCAACTAAGTTACTTCTAGCCCCTCCTAAAACAGTCTTAACCTCCTTGTACGGAAATTTACAAACCAGGGAGTTGCTAGGTAGGCGATACAACGACCAAATCTGTCAGACAATATGTATTTGAAAATGATTAAATTGTTAAAATTTCTGGCCCTGTCATTTGATTGACAGGTCTCTTTTTCCTATTGTTAAGTTTCCTATTGATAAGTCTCTGCTGTCTAAACCCTTTTGTTGATGATTTCCTCCTTTCTTTTCCAATGCTCATTGTCTATATGTGCTTTGAAGTGAAGTTTGTTTCCGCTAATGAACAAACTTTAATCAGGATTTTCAGTAAAACGACTGGCAACAAACGTTTAAATCAGGGGTGGGGAACCTTTTCCTGGGGGAGGGGGAGGCGTTTTAATAGTCATTCTCTCGCGGGCTGTAGAAGTGAGGGCGCTACAAGTTTTCATTTTCCATGGGAAGCAGGCTAAGGGGCCCTAAACAGACTCTGGTGGACCGAAGCCGCCAGGGGTTATGGAGTTTGTACAAATGTTTAGGTAGCAGAATGTTCACTATCTTTAAATGACATTGAATCGCAAAGGCTACGCAGACCAGAAGTATCACAATATGACCTTTTGACTTAGTAGTAATAATGAATGAGCACATACGAAAAGGGCGCGCAAAGTGTGCCAAAAACTTTATTCCACTTTTTACTAAGCGTTCATTTCACTCTTCGGAGAAACAGCTCTTCTCCCCCCCCCCCCCCACCCGAATCTACCGGAATAAATACAATGCCCACCGAGTTTAGTACTCAATGTAATAGATAGGCCTATAGACCTAATGCACATTTTGTCACAAAGGAGAAGTGCTCCCTCCTTTGGAGGAAAATGGAGGAAAAGCGCGTATCGTTGCAAGTTACACCAGTAAATGCAGACGAATGATTTGTCGACCAATCGTGTGCGCATACGCTTGTAAGTCTACTACACGTGCGGCGAAATCCACGCCGATCGTGCAAGTGTGCTTCATTGTTTTCACCCAAGATGACGTCAGGGTGATTTCAATGTATAAGGTCTATACAACATTTACTGCACTTCTGTATCTGTAGCCTTCCACGCAAAGCTGCCGATAACACCAAATGTAAAGATCCTGTACCTGTTTTGTGTCTAACGAAACCGGCGGGATGTAACACTATGGATACTAGTGTTTTAGTAATATTCTGGCTGTGTTTCGCAGCAGTTTTACGTGAAATATGAGAAAGTGGTATGAGCAGAAAAAATAATTGGCACCTTGGGCTAAAAGATTATTATAAATTACCTTTCAAGTGATTCTGAATTTACATTTATGAATTGCCTCGCCTGCCGGATAAAATGGTCTAGCGGACCGCATACGGCCCGCGGGCCGGAGGTTCCCCACCCCTGTTTTAAATAATGTACTTCAATTGCCCCCCTTCCCCACTTTTTTATACGTCACCTGCTGGGACTATACATTTCTCTTAGTTTTCGCAAATTTTCCCATCATTATCAAAAAGTAAGTTGTAAAGAAATTCATTTACTTCACAGTGTCGGACCACTGTATCTCCATTGTCTTATGACAGACAATTATGCAATTCCGTATGTTGACATTAAATGAATTAATATTTAGACGACAAAAGGTTAAAAATTTACTTTTTTAAATGACGGCTGGCAACGAAACGTTAACGAGTTCAATGTAATAGGTGTGTCTTCTTATCGTCATTTTGACAAAGCATCACTGATTCTAGTTGATTTAAATAGATATTGAGATAAGAATTTTGAGAAGAAAGGCAAGATAACTGTCGGAAACGAACACACATTTAACGAGTCTATAGAACGTTGGACCTCCTTCCTCACACCCCCTGCTTGACCACTGTTCGGCAAGCTATTGTCTTTTAAGAAATTCAGGCTGTTGGGGAAGTAGACATTCGGAATTGCATAATTGTCTGTCATAAGAAAGACACTATGTCCGACCATGGCGATAAATGAATTACACATGTGAAAGAGCACACATTCAGACTTTCTGAGACCTTTGTCTGATTTCGCAAACTCTTCTTTATTGTGCAGTTCACAAAAATGGTAGGCGCACACAGTTACGACCTTAATCAACGGCGACGAGAGCCCCCCCCCCCCTCCCCTTACTCCACTAACGATATCAAACAGTTTAATATTTCCTGTGTGGTTACGGAGAGATTGTCGGATTGCTATCGAGACCGATAGTCGGATCAAAAAGAAAAGTTAGCATACACTTAACCGACCCGTCTACCACGCGACTGATTTCACTGTCGCCTTGCAGTCGTGTCTTGGTCGGGTGGGTGTGTAGTGTGCGCCAGTTATTTGAAATCGTTAAGTCAGAGCGCGCTCGTTTGCTATGTAAGCACTTGAAAGTGCATACACTTTGCTTTGCGATGGTTGCAAAGGAGGTTCGCCATCTGACTCATTCAGATGAAGTGCCTAGAAATGTTTTACATAAAAGGAATTGTAAATGCTAATTTTGGCGCTTTTGCGCCCATTCCTCATACAAAACCCCGTGCAACCTTCACGATTGCCTATCTTTGCTCCCAACCACCAAACCTGTTGCATCATAAAGAAATCGAGCCGCTGTCATGCCTGCCGATTATGGAACAAAAGGGCAAACTTTCATTTTTAGGTCTGGTGTGAACGTATTCAGTGCTATTTTTAGATACCAAGTAGGTAACAGCAATGTCTTATGAATTCAAACAGTACTACAAAGTCCGTAGAAGAAGTATTCTTCTGAGCTGTTCGAACGTATTCATCTTGTACTCTTGATGTCCTACCATAAGTTCCCGTGGAACAAAGTTAAGTATAACTGTTGCAAAACTCCATAGAAACTATATAACCCTGCACTCTCCCGATCAATCTCGGAGCATCTTGAAGAAATCATCCGGCGGTTAGTCCGAATTGCATTCGGAAAGATATCGACAAAATGCAATATTATAGTCTGTTTTGTGCGTATTCAGTGACATTTTTAGACTATTTAATGCTTTAGTCTGGTGTCTTAAATTTTGTAAATGCGCTAAAGCTTCCGGGGGACCCGGCCTACTGTTCTCCAACAGAGGAACATCACCAAATAGGGTCCTAGGGTGGGCAACTGACCCCCACGTCAAAGACGATCGTATGTTCCTACCATGGAAGTCAGTCCTTTCGTGCAAGTACTTGCATGACCAAATCGACCTGATTTTGTAGCGGACGAATGAAAACGGGTACGCCAAGGTAAAATTGACATTGCCAAATGTTTAACTCCTCTTTCCGGCAGTTTTTTTGTGCGCTGTTATACTGTTCTTCTTTATTCGCTGTTGTCATGCTGTACACTTAAAATTTCTATTCTGTGTTTTTTTTTCAAATATTAGGTTATAACGACACCCATGCCGAACATATTTATAGTTTCTATATTTGTTCAGATTGGGTGACAACGAAGGGTATGAGATAAGCGTTCTCGACACAGATATTTGGCCGAGGATGTACCCATTTTTGTTTGAAATAGTTAAGCATTCCCCCTCCCCTCATCGATCCTCAGGGATGCCCCTGGCCGGAAAACACTGCACCGAGCTGACCACTACCAGACTGGGACACTATTGAAAACTAGTACGGCCTAGTCGGATGGGTGCAGTCCTCGTCGTGACCAAATGGGTTAGTTAGTTAGATGAGATTTAACGACAAACCAACACAAATGTGTTATATAGTGTCAACAAGTTTAAGTCGCTTCTTACGACAGGCGGGAGATACTGTGGGCTTATTCTACAACCCCCAGCCCACAGGGGGCGTGACCGAATGGGACATACATGGGACATACCAACATGTTGATATTCGTCTCGAAGCCAAGGTAGCTCCGTCACATTTGAGTAAATTCCTGGCAGTGTGCGGCTGTCACCGTCTCAACTGCAACCCGATATTTTACCGAATAGCCAGTGAAGACGCGCAGCGGAATTAGATAATGGTTTTAGAAAGTCAAACTGGCGGCTTCAATATGGACGAGGTAGCAAACGTGGTCGATTCGGGTTAAAGTCCGGTCTGCGCAGTGTGAGGGGAAGTGTACGGTTATTTCCTTGTGGGCAGCAAATTGTGGCTTCAGTATGGAGATACCACTTGATAAATTTAAGTCTTCCAATTGATCAGCAAACTGATGATCTTCATGCATTAGATAAATCCTGTGCATTTTACTATATAGAACGGGACGTAAGGAGAGAGACAGTGCAATAGCGTCATTTTACTTTAATTGTATTTACTAGCATTGCCCTCAACTTTGTAGAATAACATATTTTAGACAACTTCAACTATGCTAACATTGACTTGTGAAATGTATTGAAAAGAGAAAGGTTAGGTTGACATTTTCTTACGACAATACCTAAAGTGCAATGAAGCTAAAATTTGTGCTGTGTCATATTGGTGTGATAATGTATAACTGAATCATTTTAAAATTGATCTGAGGACCCATGTATCACCAGTTGGTACGTTCTTACAGGCACACACTGTTAAATCCTAAATAACTCGTAATGTTATTTCTATACTCAAGTTAAACGTTACAAGTTTTTGTCAGTACGAAGGATATCGACCTTCCAGAAAGGGACAAATTCATTTCAAGGTTTTGATGAAATTTACGACAACCTTATTACCAGTCTTCTAGTACCTGTACTTGTACTCGTACCCGTACACAAGTACAAGTTTCCTTACTCGTATCCGTACCCGTACTCGTTACCTAGTACCCCTTCCGGTACCCGTATTTATGATCTGGTACCCGTTCCTGTTCCCTCACTCATCTGCTCATGATAATTTTTTCTTCGGACTCGTACCGCGTATCAGTACACATGACCTCGTTCCCGTACCCGTCCTAGTACCTATTCCATGGTACACATACTCATGGTCCTGTACTCCAAATAATAAGGCATGTTTAAGTTTTACTGTACCATGTAGCTTTATACTGGACGCTTTTTTATATTAAATATGAAGTCACCCCAGTTTGAATTAGTGTACCGAGATATCCTATTTCATGAATGGATCTTTTCAATCATGTGGCAATTTTTTGTTATCCCATTGTTAAATTTATGCAGAATAATCATTTTACCTTACATATTCAATGCTCATATTTGTAAACATCATTTAATATGCTTGAAAGGGATATAGGAAAGATTTTTTAAAACAAATTCGGGGTTTCTGCTTATTTCCTTTAAAGGCAATAGGCAGTCGCTACAAAATTGCTTCGAAGAATCGGAAACTCTAGCAGTCATCTCTTATTTTTCTTTCTATTATGTCTGAAGATGTCTTTTAACATAACTGTTACGAACAAAAGGTAATTAAAGAAAGGAGTTCTCTTCACGAATTTAGCATTTCAGTAACAAAATAATGTAACATGATGAAAGCAAACCGTTCATGAATTAGGATGACGGGGTATATTAATTCTGATTGCAGTGACTGCATCTTCCCTTTAAGTACTAGAGTCACGCTAATGTTACGAAAATTCACGTTGTAAAACTGGTTGGCAAAATAAATTTAGTATTTGATTTTCATGCACGGCATATTGCATGTACAGTACGTATTTGTATTGCAAAATGGGTGGTTAAATCAAAGTTCGACCTTTTCCTAATAAATGTCTGTGGCCGTGCACAATGGTCGCGGGAAGGAGGGGGAACGCAGCAATTGTCCCCTCAAATTTTCAGAGCAAATTTTTCATATGACATAGATCTGAATAAACTTCTGAAAATTTTAAATAAGCATTGTTTATATTATGCAAATTGTAGAGCATGGAAAGTGCCCGTTTCCAGTAACATGGCACAGGCATAACGAGGGGGGAACGTACCCTCCTTGAGGATGTTTTTTGCTATTTTTTTTTCTATTAGTCATATCGTTATAAATGTCGAAAAATGTGATTGTTGGTGCATTTTGTAGGCACCCATTCTGACTACTGGTTCTCCCATTCTTACTTCTTGGCTGTAGGACAAGTTGGTAACTTCATTGCTCCAAACCCCCTGGAAACTAATCCTTGGACAGGAATTTGTACTACGTTAACGGTGGAACCTACTAAGTCTAGTGAGGAGTAAAACAGTGTGCGTAGCACAGAGTTCCGTTCAGGGAGTATTGAAAATCCTCAAAATAATTTATCCACCCATCCTTCCTAAAGCCCTCTGCATCATCAATGCCGGGCAGATGTTAGTCATAATAAGTAAGGATGTAAATGAAACTTTGAGTAATATATTGTGATTTTTGTGGTCTTTTAAGTGTCCATCCAATTTTATTGGAAGAGCTAAAATGCATCATTCTAATGCCCGCAATGTGGTAAAAACACCAGAGCTTCAGAGGACTGTGCAAACTGGATCCCACTCATAGCCGGATTTACCTTCAGGGGGGCCCGTAACCTATCATATGAGGGGGGCCCTTCTAGTATTATTTTTAGTGACATTATTTGTGGGTGGGACTAATACCTGACACTATGTAAGTGGAGCGCAAGTACCATTCGCTTGTGTGCAGCCTGGCAGCTCAATGCTCACGTAATTGTTGGGCGGATACACAATTTTGAAAAAAAAAACAATATTTGCAATGGGGTTTATGGCTTGTTTTGTGAGACTGAAGATATAAGGCAAGAAGAATTCCCAGGCAAATTTTGAAATGAAACGCTGTTTGACGCAAATGTAGCCTCACTTCTTATGATCAACAGCCTACAGGGATTGATGATACAGACAGCTCAAGGAAACGCCGGGAGGGTGGATTATTGTGAGATTTTCCGCGGCTAAATCCTACAGAAAGTAAGGAGGGGGAGAAGTAGTACTGGGGATGGAGGCGCGCGAAGCGCGCCAAAAAATGCGTTTTTTTAGAAATTAATAGCGACATAGGTAAAAGAAAAATACCCTCAAGGACAAAACGGTTGCCTTGCCTCCCCTAACCCACTACGTACCTGATCCATATATTCAAAAGTGGAACTTTCTTTGACTTACAAAATGTCTCGAAACATTACTTTAGAATCTCGGAAATTAATTAAGATCGATTTCATAAAAAAAAAACGGCTGTAAACATTTCGAGGGAGGGGGCACTGACACCAATCCCGCTGCGTGCTACCATGACTCCATGAGTATAGCTATGACTAACATACACTTCAAAATGTCAAAGACGAAAAGGGTGGACTCTCCCCTGAAGTTAAAGACTGTCAGTGGTGAATTTTTTGCTTATGGAAATTAAGGTACGCAAAATGCAGTTCATCTGTTCATGGCACTGTTTCATCTTAAAGTGTTAAGTTACTAGCAATTGACCTGAAGATCATGTGCAGGTCAATTTGACCTAAACGAAAAGGACGTGGCAACTCATCGATCGGAATCCAGAACTCCTACAATCAAACCAATCCCCATTCCTCCTCAGTTAACTCAAGGTTTTTGTGGCCTGACTGAGAAGCACTGTTCTAACCGAAGGGCTTAAAATATTTTGGGCTAAACTATTTCCTTCATTGTCGGAAATGAATCTTCCCCCTTACTTAAAGGGGAAATGCAGTCACCCCAACTTGAAGTAGTGTAGTAGACTGTCCTGTTTCATGATTGGCTCTTGAGAGTCATGTGACAATATTTTTTCTCCTCAAATGTGAAATTTACTAGAAGCAACTGATTGGTTTACCTTGAATATGCAATACTGAAGTCCTAAAATATTATGAAAGATACTTTGAAGAGAAATAAGAAGAAAATTGTGAGATTTAGCTGTTGCTTCAAAATAAGTTTGGGGCGACTGCTCTTGCTCTTTAAGTGCAGATAATGATCGCCTTTTGGGTATTTTGTTAATAAGGCCTCAAAAATAACGCGATTCTGAAATTCTGTGCATTAAAAAAGTCAATAATGCAGCGAATATGAAAGAGTGGACCATGTGTCAATGTTAATACAACATCATACCGGACGACAATGCGTCATAACAAAGATGACATGCCTTGCAGTACCTTTGTTGGTACATACTATCAGTAATTTGAACTTAATGAAATTTACTACCACGTAACGTAATAGATTAAAAAATAAAGACCAGAGCTTTTGAGTCTGTGTTTTGGTAGGAAGAAAGGTGAGGATTTCTGTTTTTACTCAAAAGCAGATTTGAAAACTAAGCTAAAAGGAAACTCGTTTGTGGAAATTTTCGGGGGACCCCTTAAAGTCAGGGGGGTAACCTATAGGTTACCTCGATTACTGGGTAAATCCGGCTATGATCCCACCAAAGCAGTATCCCTGAACCCCAACAGAGGCTATAAGGTGAGTCCCTGGACCCCAAACTACTGTAATCCCCCGCTACCCTTGAGGCTGTTGGGTATCTCGAACTGAATTCACCAGTTTCCCTCGGGCCCCGACCGAAAAAATCCTGCGTACGGCCATGCAGATACCTGTTTATTATTCTGTTAAGGTGAAATATGAGCTGATTTGAGCGTAAAATATGAAGCAAATGATTTTGTTGTGACAAAAGTAACTTGTATTTGGGCTAATACTAAAACACTTTTCAGGAAAAGAACGTTCCTTGGTCATAGAATCCCAAGAAATCCAAAAGAAATAACTGTTCATTTTGGCATTTCACTAAGTGGGGGCCTAAACGCCACTTCACGAACGTAATGTGGTAATGCTGTGCTGTACTACGTAGTACTACGTGCTATACTTCATAGCATGCAGACTTAAGCCGAACGCACACGGACGACAGAAACACGAAACAGAGAACACGTTTCGTGTTTTCTCACACTGACGTCCGTGTGCGTTGGACGAAAACCGAAAATAGCGAAACACTTGTTTACCTAAACATTTGTTTCGCGAAACAAGCAGTGCTTCTTCGCGAAACGCTGTTTTTGTCTACCGCACATGGACATCAGAAAACACGAAACGTGTTTTTGTTTCGTGTTTCGCGTTTCTGTCGTCCTTGTGCATTCAGCTTAAAATATATGACTGCAGTTCATTCCCTTTAGCTCAAACGTAGTCAGGGTCACCCTGCCGCGAGGGAACGTGCTTCCTTTTTTTCACTTATACCTCATCGTCAGGGAGCAAAACGTAAAGAAAGTCACTAAAAAAAAAAAAAAAAAAAACCCTGGAGGGCCAATCAGGGATAAGACCAGCTCATCCTTTGTGAATATTCATACAGTTGCGAATATGACCCCAATGGAAAACGTAAATGGAAAGCTAACTTCTCTTGTATCATAACAACGTCTTTTTGCGTTGAACCCAATTCAAGCACATGGAAAAAAGACATTTGCTCCATACCCTTCTAAAAGCCTCACGCCCACATCATTGTGGATAAACATTGAAAATGTTCCGGATTAGTTTGTTAAGGCGAAACTTGACGTCACTTTTCCCAGCTTTTCAACCTTGTACGATGTCAGTGTTATTGGTTGAAAGCCTCATGTGACCAATAGCGTAACTTAGCGCTTCTGATAAATATGCATATTTAGACTTGAAGCTCCACCTTCACTGGAAGTGAAAACCAGTACAAAATGCTCCCTGATGTCGAGCTATAAGTGAAAAGACCAATTGTAAAACAAGTTACCTTAGACAGGGTTACCCTGACTACCTCAAACCATAGGCTACATCGTGCGAGTCCTCTTCGCGGAAATACTGTGAACAGTAACTAAGTTAGGCTAACGTTAACTGAGATGCTGTCGTCCGCAAACCGGTGTATGGCTACTTTACGCACCTAGCTTGTTGACAAATTTAATGCCTCTCTGAATGAGCTAGCACTGTTTCTTTTATTTCAGGAAATATTGTTACATTCATAAATATGAATGTTGAATAACAAAAACAGCTTAAGTTATACTGCACAATGTACGTACGCGTACTTACAGTGCAGTTTGTAACGCTCTGTGTATTCGTACGTTTGCAGGCGACTGTGTTCTTGCCAACCACATGCAGCAGTCGCAGCAAGGATCTATATAACATACAGCATATAGTTTAGTGAGTCGCGACCTTATGCAGTGACGTAATGAAACGTCAGTTTCAAGGCAAACAATGAAACTTACGTGCATGCACGGCGTAGATTTCTCTCGCGCCTGTAGTACACTTACGCACGTATCCCCCTGTGCACAAATCAGCTACGCTTGCTTCTATTGGAGGCCGTACTATTTTGTTCAGTGACGCCATGTGCAAACTAGACGGTTCGTACTTGCAGGCAAGTACAGATCGAAGCCACTGAAAATGGTATGAAACGAAGCAGAAAAGCCCAATATTGTGCCACTTGATCCCAAGTCTCGATCAAATATTATGTGTGGATAAAAAGTAGCAAACAGCCTACCATGCTCACCTCTCAGAGCAAAAATGTTCTGCCGACAACTCAACTTTATAACTGTTGTGTCAGAAACGTATCTTCCAAGCAGGCACACAGACAGTTGTAAAACACTTCTACCCAGTTTCGGGCATTCACGCACGCACAGCTTAAGCTGAGACGTGAAAACGGATTTGTAGCGGCAGACCAGCGTGTTAAACAAGCGGGGATTTTCGATGGTGTGGTCGTTGAGTCAGTGCTAGTGTAAGTCTGCGTAGCGGCTTTCAAGTCTGGAACTATTTTATGAGTGATCAAGCCAAGTATAAAAAGAAAGTTAATAGAACTGTGTAACTACTTATGGTACTTCAAAAACAATACTACAAATCTCTCAAATGGGAAGACTATTCCAATTGCAACACGGCCAAGTCGGTGAAATCGGGGAAATGGTCAAAATTTCCACTTCATGAAAAAGTCAAAATAACTGCGTTGCACATTGAATGCTGTATACGTTCGTAGTGATCGTGTTCAAATAGACAAGTATCACACTGAAAATATTCATACGCCGAGCCACTAAAGAAGGCACCAATTCACGTGACAAACTGAGCAAATCCAACAATCGAAGCTGTAGGCTTCGATTAATAAGGTGTATTGCGGGACGCCATTTTGTTTGTTTACCTGAGTTGTATTGTACTGCAACTTCTCAAGCTACGCCTAACTGCTTTGTCTACGTAGCAGGCAAGGCGGTATATTCCCTGGGTAGTCATAATTCTGGTTTGCAAAACCATTTAGAGAGATTGAGCGAACAGAGTCCGCTCTGCAGGGTAATTAAATTCCTGCGTAGCTGACTCAAGTGCTTAACGAAGTCAAAAGTTTATAATGGTAACTATAGAGAACGTTTCCAGGGCTGACTCTCACTGGATACATGATTTTAGCATGGGCCACTCCCACCACACAAATCACATCCTGACACTTACCAGCCCTGACATCATCTCAACTGACAATTTAATTTCCAACCATGAATCTTTATACCCTGTAGACACGCACTGCCCACCTCACCCCCACCCCCACCCCACCCCCGTAAAATCAAGTTACTTTAGTAGGCTTTATATGCCATTCTGTGTGTTTTTTCGGATTGTCCAGAGAAAGTTGTCCTTGAGTATATGCTCCAGGTACCACGGTTGTTCATGGGACATTGGCTGAAATGGAAACTGTTCAAGGATCCGTCCAAATATTCAACAATTACAATAATGTTGTAAAGACTAGCTACCAATATTCAAAACCGTTCTCGGGACTTGGTAGCCGTACTTGTACTCATGGTCCTGTACTCACACAACAACAGTACTGCTTTTACAATATTTTCTCTTTTTGTATTTCTTTTCTATTTATGTATTGTGCACCTTCATTTCTTCCTCTGTCCGGACAATAAATACACGTTCGCTGTTGACAGTGATTGGTTTGTTTCTATAGCTTATTTGTAGAAGCAAGGAAAATCTTTCAAGTGTCAATCATCATACTTTCTGAGTTGAAGCTTCTTGGTATGGCTATCGAGTATGAACTTCTGAATGGTAATTGCCATGTATATTAATTCCCCTTTGCCAGCAGTAATAACGTTCTTTAAAGTTTCCTTTCTTTCTTCACAAGTATTTGCTGTTTTACGTCAGTATTTGCACGTCATACCGTCACACTTTTTAACAAAATAATCTAGAAGGTTATTATAACGCTTTTGACGGATATTTCCACGAGCCTTCTCAACAACAATCTTCCCAATGCTACGTGAAATTAAGGATTTGAGTCCCATTTTTCACAGCTTAGAAATGTTTTCAACCGTGTGTCCTTCTCCTTGTAAATGTAAACAAGACGTGTGTTTAGCAGGTTCTAATTTGTTAGTAAAAAGCACAACGTTACGGTAAACCACAAACAGATCTTTTTCAATTGATCTGTACTACAATACTATTTCTATATACTAATTATTTAAACAATTCTGGGGTGCACTTAGAAAGCCATCCAACAAAATGAAGATTTCATCCTGGAATATTACGTAAAGTTGCCTTTTGGATTCGATTCCTGCTGAGGTCCTAACAAAATTACGCCAAGTAAGGCTAAACAAACTGTTTTGTCAATTTTTAAAAATTATAGGTGATCCCAACACCCTTAAACTAGACGTTACAATGCCCTCTCCCACCAAGTAACCAGCGGCCAGTCTGAAGGCCCCTTATATGCAGATATTGAATGGGTTAAGTCCCTAACTTTAAGACTCCACATGTAGTGTCAGTAAATTGTGTTAAGTCTCATTTGATTGTCCAATAGTTTGCCACCAGGCCGTAGTGTGCTTCCTGCAAAGTCTTACTTAGTCCGCCCTTAAGCGGATTGGAGGGTGTTGTGGTTCCTTTACCTTTCAAAATGTCAAGTATCGAGGAATGGTCGTTTGAATGGGACACTGAGAGGAGGAGGTGAGGTGGGGTACATCCTCCAATAATTTTCAGTCTGAGCGTTTCCTTTAACAATTATCATTATTAGCTGCTTCTGCGAAAGGACAAAAGCTAAAGGGTCTCTGCCCAACTCAAGTCTGAAAAACCTTCCGATAGCCTTGGGATTTGCATTTATCATTGGTTAGCCGGAATACTATCACATTACATCCAACAAGAGAATGAAATAAAATAAAGTGGTAAATTTTGATGCATTTGTAAGATTCGGAATATAGCCGTAGGCTGTTTTAATATGCATTACGGAGGATTTCATGTCAAATTACTGTTGCGAAGGATGACAAAAAGCTTTGTAACTCTTTTCTTAGGTATTGTCTCTCGTCGTCTCACTCTATCCTCCTGTTAAATCAACAGTCACTTGCATCAGGCTATCAGTTTTTCTCCTATTACTGGTGAAGGTTTTAAAATAACTCGGCCTAGAGTAACTAATCGGTCAATCTTATTTTCATTGATATATTTAAGCCAGGTGCCCACTGCACGACTTTTGCCTGGAACATGAAAGCAATTTCTTTCGAGGTCTGAAAACTCTGTTCGTGACATTAAAAAGTCGCACAGTGTACAAGGGTATAGTCGTGAGAAGTCGTGGCAATTCTGGAAGTCGTGGCAATTCGCGGGAAGTGGCATCAATGTCGCACAGTTTTGAACATGTTCAAAATTTCTGCGGATTCCGAATCTATGTCGTGGGATGTCGTGATATGTCGTGAGAAATTGCAAACAAAGTCTTACAGTACACCACTGAAAATCGTGGATATTCGTAGGTCGCATCCATATCTTGAGATGTCGCAGGGACGTAACAAGACTCTCTGGGGCCCATGGACAAGGAGCAGTTAGGGACCCTAAACAATGGTATCACAAACCCAATAGCATAAGCCCTCTCCGACCATCCACCCAAACAGCCTATTTACAATTATGCAAAAGTTAAGTCTAGGCCGTTTCTTTCCCTTTTTCATCAAATTCTTGCTGTAATTATGTTAAAGAGTGCTAGAGTTAGATGAGGTTTTACGGCTCAGTTTCTAGCCAATTGGTTTAAGTCGGGCCGGCCACGCTTTTTTCCAGTTGTGGCTCACGGGCTTGTTTTCCCTACTCCATTGCTTATGCTGAGCACGAAGATCAATGGCAGTAAGTTCCATTGTTTAAGTCTTTGCTATGACCCGGCCGGGAGTCGAACCCCAGACCTTTCGGTTGCAAGTCGGATGCTCTAACCACTTCAGAAGTGTTCACTGGGAAATGACTTTTCGGAAGAGAAAAGTACTTTTGTCATATTTTACCTACATGTTATCACTAATACCAGAATATGCTGTAATCCCACCTCAGACACCCCCACAAAGTCAGTCTAATCGGCGGATCTTTCGTATGTCCCCTTGTGCAGGGGCCGTCCTAGGGAAGGGGTCTAAGGGGAAGAGGTTTTCTCTCCCCTTTGAGAACTTTTTGTTCGTTTAAGGTGGCTTAGATGCAAAATGGTTCTATTTTTGGCAAATTTTCGAAGTGATCATATGCTCAAAGATTCTCATAGGCTAATTCAGTGAAGTTTTATTTTCGGTTTGGTGTATGGGAAGGGTGTGTTTTCTAAGTGGAGGGGTGACAACTCCTCCCCTTGAGAAGCTTTTGTTTATGTTAGGTGACTTACATGCAAAATGGTGCTACCTTTCAAATGTTTGAAATACAATGATTACATCCCTAGAAGTTCTCATTAGTTATAGTGGTATTTTGGCCCTGGTATGGCACCCGTACTACAAAAAATGTATAACGGCAAATACATACTTCCAATCTTTCACACAACGCTGCAAATGTTACTGCAAAGGCTACTAGTGATATAAGATTTCTTTATAGGTTCCTCCTTGTTTTCCGGGCCTAAATAGGTTGAAGATGTACCTCTGATTTTCGGAAGAGCTAACTGGTCCGAAATTATTGCCACACAAGCAGCAGATGCGGAGGTCAAACCGTGACGAATGCGCGCAAAACACCGAAATTTTGCATTAAAAAGTTTTTCCATGACAAAATCCCATGCAGACTACGCACCGGGGAAACTCTCAATTTCTAACAAAATTTATATGCTTATTAGACGGCGAGTTTTTATATGGTAATATGCACTAGCTTTTAATTTTCATGAAATATGTCTTCTCTTGAATTCAACTATTTCGCATTCTTGCAATGTTGTGCTAATCAAAATGTCCCTACTATGCAGTTCATCGGGTTCGCTCAAACAGTCAGGTCTTGTCAATAATTCTCTCAGAGAATCGTGTAATGTGCACCCCTAAATCGTGAAAAGTCGTGAGTATATCGCAGAAAATTGTACGGTTTTCCTGTGAATGTTCGCTATTCCAAGTCGTGAAGAATTCTGGGAACAAGTAGTGAGAAATCGTGGAAAAAGTCGGACAGTGCATGAGCACCTGGCTTAAGAGTCATTGTTTATTTACAAGCGCACATGACAGTAGTTATAGGTTTAGTCAGCAGTATGTTAATTGACAATAATACTGGAAGGAAAATATTTTAGCTTTACAGAGTGTAACACGAACTAGGTTATACCGACACGTAACCGTTGCGAAAAGAGGTTTCTGTAATTTAGAGATGCAAGGTCGCTGCTCTTTACAAACATGAAATTCGCATTTTCTGATGACGAATAAAAACACACCATTTTGTATGTAGAACAAAGGCTCTTTAATCTGCGCGACATTTAAATTAGCTAACCTTAAAATGCATCGGTAAATGCAATTATATTAAAGCACGAATCTCAATTTGAAAGCTGAAGAAAAGCAGGTCTATACGGGGGACTTTTTTGCAATGATGATCTAAATGAAACTAAACTAGAAACAATTTAAAGTCTTCAATTAAAGTAATCAAACTTGATGAAGAAAGATAGCTGATCTCTACTAAAACCAGTTTACTAGGACACTGAGAAGCTTGGTATGTAACGAACCTAATAACACACATTAACCGTTTGGGCTATCTTTGAAGCGGTCGGCAAAGATAAAACCAAACCAAATTCAAACCATAATCACAAAAAATATACTCAGACGAAACCAAGACGGCAGACATTCCTTTGACTGCTTCCCTTAACTCAACCTAGCCTTAGACACATCACGTTGTAAGAACCAACGAAACTTGATTGCTTGACTTCTTGCATGAAAGAAGGCGACATTTTATGCAGGGTAATATCATTTGAAACAGCACCAAAGACAAGCCAAAGGTATCTTCTGTATGCCACACTATTTTCATACAATATACTGTACTACGTTTCTTCAGACCTACATTGAGGTATGACGAAAATAATCTCCCCACAGGTGAGGAAGAATTATTATAATACTCGTTTACAAGTTGGGAAGGCAGTAATAAATACGTATGTTGTTGTACAGTATAGTTTACTCAGCAATTTACATGCGTTACTTCAGAAATGGATATGGATTGTAGCCTCTACGGTAGTTGACTTTCGCTATTTCGGATTAAGTCGGGGAGGTTCCTGCCAAGCTCGAGCATTTCATCTTGTTCGGTTGTGAAGAGAACATCACTGCACTCAGACAGAAGAACAATGCCACGATTTTCTAACCAGAATTTTCTGAATGTAATTTTGTGCTTTTGCTTCTTTTCTGGGAGTGTTTTCAGTCAAGAATTGGTAAGTAATCGTATTTGCTTGTCATTTGTGTATTTTATTGCAAACAGAGAGGGAAACTTAAAAAAATATAGATGAATCCTTACAAAAGTTTGATTCTGAAATTTAATATATAACAGACGCACAAGACAGGTTTTGGTGATGAGAAATGGTTTGCGTTCTTATTCTCAAAACTGCAAAGCCTGTGCTATCACCCATCCAGTGTTAGCTAAAGTCTAGCATAATATTGGTTACTCGGATCGTGACATTTTTCAATATTTCTTTCACTGGAAATTGATTTTAACGTAGATGATTTTACCCGGTAAGCTTCGATAGTTACGGGATGTCTTTCGCAAGTTATTTGCAAATTTCTAAAGGCCTAAAGTATGCAACCTGTACCTGTTCAGGGAAAGTACTGCCGTGCTCCCCTTTACAGAAAATCTACTTGGTATTTACGATCTTTTTAAATACCAGCTCAAAATCTTTGAATTAAAATCATATTCTCCGTCCTACCTCATTTTATAACTTCTTTACCGTTAACTTAAGGTCGTATAGAAATAGATAAAGAAACTCACTAAACAACCATTCTCAGCAAAAGAACACTCACGTGCAATTTTTGAACTCTCTGTATCGAGACGTAGAAGTCCAAAGTGTCCGACTATTTGAGAAACTTAATTATTTTTAACTGATTAATTTTCATTATAATTTGGGTTTTGCTAGATCTTGTAGCTAATCTTACGTGTGTACTGTTAAACCCTTATCTCTCTCACCTTTTTTCATTTTTTTTCGGGGAGGGGTTCTTTAAGGAGGGGATCAGATTTGGAACGTTTTCCTTTCATCTGGTTCTTTTTCATCCTTTAATATCGGCGTTGTTACCTTCTAAATTTCGTGGTATGTTTTGACTTTCTAGGTTTCCTATGAACTGTCATGTTTTCTTTTTTGTACACTGTTAAATATGAGATGGATTGACGAAGTCAACTTTTAAATCAAAAACTCCAAAAGAAGCACGTCACAAAATGCAAGCAATTAAATTAAAATTTTCTATTTCTTTACCACCTCCCCTTTGCCAGTCGAATTCCATGTAACTTTACATCGCTGACAAATTCAATTTTTTACAGATTCATTTTTGCCTAATAAAGACATCATCGTTTTGGCTGCACTGACATGTTAAGCTAAAATGGAAAACGATTATGTTCCAACCAATTTTGGAGGTGAAATTTATCCCCTTTGATATTTCAAATAACTCTCGAAGTTTGTACAGTTTGCTGTATAAATAAAACGCAATTCGACGATATAATAAATAGCACAAAGAAGGTTTCTTATGTGTTCTCAAATAATTTTTATCATAAATGAGGACATGGAACCCCCCCCCTCCCAAAAAAAAAACGAAAAAAAAAACATCGTCAACGTTTTTAAGGACCGCTAAAAAGAAAATGGTATCAATAATGGCGAATAAATGCAGTACACTCCGTTATAAGTTTTAAGTAAGTAAAGCCGCATTATTACGTATTACATGTTAGCGCAATTGAATATTTAAATGGGCAGTCTTACAGTTCCAAGCAAACATAATCCATGATGCAAAATCAAAAACCTTGCAAGACCTGCTCTGAGTATGTCTTGACCTGCAATAAATATTGAATCACTCTATTCAACAAAAGTTTCTACATTTATAGTTACAACTTGCTTATTTTTAAAAGGAACATTTAAATTAATTGCCAATGTTTCTTACAAAATGTAGGAGCGTGGTAATCGCCACAATTTTCATTTTGTAGTATGAATAGCCGCAATGACCGTAACCCATGCAGGCTAATTGCAAATATACGATAAAAAGCTCTGTATCTCAATAGGTCGAGGAATATTCCGTTAAAGTAGCGAGGAAATATATCAAGCAATAGAAGAGAACACTTCTCAACTAGTTACATATTAAGAAAAGTTTAGCCATCTTTTAATCTGCCACATACGCCTAAGGTGAATCCTTTTCGGTCCCAAGGCAATGCAAAACATAAAAAAGAAAGTCGAAGTACTATTATGAAACTGAAAACTATACAGGACACTTGTGATCAAGCAGTTCTCTCACAAACATATCCATTTTAAAGCAAAACTTCGTTCTAAAGTATTGGGCCTTTACGGAAAAAACCGATCTTTTTCTACAAACAAAACGATCAACCCATTTCTAAACATAAGGAAACTTTTGTATACAGACTGGACCATTATTTCATTTTTTTAGATATTTTGATGATTAACTGTGATCAGCATTAGTAATGAGATCTGAAAAAGCGCATAAAAGAGACAGTACTTGTCTAAAAATTATGAGTAATTTGACGCAGTTAATATTCAACATCATATATCAGGATAGAACAGTTGTTAAAAGTTTTATTAAAAGTGGTATTAAAATACCATTTTCCAGCTTACGTAATTTTTTGAAGACTGAAAATAAATTGGCTTGATCAAATTGATACTGCAGAGGCATTTCCAACTATATTAAGAAAACCACAATTCTTCCACTTTATTGAGCTATTCAAGCAAAATACTTACCGGTGTTGTTCCCCTTAATTTTGTACGTGGTGTCAATCGTGAAATTGATCTATAGAAAGATAAAAGAAGTGAACAGAAACGCAAGTAGCCTATTTTATGGATCATTGCTATTAATCATGCTGATATTCCCAAACTTTTAGTGGGTAAGTATTCGTGCTCACGATTTTGCACAATTGTCCGTACTCGTAATCTTAAGAATGGACTTGTTCTCACAAGTTTTGGAGATATGCATTGAGGCTAATGCAAAATTATGTACCTATACTCATAAAAAGGCGTGTTCTCGTACTGGTACTCACAACCAGAGACACGCCACTTGCACTCCTACTCATGGCAATGTACTCACACTGCAAGTCTGGTTATTTCTAACAGTAGCAAATCTTCCTTGGGCCGTAAACAACGCAGATAAGTAAAGATGTCAATGATTGTTGTATACTACTGTAACAATCATCGACTTTAAAGACTTACAAATTAATCAATTAAAGGATCATTAATATAACATCCATGAGCACGACAACGTTGCCTTTAAAGTTTAAAATAAAACTCAAGTGGGAGAAAATAGTGGCCACAGTCCCAGAGATTATAAACAGAGCTTTCTTGAAGGCCACGGATGAGTTAGAGAACCTCACAGATACGCAGTTCTGATATTGTCTGTTTTACCTCAGCCTTTCCACAATGTCAGGATCAGAGGGGATAAAAGGAATCCGACATTACATGTCCCTAACAACAGATATATTGGAACAATAGTCGAAAAGAGTTCACCAACTTGAGAAATATATCTTTTGCACCTAAACTTTAGATTCCAATTTTAGGAGTAAATAATAACGCCTTGGTAATATGCGCATCGTTAACATCACCGATGGTACCCTTAAACTGTTAAAAACCGAAGTTTAACTATCATGTTTCTTTATCCGCTTTAACTTCTAGCTTCCATTTTATTTTATATTAATCACCTCGCACTTTGGCTTCGTCCGTTACACCACTTGCTGAAAATATAAAACTACAACACACCGCGTGCAATGTTGTAAATCATTATTATTAATACTTTACTTAGTAAAGAGAAACTGTGATAATTATAACATAAGAGAGACTTAACGTTCCATCACCTTATAGAGTTAAAACCATTTCACTAATTTTTACATGATTTAATATTTTAGTTGCTTTTTGTACCTTTGCAAAATGTTTGTGTTCTGTGTGGTTGCTGATCAAGAAATTCTTCAAAAGGTTGAGCAACGATAGGTATGGGTATTTAAGGAAATACGGGAATAGTAGTGCACCACAAAATATGCCTAAGTATACAATGTATGCCGTTAAATCTTCATACTGTCAAAATAGGCTCAAAGCGTGGGCATATTCCTTAACTTTGTCAGTTATTCATGCCCGAATATTCTCTTTAGACCTAAAATCTAACATTTTGGTTATGCATTATGAAATGCATTCAAGGAGAAATTCTGTGTCGGTTCCGTCATTGCAAGAAATTACTGAAATGTAACTTCAACGATTAACTCATCCATTGTTTTATATTCACATTTTGCTTTTCTTTACAATCAATCACTCTGTTCCCACACTTGTGTATTTTTTCTACCTATTTTTGTTGGTGTCGCACGGTATGTAAATTTTTAAACTGGTCTTATGAAAAGTGTCTACTAAGCTAGGCTAACTGCAAAAAGACCCGCGCAGTACCGTTTAAATATTTTCGCCGTGTTTAATATAATCAAAATAACTTACATGGTAAATTTGTAGGACATTAACAAAAGGACATTTCGAAACAACAATCTAAAGTGGAACGTCACAAGAGAGGATAACAAGCTTTCAAATGTATGAGAACCTAAAACAGAAATAACTTTTCAACATCCAACATCTGATTGAGGGTGAATAAGAAATGTCATTTTTCGGGAAGAAAAAGAACGTGCCTGGGTGTTGCCTTAACGACCCTTTGAGACACACGTTACAGCTGAAATCTTAACTAAATGCTAAGTTGCCCTAAAAGTATCATGTACTTTAAGTGACTTAGAAAGTGTGTTGCAAAATGGTTACTACATCTCCTGGCCATGTAACCGAAGCACACCGAAACATCATAAATGATTTTCCTGAACCACAATTAAATGTAAAAAATGGACAATTTTTTAACCCTTTGAGGTCCAGAAGCGCTTTAACACGCTCCGGAATAGCCCCTCGTTTTCTCTCAATCAACTTGGGAGTCAAAGGGTTAAATTCAATTTATTCCTTCATTTATTTTCCAACTTGCATTTAGAGTTTTTGATGGGGCATCGCCCAAAGAGAATAATCCCTTCGTTGAGTTTTCTTTATCGCGTCCTTATTATAGATACAATTCTATAATTCAGGTCATCTCCAGTTACTTTAAAGGGCGGGTCACACTACAGCGATTTTTAATCCAAAAGCCGACCCGAATTTTTCTAAATCGGGCTAATAGTTTTTTTTTTATTCAGACTTTGTTCTAACGATGGTCATGCTATATCGATAACTGATCACAGTTTGTCTCATGATAAATTGTTCTGCTACCATTATATAATTTATACCACTCAAGAAAGCGGTATTTGTTCGAAAATCAATCCATTTTTTGCACGCGTGTCCGAAAAACGCTGTCTGCCGATGTGTCTTTACGAAATAATTAGTATACATTTCATTTTCGTAGTCCTCTGGTGCAAATCATATATTTACACAGGTTGGCAAATTTGTGGCTCTTTTACCTAAAACTTTAAAAAAATCGGACAGTAATCCTATTCAAAATCGCTCTAGTGTGACCTGCGCTTAATAAAGAACAAATTTAAAACCAACGCAACACTTAACCGTCGAGAACCTTCCATACACGACTGCGGGATTCCATTATGACACGTATTAAGTTTCACTTAAGCGTTGAAACTTTCCCTAAGGAAACATGTTACTTTCCCAACAGAAGGATTTTTGGCCGCTTTGGATTTACAGCCATCGCAATAATATATGTTTGTTTTTTCTTACTACAGCACAAAGCAAACGTTAATTTATTTTCAAATGAATTAGCGTGAACTTTATGACAGTTCTTTTAGTGATTAATAGTTATATGTTTCCAAAGGTATTTAACTTGTGAAATCAAGTTCATCCTACGAGTATATTTTATTTTAAGTTGTATTGAATGATTTTTTTTTTTCAGAATAATTTTGCAGACAGTGGATCAAACGGAGGACGTATAGGTATGTACGCATGACCCTTATATGAAAATCTACATAATAATTTTAGGTACTGTGTTTGCATTGCCGTTTTATTATAAAGAAGACACACAGACACGCACTTTGAGGTTCCAATGCGAGTGGCATCGGGAATTGGTAAAAAAGTCTGCTATGTATATTTTGGTTTTTTGTTTGCATTTCTACTGTAAGTCACAGGAAATTTACTGTGTGTATAGGCAACAGTTTTTCGTTAGTGCAAAGTGATATTTCTAACTGTTGTCACAAGCTCGGCATTAACATTCAAGATGTAGGAAATGTTTAATAAAAGGTACATTTCTTTTGTAGGTTCCTCGTATTTTTATTATCAGCAACCAGAGTATCCGAGGGACTGTACCGAAGTTAGAAATCAGTGTTCTACAACTAATCTGAGTAGTGTACATCTAATCAAACCAGATGGTTATCCAGAACCTTTTGAAGTTTACTGTGACAATGAAGTAGATTCTGGAGGATGGACGGTTGGTGAAATTATTGCATATTGCGTTTAACTTTCTTTACATATTTTGACTGTTATTTGAAGCAACGGAAAAACCAAGGAAGTAACGCATGGAAGAATGCACTTTAAAATGCTTAAGTATTTTGTAACTTACCAGTGAATAAATACGAAATTTGGATTATAGTTACAGAAACTGTACCTCGTTTCCCACAGCTTACATAAATTTTTGGGCTAAATTAAACCAGGTACTGCTTCATGATGCAGCAGTGTTTTACTCTGTGAAGTGGTTTTATTTGTTTCAGGTCATTTACCGCGTTCAGGATGGCTCCGTTCTTTTTGACCGTAACTGGACAGAATTTAAGACCGGATATGGCTTTTTATCCCAAGAGTTCTGGCTTGGCAACGACAAACTATCATTTCTAACCAATCAAAACACCTATGAACTTCGTATTGACGTCACAAGTACCGATGACCTGTCTTTCTACGTCACGTACAACAATTTTCGTATCAGTGATGAGTACAGTGACTACAAGCTAACTAGTGTTGGTGAATACGATGGAACAGAAGGTATTTCTAGGTACTTATATTCACAACCACCTTGCTAATTACACTTTCACAGTGTATTACCTGATCTTGTCTTTTACCTCTTGCAGATGAAATCAACAGATTTTTGTGCCCGCCGAACAGGGTAAGTGGAAGTCAACTGCAGAAAGCCCGTTTGAAAGTTAATCGAAAACTTGTAACACGTGTTGTATTTATCGAAATAAAGTATTTCCCATAAGCAGTTAACATATTTAACAATTTTAATATCATTGTGCTTGCATTAAACACTTGGAGCAGTATTCCAGGAATAACCTGAAAGTTCTGGAAAGCCTTCTCGCTTGAGGGTTGATCTTGTTAATCAGACAATTATAATACACATCATGTCACGAACCAACTTACGTAAATGCAGTCAATCCATTCTACCCCGAACTGTAGTAGGCGTCTACGTAATACAGACCTTGTAGAGACGTAAATTGTTGAGCAATATTCCACTTTTAAAACCATTGAACTCTGTTTTAATTTTTAGGAGGGCACAGTATACGTTTCCTCTGATTGTTCACAACGATGTTCCTGTGCCAGTGGTCGTTATGCATGTGAAGTTTATCAGTGTAGTCCTAATGCAGTTTGTGAAGAGAGGAACAATGTGTTACAATGCTACTGTAAGGATGGTTACATAGGTGACGGAGTCACCTGTACCATTGATACTCCTCCCTCAGATTGCCAAGATATATATGATAGTGGCTCTACCGGAAGCGGCATCTTCAAAATAAAACCAGCAACTTGGCAAGGAGACCCATTCGACGTTTATTGTAATATGTCAGATGGAGGAGGCTGGACAGTGAGTAATACTTTCATGACGTAATTCACTGAAGCCTTTCTTATGGTACACATTTACATATGGCATAGTAATACATGGGCCATTGTAAAAAACATAGAAACCCCCTACAAAAGACAAGAACAATGAAATTGTCCTTTTGAACCTAATGCAAACGAAACTTAAGTACAACTTCTTTTAAACTCAATTGCCAAGAAATAAAAAACGGCATAGCGTGAATTACTACAATACCTCATTTTGATAAAAATGATTTGCTCTTACATACAGATATTCCAGCGTCGAGTTGACGGGTCACAGGATTTTCATCTCTACTGGTCTGATTACAGAGATGGCTTTGGAACACCAGATCAGGAATTATGGCTCGGTAACGATAAATTGCATAGTTTGACAACACAAAAATCGTATGAACTCAGGATTGACTTTGTCAACAGTTTAGGAGATCCATACTACGCTAAATACAGCTCATTCAGTATCAACGATGAAAATGACAAGTACAGATTAAATCTGGGCAGCTACGGTGAAGGAGATGCAGGTACGTATGACGATCCACACACACACACCCACACACACACACACACACATATATATATATATATATATATATATATATATATATATATATATATATATATATATATATATAATAGTTCGAAAGTTGTATTAACTGTTGGATCATGATGATCATGAAGTTAACTTGTCTTAATTTTCTCTCTGAATTTATTTCTTCTGTTCTTTCCCTTGTTCATTAGGGCTATGCCAATGCTTGGAAATGATTTTAATTGTATGACAGAACAGTTAATACAACTTTCGACCTATTTATTCATAGAACGCGCCACCATATATTTTAAGTAGAAAGGTTTCGGCTTTTTGTGTGTATACCTAGAGACGAAAGTTTTAATTCGGATAAAAATAAAATACTACCCTCATTTCTCTCATTGGGTTTAAGTGTGTACAACAAACAACTACCGTGACACATGGGTTTTATAGACATGGGTATCCCTATGTTGTGAATTTATTGCTTCGACCGGACAATTTGTAAGAACCTTGTTAAAAGTCATCATCATTTATATATCTGTGTGAAACTTTTAAAGAGTTAAGAAGTTTTTCTTTGAAGCACGCATACTCAATATAATCCCTAATGAAAAGTGTTTTCTGAACTTTGACCGCATTTGCATAATACTCAAAGTTTTCTCTTAATAACCACTGCCTGATAAACGTAGCCTTCAACGCCAATAGAGCTATCTTTGCTACAGTATGCTTACACTAAATAATGAAGGGAGATCGCATACTAGGATTTAGGAAATATGAATCACGAACAAAATGTTTTTAATTTCATCGTCACAGGACAGATCTTTGATAGCTTGGTTATAATTTATATAACGTTTAATTGACTTATAACAGTATCATGAATTTATTGTTTTTACAAGCAAAAGTGTTGTAAGGCTCCTACTAAATTAGAGCGTACTTTCTTTCAAATTAAAAGAGCGTAAAATTGAGATCAACTTGAATTTTCAACCGGAAGTCCTACCTACGTGTGCAGATAGCTTCTAGTATTGGAAAATAAAGTTTCCACATACCCATCCTTACTCAAGTTATATAAATAACGTCGGGTCAGGATATTAGCTAGGATTCAGAAATTGGGAGTGACTTTTGTATAGAATGCCTCCCGTCATACTGGCCCTGCGGGTGGAGTCTATATGTTTCAATGAAAAGGGTTGTCAGTGTTTTACTTCCAATAAAAAATATTTATCTTACGTCTATTTTAGCGGCGGGGATAAGTATGGTTCGTAATAAAGGTATTTTGAATTCATGTTTAAGATGAACTACATCAGGTTTATACTCCGAAAGTTATGCCAAGCACTTTTTGGCCGTTCGTCCTGAGAAAATATTGCGGTTTTCCATAACGAGTTATTTCTAACATTCCACGTACATTATCACCCTTAGCCATCACACAGGTTGAGGGTTGCAAAGCTCTTTATTCTAAAAGCAAAGCAATACCCCAAATCATCTGTTTGTCAGAAAAATATTCCACTATGATATCTTTGTAATACATGGATAAGATTTGGATTTTGAAATGAAGTTTTAAAAAGGAACCTATATATATATATATATATATATATATATATATATATATATATATATATATATAAATATATATATATATATATGTATGTATATATATATATATATATATATAGATATACTCCGTTAGTGTTAGTACGCTCCCATTCTTACGTACTAAATCTGAGTGACAGCCTAGTATTCGTGATCCGGTGCTTGAGTCCTTTATAAAAGCAGTGAACAATGACGTTAATTCCTTTAAACATCGTAGCAAACAAAAGACCAATCTAAGGCAACAGGAGAGGGAAGCGCTGGAATCACTGAGGCACAGAACTGATATCATTATTAAGCCTGCGGACAAAGGGTCGGCGGTGGTCGTCATGGAGAGATCTGATTATCTGGTAGAATGTTACCGTCAACTGGCTGATCAAACTTTCTACAGGAAGCTGGACTGGGATCCAACTCAGGGGTTGTCAATGACATTGAGAGACTGGTGCAGGGTCTATTCCATGAACGCCTCATTACAAGTGATTTGCGTGATTTCCTTATTCCAAAGGATTCACGCCCTGGTAGATTTTATATTCTGCCTAAGTTGCATAAAGTGGGCAATCCCGGTCGACCTGTCATTTCTTGCTGTGGTCATCCTACAGAAAATATATCTATTTACCTTGACTTTTTCTTACAACCCATTGCCCAATCTGTACCTTCTTACATTAAGGACACTACGGATTTTTTGAACAAAATTGGGTCTTTAAGGGGGCTACCCCTTGATTGTTTTTTAGTCACTCTCGATGTCAAGGCATTGTATACTTCTATACCCCACAAGGAAGGTATCCAGGCGGTTGCAGAGGCCCTAGGCTGCCGTACCCAGGATTCCCCTTCCGCTGGGATGCTGGTCAGTTTACTTAAGCTAACGCTTACCTCAAATGTATTTACCTTTAATCAAGAGTTTTTCCTACAGGTTTCTGGTACCGCTATTGGAGCTAAATTCGCCCCTTCCTATGCCATTATATTTATGGATTGGCTCGAGAGGCGTCTCCTGGCAAGTGCGGCCTGCCAGCCTCTTGTGTGGTATCGATACATTGATGACATATTTATGATTTGGCCGCATAGTAAGGGTGACCTTGATAACTTCATTACTCATGCTAATCAAATACACCCTCACATTAAGTTCACGAGTGAGGAGTCTCAAGTTGAAATAAATTTTCTGGATGTCAAGGTCAGCCTCGCTAATGGCCAGAAAATTGTCACTGATTTGTATACAAAACCAACTGACTCCCACATGTATCTGCATCCTAGGAGCTGCCATCCTAAACATTTTACCAGAAATATCCCATATAGCCAGGCCCTCCGACTCCGTAGAATTTGCTCTGAGGATGAGTCGTTTAAACGGAGATGTTACCAGCTGGCCAATCATTTTGCTAAGAGGGGCTATAACCCTAGGGTGGTAGGGGATGGTATACGGAAAGCCCGTGGTGTTGCTAGAATTGACGCCATCAGATATACTAAGAGGGTTAATTCTGATAGGGTTCCTCTTGTGACCACTTATCACCCTCACCTGCCACCTCTTAATCATATTCTTCGTAAACACTGGCCTATTATTCAGTCCCATAGTAGGCTGAAGAAGATTTTCCCAAGACCTCCTGTTATTTCCTTCAGGCGCCCTCCTAGTTTGAGGGATATCCTAGTTCGCGCTGCGGTCCCGCGTACCTGTGATGACGTCGGTACTGTTATTCCTGGGGAGATAGGTTGCACTAAGTGTAGTAATGTTTCTTGCAAAACGTGTAAGCATGTTATTGCTACTACAACATTTACCAGTCATGTTACGGGTGTTACTTTTGACATCCGCCGTCCTACTAGCTGTAGGTCGGTGAATGCTATTTATCTTATACAATGTGGTAAATGTGGTATCCAATATGTGGGTGAGACTGGTAACGAGATTAGGCAGAGGATGAACAACCACCGTTCTAATATCAAGCACTCGGTGAGACATGGGGATAAACCTGTGGCGGTTCACTTCTCCACCAATGACCACACGGTTGACGACCTCAGACTTATTGTCATTGATCATCTGGGTTCTGGGTCCAAGTTTCGCCGCCTGTATAAGGAGCGTTTCTGGATAGAAACCCTGTGTACTGACCGCCCTTCTGGTCTCAATATTCCGAGTAGGTGATTTTGTTCGTCCTCTGCTGCCCTCTCTCTATTTGTCGTCATTTTTGTTTTGTACAGCCTTGATGAAGGACCCGTGGAGGGCCCGAAAGCTTGGCAGGGTAGTTTGTGTTATTAATGCCTTCTTTATATATATATATATATATAATATATATATATAATATATATATATATATATATATATATATATATATATATATATATATATAATATGAATGTGATATGTCGGCTCTCTTCAAGAGCACCCACGGCAAATAGTTGTTTAACCACTCCTGAGTTGCTCCCCTCCCACATCTTCCACCAATGACCAAATCGTGGCTATGTGCCTGTGTCATATAGGTCCTATTACAACTTTTGTCACTGAACTATCACTGTAAGGCTAGTGGGGTGACCAGTGTACAATGCATGTTATCAATATTTCGAATAAATGCAGAAGTGAATAAAGTAGTATTCAGTCCGTGTGTAAAGTACATGTCCCACTTACTGTGTCTTTTACGCATTCTTCTAACACAGGTGATCAATTGTATTTTGATGACGGCCAACAATTCACGACTAGAGACAGTGACAACGATGCTCGGAGTAGTGGTAACTGTGCAACTCATTGCTGGTATTACTGCGGTACGTATTGCTGTGTCAATGGCGGATGGTGGTACAACGATTGTGGTTATACATTTCTCAACAGTCCTTACGGAAGTAACTGCTTTTATTGGTACAATCTTCCCGGGAATCTTTGCAATATCAAATACACAGAAATGAAAGTAAGACCGATATAATGTGGGGGAAACTACCTACGGAGAAAATGCATCATGGAAAATTTTAAACACGTTGTTCTCCCTGTTGACTTGGAAAAACATGACCATAACCAATATTGGTCTAAACAGTGCGATGAAGGTCATTTGGAGGCATTTAACTTCTCTTGAGAGAAAAATTGTTAGGAAAAAAGGAGATCTGCTTCCATGAGGAAGACTCAGTCTGAAGGGCAAGCATTGCCCTATACCAGATGATATACAAACCACTTACATGGACACATTGGTGAAATAATGTCAGATCTGAACAACGACAACATCCGTCCCATGCTGACAACATTACAATTGACAGAAAAAAAAGTTATCTGTGTGGTGCCTTTTCCTTTTTGCTGTTTTTGGATGTAGCAAACTTTTCGTTTTACGTTATACCTTGGTGAATCACTCGTAAGCTATAAAAAAAGTTATTAAAAGTTGTTCAAAACTACTGCTATTAAACAGTATCTTCTTGTCATTTTTGTATCTTCGTACAGTTATGAAAACATCCCAGTCTGTCGTGATTTTCAGAAACTGCGCTCTTCAAAAGTTACGTTATGAAAATTTAGTACAAAGTTCGAGCTCATTTTAGATATCATGAGAGGCACAGGGGGCAACATTCGGTACTTTTTTTATAGAGTGAACGAATCAACGATCAGCAAAGTAAAAGGAGAAACAAGACTTTCTGCAAATAAACCAATTTCAATAGAAAACTTTGAAAACAATATTACTTTAAGTTGTCACAGACATGACTGGTTTTGGGGATTTAGGGCAAAGTTACCGGGGGTAACTTTCAAGCTCCCCAGCCTGAAATCCAGAAGAACTTTCATAACAGAGTCTTCTTTGGGGTCAAAATTTTCATAACGAAGTAAAACAGAAATGCTAATATGACTTGTACCTACAAAGCAATGTCTTGAGACTCAGTTCTGTAACTTCTCACTTAGTCTTTTATCGTAGCGGAATTTTTTCTCCATGTAATATAACTCTTTCCATATATCTTTACGTCTGATAAATAACGTTACGATTATTACTTACAGGCAGCCTCCAACAGCTACCCAAAACCGACTTTTGGTCTAACTAATACACGGAGCCATTGATTTCTACTCCTGTCAAGGGGAAATCCAAGTGAGGGCATTGGCAAAACTGAGAAAAAAATAACTGCCCGATGAATTCCTGGTGAAAATGCCGAAAACTTTGGTTGACCCGAATATGATTGTAAGAATTCCACAGAAGAGATATTGATTTCCATTTTACTCGAGAGTGCGCTAGAACAAAGGTTTTAACTCCATGAATCTTGCCTTTGCACTAAACTTTTCAAACCCGAAATTCGACTTTGCACGTCACATGTTCGAATTATTTATGAAAATATAATTATCTTTAATCAGTGTGTATAACATATTATCCTATGAAAAAGTTTGAATAGTAGAGTTAATCAAATATTTATCCCATAAATTAATTTTACATATTGCAATTTGACTAAATCTTACAACAATATTCTGTTGGGATTTGATTTTCTGAAACATTTAGATTTTAAAATAAAAAATATTTAGATATAACATACGAGGCCGGAATGAACCATTTCCGGAATTTTGGGGCTAACATATTTGGCAAAATTTCTTTAAACGTTAGCGCTAAGAGGGTGCCAATTACGGTTAGAAACCGTCACATACTAGCCTTTCATGAACTTCTCCACTACCGTGTGTGTAGAAGGCACCCCTTTACATACCAGAGAGGTAAACCAGGCCCTGTGTGGATACATCGAAAGTAAGTCCGTATCAAGAAGAAATCAAAAAGACCCCCTAGAATTTAGAAAATTAAAAAACACCTTTGCCTTAATGTATTTTTGTGCACCTTAATCCCTCTGAAAAAGGTTTATCCCCTGCAATTTATCTTTCCCCGTATACGTACCACCCTCTTGAGTACGTTTTATGGCTACGGGCCTGATCGTGGATCTAAATAAACTCTTTTCTCGGTCGGGAACCCCGTAGAAGTCAAAAGTAGTGTAATTCTATCAAAATTGCAGTGAAGACAATACTAAGATCGGGTTGATAACTTTTGCCCTCTGCACAACTGAACGTAATGTCATAACAATGTTGTCTCTTTCTGCAAAAGTTGATTGTCTGCAAACTACTTCGTATGACAGCTGGAGTTGTATTGTAAGTGTACATCTGTCGTCGTTGGAAATTTTTTAATCCCACGAGCCTTGCATCATCAAATCGACCGACCGTAAATCAGAGGTTGGGTATAAACGCCCACTCCCATATCTACGAATGACTCAAAGAAAAGAATGAATCAAATGTTAATATGAGGGTCATAGAATACATCGTTTAGGTGAGGGCACGGTCAGAGGCAGAACAGAAGCGGATTGGGACTTCCCTTTGTGATAACAAGTCCTTAACCGCGGCGATTAACGAAGGCTGCAAGCCATAATCATGACCGGCGAAACGCCGTTTTTGGAGGTGAGGAAGATAGTGGAGGCTCCACGGGAACGTCGACGACTTCCCCCAAGAGTACGATGTCTAAAAGTCCGCCTACGAGCCCTTGATGGAATCAAAGGGTAACCCTCCGTTGGGGGACAGGGAGCGACGTTTGGAAAGCTATGTTCTATTTACAAAATTCTTTTGCACAAGAATGAAGCATTTTGCTATCTTTTTATTTTCCAATAGCCTTGAATTCGCACTACCAAGATTAAAAAACCACCATCGAAACATCTTGTATCATGTAAATTTGGGAGCTCGTATAAACCGGCCTAAACTCAACCATTGCCTATAGGAAAGGTAATGGACATATTGGTTAAAGTATACCTAAAGTCTGACATTTCAAAAATGTACGTTACAAAGCTTACAAAATGAATCCAAATGGTCCAACTCCCATCTTTACTAAAAATTTCTGAGCTGAGAGTTTAAATGTTGAAGTTTTTTCACTCAATTTAAAATGGTAGATTGAGCAATAATTCTTGATGTCCTTCGTGTACTACTCAAATCACAGTCTTTGATTTTTCTTTCTTCTGAAAGCAACTGCATCTTGTGCCAAAATGTGATCACTTTCTTACTGTTTACTTGACTAAACAAACCATCACGTAAAACATACTATGCAAGGAAACAGGAAGTTTTTCAAGGCCATATAAACATTTTACTATTAGAAAGACACAAAAGCAGGTAATGTGAGTTGTTCAAGAAGGACATCACAAATTATTGCGCGATGGACTATTTCAAATTAAGTAAATAAATTTCAACATTTTATATCCTGGCAACAGAATAAGCTGTGATAATGACATTTGGATGAATAAGATTCATTTTCAAATCTCTAAAATATATGTTTGTAATTTTAGACTGTAGGTACACTTTAAGAGTTTTAACTTAATTGCATTCCAATATATGCTGGCTCGATTAACGCGTACTTTAGGGCCTACATCATTAAGTTGTGTTCAGGGCGGTCTGGGAGTCTGAAATGATCTGAGGCAAACGGCAGGTGATCGGCCCATGGGATGAGGTCACAGATTCGAGACTCTATAATCCTTATTTAATGTAGATATATGTAAAGTAATTCATATTTGCAGGACGAATCCCAGTTGTTCATATGTCACGGCGGAAGGAATGATTTTACTGGCATAAGATGAAGAGAATGACCCTGGGTTTATAATTACGTAAGTATTTGAAACCAAGTAAACATGTTTCAAGCAAGCAAAACAGTTGTCATTTTTAGTAGAACTCTGACATTTAAAGAAAGAGACCCTGCTGCCACTGTCTTGGAGTATTGTAGTCCAGTGTGGAATCCACATTTAATACAACATGTTAATCTGATTTAAACTTAGGTTCTGAGGAGGTTATCACGCATGATACCAGATGTACGGCATTTGTAATATGAGCATAGACTTGACGATCCCGAACTTATGTCTTTAGAAATGAGATGGTTTATTGCACATCATATTGGAATTAATCGTATTATCAGAGGTTTCCCGGATATAGCGTCTAGTGTTTTCTTTGAAATGAGGTATGGACTCACCAGAGGGCACAGTCGGATGACATACAAGGGTCTCTGCAGACTGAATGCATAAAAGCGTGTCTTTAAAAAAAGCGTCATCAACGCTTGCAATCAGATGCCATCTGGAGCTGTTGACTGCAAATCTATTAAACCCTTCAAGTCCTTCCTCACCAAAGACTGTTGGAGGCGTCTAATGGGGGATTACATGCGAGTCGCTGACTCCCTTCCCGGTCACCCGATAGTAACAAGTGGATAACATTTGAATAATTACCTTCTTGAAAGCCCTTAACTGATAAATTGCAAGTTAATTTAGCTTTAATACCAGGGCTGTAACCAAGTCCACCTAATCCGAGTCCGAGCCAATTACGATTCCAGTGACCCCAATTCCGGGCCAATTCCGAGTCAGGTACCCCCCGAGTCCAAGCCGAGTCCAAGTCCAGAGGATCCGAGTCCGAACCGAGTCCGAGTCCAACCCATAAGTAAATGAGCAGTAAAATCCTTGGAAATTGGCAGCGCCGCGGTGTAGTGTGAATACAGGAGCATGAGTGCAGGTACAGGTACCAGCTGGTCATGAGTACGGGTACCAAGCCATGGACGTGGGTACAGGTATGGGAACTGGGCCATGAGTACGGATGGGGGCCGGTACAGGAACGGGTAACAGGTCATGAGCCCAACACAGGTACTGGTCATGAGTAAGTGGTTTTGAGTTTGGGTATGGTATGTAAGCCAGGTCGTGAGAAGCTGGTATGGGTGCAAGTCCCGGGTCACGAACTTGAGCACAGACTAGGGGTAAGACAACACAGGTATGGATACCAGGTCACGACTCAAGAACTTTCATACCCAAGTGTAGGTATGAAAGTTCAAACTTGAAGGAATTTAATGAGCACTGGTACAGGATCTGACCAGGTGGTATGGGTGCAGTTACATGCATGGTCATGAGTATAATTATAGGCACCACCAACTACTATCATGGGTACAAGAATAATATAAGGTGTACTTAGTAATAAGTTTGGCAGCCACTCTATATGAGTATCATATACAGTATCTGGAATATTTACAAAGTTCTAGAACACAACCGCTGCAATGTCTGGTACTCAGGTGCCCTTCTCTGGGGGCATGCCCACCCCTAAATTTCTCTTAGCCCCTCAAAAATTGCACAAATTTCATAAAGGCTAGTAGTGAAGACATAGATATCCCCAGAAATGTTAGCTTAAAATATATTAAAGCCCAGCTGCAAATTAAATCTACATATTGTAGCCCCACCCACCCCCACCCTCCCCACCCACCCCCAAAAAATATGTCGCAACATCCTTACAATTGCGCCTGCTGATGCCGGTACTGACACGTCATCATCTCTATAGTTTGAAGTAAAGTGCAATTTTCATAACTGTTACACTACTTGATTTCAAGTACACAAAACTTACAACTTTGGCAAATTAGTATTGCATGATTATTTTCTGATGCCTATAAATTAACATATAGCTAATTCACTGCCATTTTGTGTTATTGGACTTCACACCTTGTAATCCTGAAGGCTGATGGTCAGTGCTTGAATAGCTTAATCAACTTGAACCATGGGCCTGTTATATGAACCAAGGATGCATTGGGGCAACTACCTACTGTACAATCAAAGCCAATTCACAGTTTTTACAACAAAAGCAGTGAGATTTGCTGGGTCTGAGAGTTTAAGAGGATACTATAAAATTAATACATCAAAATGCTCCATGGGCACGTATTTCACCTGAGAAGCAAACTTTTCTTTTTATCACCCATGCCCAAGCTAAACTTGAGCAGACGTTGAACATTTGCAAATGTCAGATTAAACAGGAAAAATGTAACCCATCTCTTGCTTGTTATACTTTAACTGCTCCTGTCTGGTAATAATCTTCTGCAATAAATAGCGCGAAAAGATTTCAAAATCTTTCTAAGCATTCGTTATAAATTTTGTGGTTTAGGGACTTTCTCAACCCAATGACAACCAGATAGTAGCTTTTTACCAAGTGTTACATTATTTGACCTGAGGCTGATGACCTTTGACATCACAACGTACAGGCAATACTTTAATATGGTGAGATTTGCATTCATCGAGTATGAACTTGACCTAACCGAAATCTTAGGAGTTTGTAACACCTGTTCTTTCTAAAATTTAGACTCATTTAACTTTGAACTGCCGTAAATTTTGACCTCAGACTTAAATATCCAATTAAACACTATTTCAAATTTGTGTCATACTGCCCCTTTTACACTAAGCGCCAACTTGAAGAATGCCGACAATGGCTAAAAATAAATTTTGTTCACTAAACCTTGACATACTGTTTGCCTTCTTGAGATGTGCATTCTCAAAGTTTTGCCAGTTAGCTATGGGGATGATGCGCCTTAGAAAACTTTTGTCTTGTGAACCTGAGTCTTTTCAAAGCCAGTGAAGTTATGTTACTTTTTTACGCAGAATCACTGCCTATAGGAAAGCTTTCTGCAGTAACCCTTGTAAAAAAAAAAACCCACATGATTCCCACATACTTCCTGTAGGAAGTATAAGGGAATTTGTAATTTCCTGTAGGAAGTTGCAACTTCCCACAGGAAAAATGCGGGATAATAGTTCAGTTCAGTTCAGTTCAATGTTTATTTCTAGCAAATTTGTACAATATTTACAATGAGTGCAATTAATATATACATTTAACAAGCGTATCTAAATAACTAGAAAAGGAGGAAAGAGAAGTCAAGACTTATGAGCATTTTCCCCCTTAAGATAATCTACTATACTATAACTACAGAATAACTACAAAATAAGTGACGACATTATGCTAGAAAAATAATAGATGTGAAATGAGATATGAAGTATGATATATGAAAAATGTGATGGTTGCATTGTCTATTCAGCAATTACAAACTTCTTAAAATTGCATTTAAATGAGCTTATATTTCTACTTTCTCTGATACTTAGTGCAATGGAATTCCAAACATTTACCCCACAATATGATATACAGAGCTGTTCTTTTGTTGTTTTAACACGATTTTGTCTAAGATTCCCACTTTGCTTGGTGTTATAGTTGTTTGTCGAGATAGAGAAATAATTTTGAATGTTACTGGGCAATAAAGTAAGATATGCCTTATACATGAAGATACCCGTTTTATACTTAATTAACTCAAATAATGTCAAGGCCTTTAGCTTTTGAAACAAAATGTGTGTATGGGTAAGTGGCTTTGCATGGCACACAATTCGTATAATTCTTTTTTGTTTTAAAAATATTGGCGTAAGATTACTTTTATAAGTATTACCCCGTACTTCCAGACAATAATTCAAGTATGGTAAGAATAACGAATGATATAAGGTATATAACGCACTTGAGCTTAAAAGATTGCTAGCTTTGTGAATAATAGCAATACTTTTTGCGAGTTTGTTACATAAATTAGAAATATGCTCCTTCCAGGTGAGTTTCTTATCAATTAAAACACCAAGGAATTTTGTGCAAGTAACCTCTTTGATATGTATATCATTTATCTTAACTTCTAAATTGGAAGTGAAGATTTTCTTGTTAGTAAATAACATATAATTTGTTTTGTCTAAGTTTAATGACAGTTTGTTTATTAAAAACCAGGTGTAAAGCTTAGACAACTCACAAGTGACACTCTTGTATAGAGTACTTAAATCATGGTGTGAATAATAAATATTGGTATCATCTGCAAATATTACAAATTGAAGTATATCTGGAACATTACATATATCATTTACATACAAGATAAATAATTTTGGTCCAAGTATTGAACCCTGTGGTACACCACATGTAATTTCACTTAACATTGAATTTGTATTTTCAAAATCTATGTATTGCTTTCTATGTTTTAAATAACTTTTTAACCACTCGAGTACAATTCCTCGAAAACCATAATGATGAAGTTTTTTAATAAGCAGTCCATGATCAATTAATCGAAGGCTTTCTTCAGGTCTATGAAAACACCCAATGTAGACATTCTCTTATCAAGGGCAGTTGTTATGTCTTCTATCAAATTTACTAATGCATGAGAAGTTGAACAGCCACTTCGAAAACCATACTGACTGCTACAAAGAAGATTATATTTGTTGATAAAATCTGTCAATCTTTTATCAAAAAGCTTTTCCAGAATCTTGGAGAATTGAGATAAGAGAGATACTGGCCTATAGTTTGTAAACATACATTTGTCACCAGACTTATAAATAGGTACAACTCTAGCTATTTTCATACTTTCTGGGAAACAGCCTTGTGTAAAAGAAGTATTAAAAATATGTGCTAAAGGTTTAACAATCGGGTGAATAATCCTTTTAACGATAGCCATACTTACACCATTATGGTCAGCAGATGTCTTACTATCTAAACTTTGCACAATATCTAATATTTCACTTTCTGAAGTTTCTAATAAATACATGGAACATTTATAACTCTCACCTACATAGTCGTGAATCTTACCATTACAACTTGGTATATCGGAAGCTAAAGAAGGACCGATGCCAACAAAGAACTTATTAAATCCTTCAGCAATTTCAGATTTATCACGTAACGTCTTATTGCCATCCTGGAAGGTATCTAGGAAATTACTATCATTTCTTTTTGTTTTATTTATGACCCTGTTTAATACTTTCCATGTCTCCTTAACATTATTTTTATGTTTTCCTAGTAAGTTTGAATAATAATTTCTTTCACAGTTTCTAAGAATTGTTGTTAATTAATTTTTGTATCTTTTATACCTTTGCTCCCTATCAAAAGATCTATTCTCGAGAAACTTACGATATAAATTATTTTTCTTCCTGCAAGCATTTCTTAGACCTTTAGTAAACCATGGTTTATCTGCTCTTTTTCTACTGATCTGGCGTTTTCTGAAAACACAACATTCATTGTAATATTTACAAAAGATTTCAATGAAGTTATTGTATGCATTATGTACATCTTCAGTACCATAGACCGGGTCCCAATTTTCTTGGCTTAGTCTACTTTTAAAATCGTTCTCGGATTCATCGTCATCCTTTCTAATAAAAACTTCATTTGCTTTGGAAATTTTCAGTACCTCAGACCTATTTATACAAAATACTGGTAGGTGATCACTGATATCTTCAATAATCAAACCACTGTGTTTGTCTCCGCCAATTACATTTGTAAATATGTTATCAATTATGCTATAACAATGACCTGTAATACGCGTTGGTTTAACAATCAGAGGAAATAAAGCAAGACTGAACATTTGATTAACAAAGTACTCAGTGCTTTTATGATTTTCATAATTTAAAAGATTTACGTTAAAATCACCACAGATATATAGAGGTGTTGTCTTACAACTGAACATTTCCTCGATCTTATCACTGAAGGTCTCAATATTAGAACCCGGCTTCCTATAAACACAACTTACAGTGATTTTCCTAGGCACACAGAGGTCTACTGTGATACATTCGAAACAATTTTCAACAGCAATTGATAGGTCATTGTTTACCGTGTACTTTATGTTTTCCCTAACATAAATTGCGACTCCGCCACCTCTTGTGGTATCCCGAACCTGATTATGCATTTGAAACCCATTTAAAGTGTATAGGTCCGAATTGTACTTTTGTCACATGAGAGCTTTCCCACATGGAATAGTTAAAATCCCACATGAGAAGTCAACTAATTCCCACATGGTGAAAGTGAATTCCCATACAGTAAGTTAAATTCCCATATGTGAAATTCAGTTCCCCATATGAGAAGACAACTTCCCATATGGGAAGTCAAATTCCCCATATTGGAAGTCACAAAATGGCTATGTTAGTTGTGCAGTGAACAGCTTTGAATGAAGTCTATTGTGATTGGTTATTCAAAGCCTTTTGTACAAGAAAGGCCTTTTCAAATTGGGTTCTCTGTGTTGGTACATGCACAGTGTAGAGCTGTATATAGTAAAGCATGTAGTGTATACTTGAACACTGCGTTGTGTACAATGGTCAGCATTTAGTGTACAGCAAGCAGTGAGAGTGGTTGCTCACAGTTGAAGTGGAGTCAATGGACTATATGTATGCATGCTGTTTAGTGACTATGTTGTATGCAGTGCTATTTCTTTTGAGCTCAGATGTGTGGAGTAGTCTTAAAGCATCATGGCTGTCTTATTCAGAATATACTGGACTAAGGATGGGGCCTATAAAAGGAACCACTTCTAAACTGTGTTGCTCAGTTAGTTAATTTTAGCGAAGACATACGACAGGTAGTGTCACCAATCTGAGAAGGACACATGCCCATGCAGTGGCCTAATTTGGGTAATCATTTAGCTTTAAGGATGCAACACTCAAACCAGTTGCTAGATTTTTGTCTTTTGCATCGGGCTTTCGCACAGATTTGCATGCCACCTATAGGGTGTCACTAAAATTTTTTACTTAAAAACAGCATGAGTGATCACAGTTCAGAAAGGACTTAAGGTGAAATTACATTTTAAATCAGCCATAATTTTCTTTTGGACTCACTGTAAAGTCACAGGAACATTCACTCTGACTGCACAATGCAGATTTATACATTAGAGGGCCTCCGAGGATGATGAATGAAAAATGATGATGAAGGCTTGAGCAAAGGCCACATATCTCCCATTCTATAATGGAAGAACCCGATATGGAAAGGATAACCAACATGTGGGATTTATGTGGGAATTTTCCCCACAATCATGTGGGAATTTTTTCTCACATGCCCCAAAACCCACATAAATCCCACATGCTGATTTCATATAGGGAATATGTGGGACTTATTTATAAGGGAATACATTACACTTACAATATGCAATCAAATATAAGCAGAACTGTTCTGATGGAGGAAAATATGTTTTAGATGTTATTACAGTCAATTATGTTGCAATTCGTAGCCTATATTTATAGTTATATGAGGAACGCCCCTGTGCTAGAATTAAAAGTTCGTTGGTCAGCTGAGTATTCCAAACACCTTTTCCCCTCTCCAGACAAAGGGGCTAATTAGGTAAGCACCTGTTGTGGGCTAAGCCACTTTTCTGTGCCAATCCAAATTGAAATAACATGAATACATATGAACCAGCATATTCTTATTAGGCCAACACTAGTGTCTAGTTCTCTTCTACCCCTTTTCAGGGGTGGGAATTCCAACCTCCTAGTTGTTCGTTTTACAAATCCTTGGTACTGTTATGGACGAAATAGTCCTCTTTTTTATTGAAATAGAGATTGGGGCAACTTTGCAGCTGCTCGTTTCTACAGATTCTCATTGTAGTCTGTTCTCATTGTCAGCCCTACTACATTCCCCTCATTAAGTGTTCCCTAAGTAAGACATATAAACAACTTTCATGGTGGCGAAGAGAGCTGTAGGGTGTGTAACTAGCCTTTTCACTAGGTCACTTCGGACCCTTCCTTTAAATTACTGATAATACTCAGCAACCAAGATTACCATGAAAAAAGAAAAACACAAACTGAACATGGTCAAACATTGGTCACTTCATGGTGACCGTCAGATTCCATCTGTTCTTGCAGAAATGGATGTTTTCACCATACAAGTGTGTATTTGACTGTGACATTGCACTGTTATGTTGCAAAAAACCGAGATAACCTGATAACTGAATCAAAATGGAGGCATTTTTGATATCAAAACAGGCGTCGTTTGACCCCCTTTCGACCGTCGGGTAATATTCTAAGTCACAAAAAGGGTCCATACACTCTGAAAATGTAGGTATTGACATTTTAATCAGACATTTAAATCATATGTGAATGTTATTTAAATGCAAGGATACCCAGGCTAGTAATTGAAAGATTCCAATAGCGGTCATTTTTAAATTCAAAAAGGTGGTCAGTCACGTGATGGTAGCGATGGTTACCAAGAATATTGTAAATCAGCCTACTCGAAAGTACCTATGAGGAAATTTTCATGCTTTTGTCAAAAAAGCGCACTATTTTTTTTTCCTTATCCGCTGTACTGGTACATCCTGTCCTGTGAGGATGAATCTCCGTCAAAGATCTCACCGGGGAGCGAAGACTGGCATTGTAATGTTATTGTTATTATTATTTCAAAAACGATGGTAAGTTGACCGTGTCGAAAGTAGTTCCCTTTCAACATTTGAAGGTCTGAAAACTCAAAACTGTCTCTTCGGCAAACTTTGAGCGTCATATTGAGGGAATTCTCGTTATAACTTTCTATTTGACAACTTGAGTCCTACAATGGTTTTCAAGCCGCATGCAACAATTACTATCATCCATGCTCCTCATACACTCTCACCCTGAGTTATCAAATCGAAAGATCGTTAGTACTAGATAGGCCGCTGTAAAAATTCTATTTCGTGCATGTTTAATGCTACTAAGAAGTGATTAAATTCCATAGAGACGAAAGGAGAATTGTGTCAGTCGATCTGAAATGAAGCCACTCCAAAGACTCTGTGCATGGGCGGGATTACCCCTTTCCCGTAAGCTGAGTGACTGAGTCACTCAAATCGAGGGTTCGCTTTTAAAAATTATTTCTCAGCCATGCAACAACCTACAGCCTTTATTTAACCACAAAAATAAAGCCAACAAATAGATCTATCGAATGTCACCATTTTTTAAGGAGGGGGTTGTATATTGAACTTTTTTTTTACAAAACATCAAAAAAATAGTTGTTGACGTTCAAAAAATGCCCCCAATATGCCCACAATTGCTAAAAATGTGGCAATATTTTCAAAAAATCAGTTCAGGTACTTAGGAAAAGGTCACCCTACCCACTTTTTTTTTCTAAATACCTTAGAACCTAAAAAAAAAAACACCATGAGAGGTGATTAGATGCCAGGTATAGGGAATTCAGAGATATTTTAAGTATAATATTTCAAAATTGCGTAAATTTTGGTCAAAATCTACATTTTAATCCCAAAATACCCACCCAACAAAAAAAATTATAACTCAACAACGGGAAGTCCAATCTTTTCCATTAAAACACCAAAATGTTTGTTATAAGATTTCTTATAACGAAATACCAAGATATAAGAATAAATGGCAAGGGTAGGGTGAGTTACAGAGGTTCAAAGATCCAGAAAAATGCATTTTTCAAAAATGCGTCAATTTTGGTCCAATACATGCATTTCCGACCAAAAATCCCCTCCCAATATCAAAAATTGTAAGCCACAACACCCCTCCAACTTTTTCACTCACTAAAATGTTCATTTAGAGCTACCTTTCAAAGCAATGCAGCTCTATAGAACAATCTTCTGCATCGTAAATTACAAAATAATAGTGATATGTATGGGTTTGCTACGGTTGTCTATGAAAAGCCTTATGACATCTCTGATTTGCATATTTGCATACGTAATGAGATTAGTTTTCAAAGCTTAAAAGTTCTTTCAAATTCCCCATCTTTGCTCTTTACAATGATATATAGGTTCTTCAGAGAATATTCTTCTAAGATCACCAAAACATTCCTGAAACTATTCCTCCTTTTTCAACACTGAAGGGCCTTATGAGTAAGGGTTACGGGAGGGGGCAAGGGGGAACTCAATAAGTATATTTGGTTTTTATATAGCGCGTTTCACCGATGTACCAAAGCGCTTTTTCAAATATTATCCTGGTCAACAGTGACCCATTCTAGAGACAATCCGTCTAGTAGGCTGCGGCTAAATCAGCGCTAAATGACGCTGCCAAATTACCTAACAGGCACTCATTTAACCCTTGGGTGGAGAGAAGCAATAGACTGAGACAAAGCATTTTGCCCTAGGACAACACGTAATGAGCCCGGCGGGACTCGAATCAGCAATCCCGGGATCACAAGTCCGACATCTTAACCAATTGTCCACCACGCCCTCACTTCCCCCTAACTTGTTTCGAGAGCGTAAAAAATTGAAAACGAGCGGAAGAAAGTGAGACCAGAAACGTTATAAGAGAAAGGAGAAACTTTAATAGCCTATGGAGATTAAATTTTGCCGTGTTAAACGAAGGAAAACATTTATATCAAGTACCACAAAAATGCTCGGAAGATTTTTCACGGCGGGCTTTGCCCGAAACCTGAGAGAAAACTAATACAATTGGAAATTTTAACTGGCGCCGTAAAATTAAAGCATGGGCGTCTCTTACGCCCCACACTATTGTGACTTAAAGTTCTGAGATGGGGTCAATTCAAGTACTATTGTATGTTATTTAATGCACCATGGCCTTGCCAACAAAATCCAAAAACTTACCCCTGTATATGGAATCGCAATTCTCGATAAACTTCTCGGGGTGGTTCGCTTGAGCCTAATATAAATTGATGCACCATAAGTACGGCTGTGCGTCGGAAAAACTTTTTTGGAATTGCCTCATCATTAGTTCCTGTAAAAAAACTTGAGTAAAGTACTATTTTCAAAACCCTCGCTCTCCGTCCCGCTGTTTGCTTTCCCCACCAACTACCACCATTCTTACCAACTTGCGTGATGGTTACTATCGTAAAATTGCAATCGTCATAAGAAAAATGTTTCATTATTTCAAATTACACTTGGGAGAAGTATTTTCTCGAGAAATGGTCCAAAATGACAGCAAAAACAGCAAAGACTTTGCTACTTCAGCCCTCGCTGTCAAAGGCTTCGCCGGCAACAACTACCCATGATGCACCCTCCAATGAGAAATTACTTTCCTGTCACTCTAACTGCCGACGCCCATGGCCCATACAAACATTTCATTGATTTTTACTTAGGGGCGTTCCTAAGGATCGATGAGTGAAGGGGGGGGGGGTGCTAAATCCTTTTCCTACAAATTAGTGTAACATTCGCGACACAATACCTTGCCAAGAACGGTTAAATAATAAAATAAAAAAAAGTATTACGGAAGAACAAGATGGGGACCCTCGGAAGCTCTGAACTATTAACATAATTATATGCATCAAAAGTTACGCATTTAACCTTCCACAGGCCCCTCCTGACTGGAGACTGAATTTTGTTTCCGATCGTCATCCTGGAGGAGGGGTCTCCCACTACCTTTGGAAAAAGATTGAGTATTTTAGTTTCTTAATTCGAAGTCTGCCTTTACCTATGTAAAATTGCGTAATTAGGACTAACTGCCGGTCGATTTCATCAAGATGCAGCTAATTTGATGGTGAAAGAAGGTAGATGATCAAAAATTTACTAGCCTAGGGGCAGTAGCGGGATTTGATGTTTGAAAGTGGGGGGGGGGGGGCAAAATTAGTACTGCTGTAGCAAAACCAACTAGATTAAGACGTAGGCCTATACAGAGTTCGGGAAAAAGAGGGGGTAAGTGCCCCTCCCTTGCCCCCCCAAATCCCGCCTATGCCTAGGGGTTTTGCAATAATTATACTAACTCTGGTTCTATGGGAGCAAAGTATGATCGAAAACCAAAGGTGCAAGGTGTAGTCTCGCGCAAATGTAATGTGTAAGTAATATTTGTCATTGCACGAAAATCACTCTAACTACAAATAGCTGTTAAACAAGCAGCAGTTTGCCTTTTGGTTTATTACATAGCCAAGACTAGTAACAGCCATTAGATTTCTTCATGATGCAGCAGGTTTGCGCGTTGGGAGCTAAGATGGGCAATCTCAACGGTTGCACGGAGTTTGCAATGAGCTTGCCCCATCTTTGTATGAACTGGCCAATTAAGAAGCATGTGTGAAATCAGACGAAGTTTACAGAAAGTCAAATGGCTTTGATGTGTGATTAGTAAACAGTTGATAAATAAATCGACTAGAGTGTTGTGCGGTAACCCTAAAATCCGACTGCGATCCGATGCAACTGACCAAAATTTCCTTCAGCTACTCCCCGACGAGCAGTAAGGTTGTCGAATTCGGTTGCATAACATTACAAAACAGTTTTTAATTCGTAGTTCGGGACATGACATTTCTTTCAGGGCAGATGTTTATGTTATCCTAACACGGTTCTCCTATCTTCCCGACAGCCTGGATTTCTTCAAAAGACAATAATTCCCCGAACAGTGTAGTAAAGATCACTTGCTGACATAGGAATTTTATGAATTTGTGATTACTTTCCCAAAAATATGTAATAATTTCCCGACAAACAGAATCCTGTGTTCCCAATTCATGTATACCAAGTTATATTTCCAACCGACACTAATTCACTTTATGTGAAACGTTACGTTCATGAATTTAAATTGCTCGACATATTTGTACTTCCAGGTAAAGGATTTTTACTGACATAAGTAAATGAATTGAAAAAGCAAGTGGTAATTTATTTCCCAACGAACAGCACAATTTTCAAGACAAACAACACTTTAAAACTTTATGGGGTTGTAACACCCCCACACGACGGCCCTGCACAGACGCTATAACCTTCAAAATCGACAGTAATAAAAAAAGCTTGATGGTCACTTTTCCCAGACCATCGATAAAAAGGAATCATGAGAGGAAGAACCAAAGATTATGATATAGTTTCAAACATCTTCTTATGGAAAGAACAAGCACCTGGGGAAAGTTGGAGACTTTTTATGTAATAAACAATACTTCATTTCAAAATAAAGAAAAACAGTAGGTTACAACTAAATGTCTCAAACAGCGCCGTTTCTTTGGCGCGTTGCGCGCACCCGTCTTGAATATTGTTTCGGGATTCGGGACTAGGGATTACTTCCTGTAGAACACCTCTCATGGAATTGCTTGGTATAGATTCTTTCATAATCATTGTAACCACCAATGCTCCACGGCCGTATACAGCGGATTGGGCAGCTCCCCTGCAAAGAAATATTTAAAGCAACATTTTTATCACATTGATCTGTGTAAATTTACTGACTTTCTAAAGATTGTTAGATATTAGTTGTTAGGTACACAAAATGTAATTTCTGGTGCAGTAGTATGGGACAGGTGCACAGAAAAGAAGGGGAAAGATGGGCGATCTCCTTCTCTTTCAGGATACTTTTGTTGGCTCTTCTGTTACTCATTATCTAAAAGTCAAAAAAAAAGAAAATGCGATTTTTATCATCGCGCTTGCGGGCACCCACTCTGAGTACTGGCTATCCCATTCTAAAAATCAATGTTCCAAAGTCCCGGGAAACTTTCAGAATAACCGAGATTAAGCCCTCTGTATTATCGATTTCGGCCGAATGTTAGTCATACGGAGTAACAATATAACTGAAAAAGTCGAAAGATGACTTGAGTGGTCTGTCAAGTGTCCACGCTATGTTATGTCAACTTGGAGCTTAATATATGCATTATTTTAAGAGCTACAATTTCATAAATGCCTCAAAGCTTCCTTCACTCCCTGGACCCCACGGGTACTTACCACAGGACACCACCGGGGCCCTGAGAAGGGCCCGTGGACCCCTCGTCGTTAGGTGAGCGTTTGGCAGTCCTTTCCATTTTGCCCTCCGCTGCTTTTAGACATTTAATCCCGCCCCTGGCTCTCTGTACGGCAACAAAGCAACGGTGCGTAATACAACATTTTGTGGGTTGCCTTTTTTTGTAACAGTATAGTAATTTTCAGGAAAGACTGAAAGAAATCAGGGGACAAGATAGACAGGGAACATGTGAGTATTCTAGGGTAACTATGTTTTGTGCCTACATTACTATTTCAGAGCATTTTTTTGTATAAACTTAGGCACGTTCATACTTCAGCATAGCGCTATAAAGCTATGAAAGTTGAACACTTCCTGTCTGAACTATGTGCGTGATTCGACTGGGGGAGCAAACGATGACAATATATATATATATATATATATATATATATATATATATATATATATATATATATATATAATATATATATATATATATATATATATATATATATATATATATATATATATATATATATATATATATATATATATATATATATATATATATATATATATATATATATATATATATATATATATATATATATATAGGTAAATAAGAAGCTTGGATAACAATGATGTTCCGGTGTACATCCAGGATCCAGAGGATTCACAGCATTCTAGTTATAAGTTAGGTAAAACTTTATAATGATAAAACTAGAACAGCAACTGAACACACAAAGATAAAAAGACACCCTGCATCGAGAAGCTTTCGGCTGTTTTATTCAGCCTTCATCAGCTCGAATGAAGCAGATATATATATATATATATATAAATATATATATATATATATATATATATATATATATGTATATATATATTTGTATATATATAAATGTATGTATATATATGCATATATATATATTTATATATATATAGATATATATATATATATATATATATATATATATGGGTATATCCATAAATTAGGGGTCCAAAGTGTGACAAAGGGGTCAAAATTTAAAAACCATTTAATACTGGTGTAAAGTATATTTTCAAGAAGGTATATGTATCTATTTCTAAAATTTATATCAGTCATGGCTTTTGTTTAAGACATCCAGGTTATTGATCAACTCTATCTCAAAGCTCCTTGCAAAAATGGCGGAGGTGACTGGGACACCAAAATTGGCAATATATGCCTAGAAAGTTTATAACTGTGTAGTATATCCAAGTCTTTTCCTCACTTTTGGTAAGGCATAAGTGGCAAGGATTTATGACAGAAACAAGTTACACCCACTGAAATCGGTTGTATGCTCAATTTAGAATAAAAGCTCACACCATTGTAAGGGAAATCATGTAATATTTACACTGAAACATATTTGTTATCTGTACAGTTTCCAAAAGATAGAGCAAGTAGCTGCTTGAAAATAAATGAACACATAAAACATAAACATTTTTCAGAGTTGTCCCCAATTCATCCAAATATCTTACATTTTTGAGTAACTGGGTTACAGACGTTATGTGTCGGGTGTGACGGGACACCAAAATCCCAGTAACACTGACACGAACAATGCATAAAAGGTTTCACGTAGCATTTACAGAGTACTGTATTCAAGTGGGCAACACTAACAGTTCAGACAAACCTATTTTTTCTTGGAACATCGGATATTTTTACTGTCAGTTGCAAATTTTCTTATGTTACATATAGGGGTGACAGGGTCCTATTGAATTAACATGTGGTGTCCCAGTCACACCCGACCATGTCAACATTACTGTATGTTGTGACTTCTTAAATCATTACAAAATTGCACAAAGTTAAAAACTATACTGACTTGAACTAAAGTAAGAAAAAGATAGGAAGGATTTATCAAATAACAAAACAGCTTCATATTTACAGTAATAATGATTGTCGGGTGTGACAGGGACACCAAAGTGTGACCGGGACACCAAAAAAATAAAATAGATATTCACACTCTCCATACATTTTTCAAGTTTGTCACTTTCTAATTACTCTCCACATCTTTATGATGTTCATATTATCCATCTTAAATCATTTATTTTAATTTTTTTTTTCAGTTTAAAACAGTTTAAATAGCTCTTTGTTGTTCTTCAATGGCGGAGGTTACAGTGGGACACCATGGGACACCATTTTCCCCTTTCAACCAGATAGTGGACAATACATTACAAAATGGGGAAAAAAGGGTAGTATCGATAACCATGTGCACACATGTTACAACTCAGGCATGTATGGATGGGATTGGCATAGTTGAGGTGATATGAGAGGGTGGTAATTTTGATGATTTTGTGCGCGATGTGACATGATCAGCGGGACACCAAACACAAAATGTGATTTCCAATGGGTGCCATTATTACAGTTGTCCTTGTACTGCTCAGGTTTAGCATTTTACTTTATCAGTAGAGGTTACCAGTAATTGGACATAGTGATTCAAGTTTCCAAGAGTAACACAGGGAGATGAGGCCTTGTATTAATGTCCATACTAGTATGATGTGACAGGTGGGACAAAGCGTCACATCCGCCATGCCAACTTTGAAATAGGCGCATTTCGTTAAACATTGTCCCTTAATCTGGAAACTCACATTGTTTGTTTGTCTGGTTCTAATATCTCATCTGACATAACTTTAGGCTATCCAAAGGATAAATAAATTTTTTATATTGTAATAACTGAAGTAAATTACCCATGTCACAACTTTAACAGATAATCTGGTGGGACACCAAATACATGCTGGATAATAAAATTGTAAACGATAGATCAACAGACCGTAATTGGACATTGAGATACCACAGTTAGTGATAACACATAGAATATTAAACACTTTCAATAACAGGAATCATCTCTAGCCTCAGTTTTAACCATTCTCTATATGCCACAAGTGGCGGATGTGACGGGGACACCATGGACCCCTAATTTATGGATACACCCATATATATATATATATATATATATATATATATATATATATATATATATATATATATATATATAATATATATATATATATATTAATACCCCTTTAGCTACTTCCACCCTACTGGTTTCTTGGGACGTTACTGCTATGTTTCCCAACATAGACAATACATTAGGGTTAAAAGCTGTGAAGGAAGCATTAACTAGTAGAAAGTCCAATTTACCTTGTAACGATTGTATTGTTGAAGCAGTCGATATTTGTTTAAAGCACAACAACTCTAGTTTCAAAGGTAATAACTTCGTGCAAATCCATGGCACTGCTATGGGACCCAAAAATGCATGCAGTTATGCTGACCTAGCTATGAGTTACATAGACAAAATAGCTACAACCAAAGGTCCTTTTAAACCTCAAAATTGGTGGCGTTTTAGGGACGATATTTTTGAGCTTTGGCCTCATGGACTCGATGCACTCCATGAATTTACCAAGTTTATTAACTCTATCTATCCAACTATCAATTTTGTACTGAGGTTTTCTGAGTCAAGGCTTGAATTTCTAGATGTTATGGTAATTTTGAATAATGGAATCATTTCAACTGATGTGTTCTCTAAGCCAACTGATGGTCATTTATATTTGTTACCTTCTAGTTCTCATCCTAAGCATCAAGTAAAAAGCATCCCTTACAGTATAGCCTTAAGGCTGAAACGTATTTGTTCTACCCCTGAGCTTTTGGCCAAGAGAGTTATTGAGTTTAAGCATTATTTAATAGCCAGAGGATATGACCCCCAACTTGTAGAAGAGCAATTTGAAAAAGCAAACAAATTACCTAGATCTGCCCTGCTCAATCCTGCTAACAAGAGCAATTCTAATCGTAAATACCCACTAGTCCTGGATTTCAATCCAGCGTTACCCAATGCCAATTCTATCATTCGTAAACACATGCACATCCTTTATAGCTCGCCTCGTATGACCAATCTTTTCCCAGAGAATTCATTCTTCACTGCTTACAGCAAATGTAAGTCCCTTAAGGATTTACTTAGGAAGTCGAAATTTCCTTATCGTACCCCTACAGGGGACACTGTAGGTTGTTTCAAATGTGAGCGAAGACGGTGTGACCTCTGTACTATTTTTTTATTGCAGAGTTCCAACTTTTCTAGCTGTGCCACTAAGAAAACTTATCCTATTAAAAGTTATGTTTCCTGTACTAGTGCTTGTATTATTTACGTAGCAACTTGTTTTAAGTGTAATTTGCAGTATGTTGGGTCTACTTCCACAGAATTTAAAGTAAGATTTAGAAATCACAAATCCGACCTCTTGAATAATCGCGGGAGATGCGAATTAGCAGTCCATTATAATTCTTCTTCTCATCAACTGTCAGACATCAAGTTCATCATTATAGAGCAGACTTACAGCAAGTCTAATAATGACACAGCCCTTACAAAAAGAGAACGTTTTTGGCTTGCCCAATTGAATACCCTATTCCCTCTAGGCCTAAACAAACGGAAGGAATTTAACTCTTCCAAAAGAATCAGCTACCTACGGTAAATTTCAGGGTAACTTTCGTTTACTCATTCTGGTGGTTTCCTATGCGTAATGTTCTTCTCCTATGCACCTTCCAGGCCCCCTTCAGCTACCGTTGGTTTTAACCATATTTTTGAGGATTATCTTAACTTTAGTGCAGCATGTTTACAGCTGGTTTTAAGAATCTGTTTTTTCTCTTTCTTTTGCTATTTATCCACCCAGTGATTTTAAGCTTTATTTCTTACTGTCCTGAGTTTGTGCTGACTGCTTTAATTTATTCTTTGTATGTATTTGCAAGTCTTTTAGAATTTTATAGGTAGACTTTTGAACCCATTTTATCTGCTTCATTCGAGCTGATGAAGGCTGAATAAAACAGCCGAAAGCTTCTCGATGCAGGGTGTCTTTTTATCTTTGTGTGTTCAGTTGCTGTTCTAGTTTTATCATTTTAAAGTTATATATATATATATATATATATATATATATATATATATACATATATATATATATATATATATATATATATATATATATATATATTTCCTATAGCTTTATAGTGTGTGAAAATTTGGCAGTATCAGGCGCGGATCCAGACATTTCGAAAAGGTTGGAGGGGCTGAAACCCCGGTTGAGTATTCTCCTAGATTGACATTATGCTAATTTTCGCGTATTTGTTATTGTTGATGTGGTGAAAATTAGGGGTTGAGACAGGGACAGCCCCCCCCCCCTCGTGGGTCCGGGCGGGAGGATGAACCGGCTACTGTTAAGGTATAAAGGCTACTAAGCCAAAGATATGACATATACTCGATGTAACTCGAACTTTGTCTACTTATGGCAAAGACAGTGGAAATATTTAGAAATATTTTTATTTCCATCGTCTCTGCCATAATTAGCGATTAACGTTGAGTATATGTTTTATCTATGGCTTGTTCGTGGCCTTTATACCCTAATAGCTGGTTCATACTTCCAAGTTTTTACCTTGCGTTCCAAGATAAATTGGTGTACTTTATCGCGTAATGGTGTTCACAAGTGGTGAATTTCCCGCGGATTTTTTTTTCAGAACAGATGGGGGCGATTTAGAGTTTCCACAAAAGCCATATGAAAAATAATGAAAAAAAAAAATCCTTCGGTTAGGCTTAGGGGGTAAAAGTGTAATTGTCTCCATTCGTCCTGGGATAAAAATTACGCGACTAACCCATAAAGGGAGATCAGATATGCGACTTAATCGGAATGTGAACTGAAACATAAAGCTAAAACAGACTTTTACTACAGACCTGACTAATAGACTCACTGATAATCCTGAACATACAGATTACACGAGATGCATCACGGATGCTGAAATTCAACTTGTTCGTTCGTCGAACATTCCCAAAAGAAAGTTTCTGTCGTTACCCATCCTAGAACCAGACTTTTAGTACTCGAGTACGTACTTTTACGAGTATGTAGTACTCGAGTACATTTTTCAACACTCGTACTAATGACTTTGTACTGGTATTCGTAATCATACCCAGAGAATTTGAAAATCAAGTACTTGAGCCCATACTCAGGGCTCTGTACTAGTATTCGTACTCAGGCCCTTGTGCTCGTACTCGTACTGCGAGATTTTGTACTCCTACTCGTGCTTTGAGAATTGTATTCATAAGTACAGACATTTCAGTCCAGAACGTTAATCTGTAATTTCCATTGATCCCCTTCTAATTCACTATAACTTGCGGTTATTTAAATCTTCCTGTGCTGATCAACGCAAACTAATCTTAACACATAAAATTTATTCATGCTGCTTTAAGGGGCAGTCACAAAGGATTACAACGAACCTTTTTTTTTAACAATCTAAAGGAGTTACTGTGATAATAATCTCGTAGGGGTACTAAATCATCTTAAGTGTATCATCTCCTTGTGCATATAATTACTTTGGCTACCTACTGAATAAAGCATCTTGCTTTGGTGTAGTGTAGAACTACAGTGTTTGAAATCACATTCGATCAGTAAGTTAGAGTCTAAAACTTAATGACTCACCTGACATAAATATTATGACACTTATTTTATTCAACTGCAGATTTAAAAAAAACATGGTCAAGTTTGGTGTTTGAAGGCATCTTACGGTTTCTAAAGCAATGCAAAGTATAAAAACGTATATATACCTCATGTACCCTTCCATCCACCCCAGATCTTGTACCAATTCGATTCCTTTCTCACAACTTTTACGGGCCAGACAGATTTGTTCCGACGACCAGGATTTCGCTAAAGTTTCCAAGCAGATTATTTCTTTCTTTGAACAACGCCAGTATCCACAAAGAGTGCTCTCTAATGCCCTGAAACGCATACAAGGAATTGATAGAGCCTCTGCCCTTGCCCCCAAAACTGACCATACACCCACCAGACGTATCCCGTTGGTCCTATCCTTTCACCCATCTGTAACCCCCATTGTACGTGCCATTTACAGGAATGTAGAGACCCTCCGTCATGACCCATCCACCCGTGACCATTTCCCTGATCCCCCCATCACGGCATTCAGAATTGAAAAGAACATATCTAAGCACTTAGTCCGTGCCTCTCAACCTCAAGCAGTAGTGCCTGACACCCCAGGAACTTTTCCTTGCAACCGTGGGAGATGCAATACTTGCCCGGTGGTCAGTTATGACAACACCTTTCCATTGTAGGTCCCAACAACAACCGGTTTAACGTTCATCAGCATTTTACCTGTACTTCAGCCAATGTTGTTTACGTTCTCGTATGTAAACGCTGTAATATACTGTACGTGGGAGAAACAAAACGTCGTCTTGCTGACCGAGTCACCGAGCACCTCAGATCAATCAAACAGAACCTCCCAGGGTTCCCGGTAGCCACCCACTTCAATCCCCCGTCAACATGCTCGATCCGTGACTTGATGGTTTCGGCGGCCATCTCGTGTCGAGGTTCCGATCATGACCGCCTAGCTGCCGAAAACCGCCTAATCATGAAACTTGGAACCCTGTCCCCACATGGTCTGAACGTTAGACTTGAACTGTTATAACGCAGCAATTCCTGCATTTTTTTGACTTGTGGTAACGACTTAACACTGTCTGTTTTCCTAGCCGAGGTTTACCGTGCCCAATTTTATTGTGTATTTTTTAAATTGTACGTTTGGCCGTGTCAACGATCAGTTGCATTTTTGCCACCTGATGAAGGGTTTAAACCCGAAACGTCGTGGAATTTTTCACAAACTTTTAGCACTATTTACTACTTCATTTTTACCTACCTACTTCATAAGTGCTACGCAGTACTTTGACCTTATATATATATATATATATATATATATATATATATATATATATATATATATATATATATATCAGTTAATAAAAGAGAACTTTTCAGCCGTTGGAAGTTCCTAGACGAAGAAGCCTCCGAAGTCAACCTATGAGATGACAAATCATAGACATAAAGGAAAGAGGAACAGAGAAGGCGCCCTCACCCATTGAAAATGCGGAACGAACAAGCTTTTGTCCCCAAGCTCTCAAATGTTAGTACCGTAATTTATTTTGCTTGCTGGATGCCAGCGTGCATGATGTACCGCTGAATTAGTTGACCAACTATAGAAAGCCATTACATATGAGTAGGAATGTATTTTGATTGTGGGTTGGGGTAGGGGCGAAAAGAAATATACGGTCAGTGGCCTCTTGGAGAGTTTGTGATACTACGAAGAGCACCACCATGAGTTGGTGCATATCGTACCAAGAAATCTTGGCCAAAATTGGCTGCCAGATTGCGGGAAATGGCACTTTCAGACCTTGCAGAGATGTCTTAACGTTCTTCATATTGAGGTATTACGTTGAAGAAATTTAACACACTTCCACAGGACAGGTAAAGTAACGTTTCGATCAGAGCATAATTCGGAGATGGGAAACCTTTCCATTGAGAGACTACTGCGACTTCCAAGTCAACCGTCCTGGGTAAGGGGTATGCTGGGAGGAATGTGCCATTCCGGGTTGGGAAGTTTTGCATCTTGAATGAACCTAGATGGAAAATAGTGCTATAATTATTATATTTTCGGGTGTCATAATTGTTCATGCACTAGAAGGGATACCGACAACAAACAGTACTCATTCGGAGTAATGAGAACAAGAATACTCTTTGATCATAGGCCTACCAGGGCTGCTCACTCCCTCCCAGTCCATAACAGTACAGTACTGAATATATATATATATATATATATATATATATATATATATATATATATATATATATATATATATATATATATATATATATAGAGTTGAGTCGGTAAAGCTGAAAATGTGGGCGAGGTGAAAAACCAAATTGAATGTTGACTCAACCGGGATTCGAACTCGCGACCTCCCGCTTGCTAGTGCGGACGCTCTAACCACTGAGCTATGAAGCCAAGATGGTCTGGCCTTTGTTGAAACCCCATATGAAGCACTTGAAATTCACCTTCTGAGCAGGCACCTATTTTGGGAACAGCACTAGTTCTCCTTTGATGCAAGCCCTACCAGAGATCAGAAATGATGCAATTCAGCCGACCACAATTGTCAACCCGTCAGCGGATCTCCGAAGAGATGCAGAAACGTGTGACAGCACAAAGTTGACGGTGAATAAACACTGACGGCAACTGCGATGTATGTAGAGTTGAGTCGGTAAAGCTGAAATATATATATATATATATATATCCTAAGGCCTTACATAGATGTATATCTATATACAAATATATATATACATATATATATATATATATATATATATATATATATATATATATATATATATATGTAAATATATATATATATATATATATTTCTGTTAATACCCTATTAGGGAGACAAATTGCAGTTATAATTGGTATATTAAGGAGACATTTTCACTAAGGAGACAAATTTATGTCTCCCTAATTCTTTGCACCATTATTTAAACCCCTTCTCTACATTCTTTCTAACAGAATTTTATTTCTATGGTAGCGTATTAGCGCCCTCTTTATTATGCCACTGTGTAAGTTGCATAAATACATCATAGGTGCTGTTATTTACCATAGAAATACAGGTGTGTCATGTGTCACATGTAATTTATATGTATTATAGGGAGACAAGTAAGTATTGTGAAATACTTTGTAATGTTTTGTTTATTTAATTAAACCTTGTGTGTAAAAGATACAGTTAAAACAAACGTACCATGAGTTAAAGGCATTCATGAAGAATTATTGGTATTTTTGTATGAATATTTGTATGCTTAGATATGGGAAATATATTAAATTTTATGAATATAACCGATTGTCTCCCTAAGGAAGGATTTATCCCAATGTCTCCCAAATGTTTAATTTAGTGTTATATATATATATATATATATATATATATATATATATATATATATATATATATATATATATATATATATATATATATATATATATATATATATATATATTATACCATATTACATAGAACACGCTCCTGGGACGTAACAATGGAAAGCTTGACTCGACAGTATTTAAGCTCATTTGACGACGTTCTACCACGTAGGCCTCAAAGGCTCGCTCAATGGTCAGAGCATCCGCTTTGTATACGGGAGGTCGCTGGTTCGAATCCTGCTTGAGGCTAAGTTTTCCATTCATATATTAGAAGACCTCTTTCAGTATAAGGCAAGTGCCTATGTTAGAGGCAAAATGGCTTAAGTTCTATATGTGACTGTTACATACTGCCTTGATTCGACTCATTCATATAAAGTCGCCACGTCTCTCTGCCTACACAACATTACATGGGATGCGCTCCTATGACGTTACGATGGAAAGCTTGACTCGACTGTGTATAAGGCAAGCAAATTTTTGTAAAAGATATGAACCCCATTACTTTTTCAACATCAGATGAAAGTTACTCTTGTCCTACATTTTTCGTAAATAAAAGTAAATGGAGAGAAAATATATAGCACGTGAAGGGCCTATTTTAATTTTTTTATGCGCTGCTTTACTGTTGTCTTTTATTCGCTGTTGTCCTTCAGTTGTACTTAACATCTTCTGCCATTCTGTGTCTTTCAAATATTACGTTACAACGACAACCATGAAGAGCATATTTATACCGTCTACATGTGTTCGGATTAGGTGACAACGAAGGGTATGAGATAAGCGTTCTCGACACATATATTTCGTTGAGGATGTGACCCATTTTTGTTTAGAAAAGTTTAGCATCCTCCCTCACCTCATCGATCCTCAGGGATGCCCCTGTCCGGAAAAAAACTACACAGAGCTTGACCACGACCCGACTGGAACGCTGTAGAAAACTCGTATGGCTTAGCTGGGTCAGTGCAGCGTGCGCCAGATCTTTTTCTTGACCCGACTGCTATCCGGCAGTCGATCCTCGTCGTTACCGAATAGGATATATCAGCATGTTTGATAATCGTCGAGGAGCCAAGGTAGCTGCGTCACATTTGAGTAAAGTTCTGACGGTATGCGGCTGTCACCGTCTCAACTGCAACCCGATATTTTACTGAATAGTAGTGAGGGCGCGCTGCGGATTTAGATAATGGCTTTAGAAAGTCAAATTGGCGGCTTCAATATGGACGAGGTAACAAACGTGATCGATTCGGGTGAGTCCGGTCTGCGCAGTGTGCGGTGAAGTGTGCGGTTATTTCCTTGTAGGCAGCAAATTGTGGCTTCAGTATGGAAATACCACTTAATAAAGTTAAGTCCCCCCCCCCCACCCCCCCCCCCCCCCACCCCCCCCCCCCCCCACCCCCCCCCCCCCCCACCCCCCCCCCCCCCCACCCCCCCCCCCCCCCACCCCCCCCCCCCCCCACCCCCCCCCCCCCCCACCCCCCCCCCCCCCCACCCCCCCCCCCCCCCACCCCCCCCCCCCCCCACCCCCCCCCCCCCCCACCCCCCCCCCCCCCCACCCCCCCCCCCCCCCACCCCCCCCCCCCCCCACCCCCCCCCCCCCCCACCCCCCCCCCCCCCCACCCCCCCCCCCCCCCACCCCCCCCCCCCCCCACCCCCCCCCCCCCCCACCCCCCCCCCCCCCCACCCCCCCCCCCCCCCACCCCCCCCCCCCCCCACCCCCCCCCCCCCCCACCCCCCCCCCCCCCCACCCCCCCCCCCCATAGGGGATGACTTTCTTCCTTGAGCTGTAGTAACAAGCTCGTTGTAGAAAGAGAAAATGCCTGCACTCTAGGTGGATTAAGATGCCAAATTTTCCCCATAGAATCCTTCTAGAACGATGAAAGACACCAGGCTGGTAAGGGGACGTGTTATAGTGTGTACAGCCGGCACGAGATGCATGCTTCCATCGATTCCGAATTTTCCCGATTATTTTTAATGATCCCAAACGGTGTTTACTAAGCTACTACTTTCTATTCCCTGATCAAACGTACTTGCATCATTCAACGGTGAGGGTTTTTCAATTAGGCCGATTGTTCGTGTGCATTAAAGGAGCACAGCAGCAAAACTTGAAAGCTTTGTACGTAATACCCAGGCCAGTAGTCAAGGGGGTGCCAAGGGGGGCGTAATGCATTTTAGTATGTTTCGCCCCCTTGTCTGGTTACGGGCCTTCTGATTGGCAGATAGTTTTCTATTTTTATTTAGTTTTCTTTTTTTATTTAGGGAATTGGAAGTGTCTCGATTCAGATCCTGTATGCACCTTTTTGTCATAGAATTTTTATTGAAAACTTTCCGCACGCTTTAACGCATTCTTTACCGTTCAAACACTCTTCCGAGGTCCACCCCAATCAGTCCACCCCAAGATGCCGACCTCCTGGTCCCACCCAGATCCTTCCACTCAGGTTCCCGCCCACCCCATGTTCCCGCCCACCCAGGTCCATCCTGATAAGCCCATCCAAGTTCCCTCCCTTCCGCGTCCCACCAATTTCCTTCCACCCAGATTCCACCCTCCCCGGACACTTCCATCCACCCACCCGTTTCCGCCCACCCTAGTTTCCACTCTTCCGACCCCTTCTGGATCAACCCACCCAAGTCCCCCACATTTTCGTCCTCCCAGGTTAGACCCTGATCCGCCCACAGCCCGGGTTCCGTCACTTCGTGTTTTTGTACTCTTTGCCTCAGGGTGGTACCTGGTGCCATTCCTTCCTCCACATTATCTGTTTAGTCCATGCAGGGAGTTGGCACTCCCTGGTCAAAGTCCTTCTCAAATGCATTCGATGAATTTATCTTTCACATAGCTGAAGAACTGATGCAGATATTATAAACGTCTTGTTCCATTCTCTCTCGGAACAAGATGAAGCCGGGAGGGGGGGGGGGGCTGACGGAGCCCTCCTAAAAAAATTTCCACCCCTTGTGTAAGGAAAAGTATCCAGACATCTACAGCCTCGGAAAAACAGAATGATGTGGAATACCGTAGGAGTTTATGTGCGAAACTGAACAGCACAACCTCATTCCACTCAATTCTAAAACAAACATTTATCAGACATGTACCATCCCTTCCCTGCACATGATATATAAACAAATAAAATCTGTTCCTTTAAGTATATATATATATATAAATATATATATATATATATATATATTTATATGTTTATATATATATATATATATATATATATAGATATATCTATATATATATATATATATATATATATATTTATATAACGCTAATTCCCACCTTAAGGGGAAATTGTTATATCTGCTTGTACATAGGGCGAAAAAAAGATAATAAAATACATAAAAAATAAATTCGCCCTAACGTCTAATAATTAACGTTAATTAACATTATTTCAATGGCCAGCCATCCGTTCGTGTTAACAGCTAGGTGTCCGTAAATTTGACAACTTTGAAGTAATGGTATCTAGTTTGTAAATCTAAGAGGGCGCCCTTGTAAGTTTACGTATTCTTATAGAAAAAGTGTGTGGAAACGTTAAGGCGAAACTTATATTTCACCCGAAAATTTTTTTCCCCTTAAGGTCGACTTTTCAACAACAACTTTCCCCCTAAGTGCCGAATTAGATATATATATATATATATATATATATATATATATATATATATATATATATACCTACTTCATAAATGCTACGCAGTACTTTGACCTTATTTTATTCACGTCTTTGACTTCCTTTCACTGCGATTTTAAGATCTTTTAGACTAGTTGACCATGCCTTGCTTGAAACAGTTTGTTTCAAGGCCTCGTAGTACGTTTATACAGGAAATTGCTCGCTATCCCAGCGAACATTTTCCCGCCATACTTTCTCTTGCTATGGCAACCTTCAGTAAAACTAGGTTTGCCAGCCACATCCACTTCTTGGGTACGTGCCTACGTAGGAAGGTTATCCCAAGAGGTTTCACATTCATACCTACTCAGACCCCCGTTCAAAGACGTAACACCACACGTTACCTACGTTCGTGTTCGTTTGGTTTGATGCGTTCTGCTATTAGCGGAATGGTTAGGAAAAAGGCCTTATTTGACCAGACCATGAATGAACAAAGGTCTTTTCTTTCTAATTCACTCCCTAACGCTGGCGAAGTACATTATCTCATCCATGTCTATAACCGTAAACTTTACAACTTTTTACAAGAATCCAAATCTAAGACCTTAGCTTCCTTGATACCCAAAGAGCATTCCAGTCTAACCCCTGGCAGTGACCGCACTCCTAACACTAGATTAGTCGTCACCATCCCCTCTGACATGAAATTATCCTCCCCTGAACGTTCAGTCCTTTCCAAAGGTTTGAATTTTGTCCCCCTGAACCCCCTTTCAGATGAGTTTTCTATCCGCAGAGACGTGTCCTCGTTCTGCAGGAGGCTCCGCCTTCGCCTACATTTTGGAGATTCCGATGAAACCGACAACACTTCATCGGAGGACGTTTTCCGTTCATTCCAGTCTAAGCGATCTCCATGGACCCCTAAACCTGGTAAAAGCAAGGTCCTGGACAGTGTAATTGAGTCCATTAATTCCGATCTAGAACGTCTCCTTCCTCCCAAAGTAACTCCCTTTCGTAACATTTCTTTGGACGAGCAGAAGGCCCTTCTGTCCCTCAAGAAGAACAAGAATTTGATTATTAAGCCTGCTGACAAGGGCGGTGCCACTGTTGTTTGGCGTCGAGATCTTTACGTTTCTGAAGCTGAGAAACAACTCTCAGACCAAACAGCATACACCGAACTGCCGATGGACCCCACTTCTGAAATCCAAACCTTGGTCAAGAAAACCTTAGCTACCCTTGTAAGTCAAAAACATCTTCCTGAATCGGCTAAAGCCCTTTTTCACCCTTGCCCACAAATCTCCAACTTCTATCTACTGCCCAAAATTCACAAGGCCAATAATCCTGGTCGTCCCATTGTGTCTTCCCACAGCTGCCCCACGGTTCTGATTTCACAGTACGTAGACTCTGTACTTCCCCATTAGTTTAAACCCTACCTTCGTTTATCCAGGATACTCCTCCTTTCCTTAGGTTAATTCAAAATTTTGAGTTTCCTGAGAATCCCAGTGAACGTACTTTATTCACCATGGATGTCAGCAGCCTCTATACTTCAATCCCCCATCACGCTGCTTTAGCAGCCATACGCCATTACCTTGATCAACGCCAGGACCCTAACATCCCTACCACCACCTTTCTTCGCTTGACAGAACTAGTCCTCACACAAAATTGCTTTCAGTTCAATGGTCGTTTTTCCGCCAAATTAAAGGAGTAGCTATGGGCACTAAATTGGGACCTTCTGTGGCCTGCCTCACCATGGGCCACTTTGAGGAGCAGATGTTCTCTCGATACACCGGGATCAAGCCCATACTTCATAAAAGGTATATTGACGATATTGTTGGGGTCGCAGTGGGTCCTCGAAACGATTTGGAAAAGTTCATTAACTTTGCTGAAACGTTCTGCCCGTTTTTGAAATTCACTCACTGTATTTCCAGCTCCTCATTAGTGCTTTTAGACACGGAACTATCCATCTCCGACCGTAAAATCAAGTCCAATCTCCACTTTAAGCCCACTGACTCTCACAACTACCTCATGTACCCTTCCAACCACCCCAGATCTTGTACCAATTCGATCCCTTTCTCACAACTTTTACGGGCCAGACGGATTTGTTCCGACGACCAGGATTTCGCTAAAGTTTCCAAGCAGATTATTTCTTTCTTTGAACAACGCCAGTATCCACAAAGAGTGCTCTCTAATGCCCTGAAACGCATACAAGGAATTGATAGAGCCTCTGCCCTTTCCCCCAAAACTGACCATACACCCACCAGACGTATCCCGTTGGTCCTATCCTTTCATCCATCTGTAACTCCCATTGTACGTGCTATTTACAGGAATGTAAAGACCCTCCGTCATGACCCATCCACCCGTGACCATTTCCCTGAACCCCCCCCCCATGACAGCATTCAGAATTGAAAAGAACATATCTAAGCACTTGGTCCGTGCCTCTCAACCTCAAACAGTAGTGCCTAACACCCCAGGAACTTTTCCTTGCAACCGTGGGAGATGCAATACTTGCCCGGTGGTCAGTTATGACAAAAACCTTTCCATTGTAGGTCCTAACAACAACCGGTTTAACGTTCATCAGCATTTCACCTGTACTTCAGCCAATGTTGTTTACGTTCTCGTATGTGAACGCTGTAATATACTGTACGTGGGAGAAACAAAACGTCGTCTTGCTGACCGAGTCACGGAGAACCTGAGGTCAATCAAACAGAACCTCCCAGGGTTCCCGGTAGCCACACACTTCAATCCCCCGTCAACATGCTCGATCCGTGACTTGATGGTTTCGGCGGCCATCTCGTGTCGAGGTTCCAATCATGACCGCTGCCGAAAACCGCCTAATCATGAAACTTGGAACCCTGTCCCCACATGGTCTGAACGTTAGACTTGAACTGTTATAACGCAGCAATTCCTGCATTGTTTTGACTTGTGGTAACCACTTAACACTGTCTGTTTTTCTAGCCGAGTTTTCCCGTGCCCAATTTTTGCCACCTGATGAAGGGTTTTTAACCCGAAACGTCGTGGAATTTTTCACAAACTTTTAGCACTATTGACTACTTCATTTTTACCTATATATAATATATATATATATATATATATTATATATATATATATATATATATATATATATATATATATATATATATATATATATATATATATACAAATATGCAACTGCCACCTTACAGCACTCAACTTGTCAAGTGTATAAACGTAAATCCAGCAATAGATAAAGAAATATAAGAATATACACGTAGACAAACAAATGACGGAAAAATACTTCAAATTTATTACGACGTTTCGATAGGCTCTACCTATCTTCTTCAGGGGCAAGATAGCTCTGAGTCAAAAAGAAGTAAGAACGTATGTATACCAACTACCAGAAAACTAAAAAAGCTGTGCTACCAAACGTTACAAAAGACAAAAAGAACACAACAAAAAAGAAAGCTACTTAGGTTTGCTTGACTAGTTTCTTTACGTTAATGCCCGTAGGGTGAAAGGTGTCTAACTGGAGTATCCATGAGAGCACTTTTTGTTCCCGTAAATGGCTG